>CM069903.1:18705337-19169337 GCA_036172215.1 Camellia granthamiana | reverse complement strand
AAATAATTTGGACTTTACATAGAAAAAATTGAACATATAGGAAAATTTTTAAACAGATAAGGAAAAAATTTCAACAGATAGAATAGATAATCAACGCAAAGTCAAATAGATAAAAAAAGTCAAGGGGTATATTAAAAAAATTAAAAATTAAAAATTTAAACATCTAACGAAACTTTTAAGGTGAATTTAGACTCACCCCCAATATGGTCCAAAACATTATGGAAAGAAAATTTAATGTATGTGTTTATTGTCTGAGTCAAGGACTCATTGTATTGGGACATGATATATTTATTTTAATTAACGCCTATTGTGCTTGGGCTTAGAAACAAACACCAATACACACAATCAAAGGCAAAGAGATTTATGTAATTCCACAATACGTCTACATTCACACGGACAACGAATTTCACTATAATTAGCGGGAAATTACTACTCTCTTATTGTATTTTCATTTTCATTTAAACCGTCTGCCTTTGTGAGAGACAGAAAATGTTCTGTGAAAAAAAAAATGAGGGAAATAATATTAAATAGTTTGGGTTAAATTTATCGTTTTATCACCTAATTCGAAGAAAAAAATATCTAGCTTTTTTTTTTATCTCCTCAAGATAGGATAATCTCACACATATCTATGTCTTCATTTTTCAAACCAAAAAATGGACTAGTTGAGATGTTGGATGTAGGGTCTAATCTCATGCCTTAATCTCTCCAAACAAATACCTTTGTTTGGACAAATTGGATAAGACGGGATTACAATCCAATAGACCATTAGTCCTAGGATTATTTGTTGTTAGACTAATTAATTAAATATGATTTGTATCTTATATTTGTTTTATAATAAGATTAAATATTAAAAAATAATTATCTTATTGATTCTCCTATTTATTCGGAAAATGATGAAGGGTAGTTGTTCGAAAAACTTATTTGTCCTTCACAATTATTTAGTGGGTGTTTGGTTAAAATGCTAAACGTACTTTGGGGCATTAAAGTCCTCCCAAAGATTTGTAAGTAATGACAATGTTAAATTTGATTATATATATATATATATATTGGTGGAATTTGTAGCATGTTTCAAAGTTTATAATTTTTTTTTTTTATTAATCAACAAAAATTTAAAATTTATTGACGAACCCAAGTGTTTTTCTATTTTCTCTTTTATGAGTTGACTCTGCTAATGCCGCTTAATAATATAGTAGACACTTGTAATAGTTACAAAATTAGTAGGTTACAGTGCGATACAGGAAATTATTTTTAAAATAAAATATTAATTTTGAGTCTTAATACTTTGTGTAAAAGAAATTAATAATTAAAAGCCAAATATAAATAAATTTGCTAATGGCTGATGAAAATTCTTGTCATTGTGTAGTGATCTTATGTAAAAAGTTCATAAAAATAAATTCTTTCAAAGTTATAAAAACATAAAAAAAAAATAATAAATAAAAAAGTGTATTCTCAACCTGAAATCAAATCTTTATTATCTACCAAAAATCATGAATTTCACTTTTATCAAAATATACTTTCTGGAAAAAAAAGAAAAAAAAAGAAGAAAATTCTATAATATAACTCATGGTGTATTATTTTAGTTATTAATAGAAAAGGTCTTTGCTATTTTCTTTTATTTTTTATTATGTCTAAAATGATGCATTAGTCTTTAATTATGCTTCAAGTAGTGTTTGATTATGATCTATTATAATATTTTTATATGACAATATTTAAGTATTTTATTATACGAAAAAGTGCTTAAGATGGGTCAACTCAAAAGTAGGATTTATGATTATATTAATAAGATGAGTTTTCACATTGATGTATAAAAAATTACAAAATTCAAATCATAAGTAGTATCCTCAAAGGCAATAAGACACAAAATATTTATAACCTTAATAATTTCAGTTCTCAAATAGATTTTGATTAATTATGTGACACATCATAATAATAATAAATTTCTCATTCCAGCCAAATTATTTTTGCATATCTTTTCTGGCAGAACTCATGAATGTACATTATTAGTAATACTATAAAATTTAAAAATTTTATTTAACAATTATTCAAGAAATATCAATAGGTGCCTTAAATATACACAATCATTTTTCGATGAATCATTATTATTCCACACTATTTATTATTTGACATTTGTCAATTTATCTTCTAGGGGTTTGTACCATATGCATCTTATAACTACATAAAAAAAATGACATAATTTCATCCTTTCTGAATCATAACTATAAAAAAAATCATAACCAAACACAAAAAAGTAATAACTAAAATCTTAAAATAATGTCATAATTAAAAAAGAAAATTTGTCATAATGAAAGAAGAAAATAGCATAACTAAAAGTGCATATGGTATGTGGGTGAGTGTGTATAATAAAATTCTCAAAAAGTATTGAGTTCCATTATTTTAATCAATTAATATAAAATTGGACACTACATGTATATATAAATCCTTTACAGAAATATGATGTCTAATACAAAATCACAATAGAGTTAACTTTAATTAGTTTAATGATATTTTATATTATGATTTGTGTTACAAAAGAATAACCTTAATTTTAATTTAAAAAATAATAATTCAAATTATTTATTTTAATAATCTTAACCTTATCATTCTATAAAAGTGTTACTTGAATACTTATATACAACAAATTTAGTTAAATTATTTGTTTATTTTGATAATTTTAATTCTATTGTGCTATAAAAATGTAATTATCATATAATGATTTTAAATAATATATATTAAATTATAAGATAGTAAAATAAACACGCATTTTGATATTAAAAATAATAATTAAATTAGAAAGAGAATTAGTAATATAAAACTAAAAGTGATTCTAATTATTTAACTTAACTTTTATTTTATATTTATTTTGAAAATAAAGATATGTAGAGATAGAACTACATAAAATTTATTTAAAAGATTAAATAGAAATATGTTGTAATTGGATTAAGAAAAAAATATATAAATTAATTAAGTAGAGTATTGATTTTTTCATAAATATTCTTTTTGAATTATTCATACATATTGTATATAGGTATATAAAATTTAAATTAAATATAATTTTTCATAATAAATAATTTAATGTTAAATAAAAAATTAAATATAAATTAATATTAAGACATCAATAAGATAGACAAAAAAATAAAAAATATAAAAGAAAATAAATCTGATCTATGCAATATACATAATTAAGCACATTCTATCTTATTTATTTACTAGCGTATATCCGTGCCTAAAAGCACATTGTAAATAATATTAAAATTAAAATGCAGTTATAAAAACATATTTAATAGACTATACTCTACGACAATTGTTTAAAGGCCTTTAGCGACAATTGTTTAAAGCTGAATTTAAGTTATTAATTTAGAAAATAAACACACATGTTTCGAGTTGTATGCATATGAATAAGTTGATTGAGTCGATTATATGGTTTTTTATATATTAAATTCAATATCTATCCGAGATAAGAATTAAATTCATCAATCTCAACCACAGCCGAGTGGTCGAAACCACCTCTATCATATTCTGCTGATCGGGTCGGTTCTTCAAGTAATCCCAACACTATTTAAATTTATTTTTTAATTTGATAAAATTACAAATTTAATATAAAATTTAATCCCAACACTATTTAAATTTATTTTTTAATCCCAATACTATTTAAATTTATTATAAATTTAATCCCAACACTATTTAAATTTATTTTTTAATTTGATAAAATTAAATTTAATCCCAACAATATTTAATCCCAATACTATTTAAATTTATTATAAATTTAATCCCAACACTATTTAAATTTAAATTTAATTCCAACACTATTTAAATTTATTTTTTAATCCCAACACTATTAAATTTAATCCCAACACTATTTAAATTTAAATTTCATCCCAACACTATTTAAAGATAAAATTGACATGAGATCTAGGAAAAAGGTATAGATTTTCTTCTTTGCTATATATTTTTCTGAGATAGTATATGACCCCGATATGTGACATAGAACAAATAATTTTCCTAGCCGTTTAGTTGTGTTTCTGTTTTTAGTTTTTTTGAAAAGGGAAGACGATGAAAAATTCTAAAAATGGCCATCATTTTAATATTTATGATTATATATACATATGAATACTCGAATATTTTCATTTTCTGTCATCTGTTTTTCATTTTTGGAAAAATACCCAGAAATGTGACATAAAACTGGATAATTTTCAAACATAGCCCTGTTTGGTTATGCTTTTGTGTTTCTTTGTTTTTCATGCTTTCAAAAAAAAAAAAAAAAAAAAAAGAACAATGAAATGTTAAAATAAAAAATAAAATAAAATAAGTGATTTTTTTCATTGCTAAGCAAAAACGGTTTACGAAAATTCGAAAAATAATTCCTAAAAAGTGGGTTTTGTTCATTACAAAAATTTAATTAAATCAAAAGTAGTTCACCAACCAACCTTTTTATGTTTGTTCAAAAAACAAAACACCAACCTTTTTACCCGTTTTCTGAAAACAAAAATCAAAAATGAAAACAGAAACAAGCCTAACTAAAGGTTTCATAATTGGAAGAGATGAACCCAAGTCAAGAAAGGAACAAAACATAATGTCGGTACTCAAGTACAAATAGAAAACTCAATACACTGGCCTATTGTGGATTATAAAAAGACCCAAGTGCAAATACTTTAGTAAAATTAAAAGCAGAGGACCTACATATTTTGTTGCCATTCCTACATTGCACTGGTCTGTATTGGTTTTACTATTAACAAAAAGAAAATGCAATAGAGGAAGAAAAGTGGGTGTGAAATGGCACTTGCAGTTGACTAATAAAGGTTTAAGTAAGATTCCACCTAAGAAAGGAACATAAGCCATTTGTCATCTTCTTCCAATGAAAACAGAAACAGGCATGTGGGATTGCAAGGCTTGCAATGGTGAGACCAGAGATGACATCAGACCTCAGAAGATTTAGACTATAATTGGGTCTCCATTGAAAAACAGGGAAGAAAAATTGAAGACCCAGAAGCAATTTTTGATAGCATGTTTGGTTCTTGAACTTGTGAAGAGGATCATCTGGGAATCATTTAGTGATTTTAAAAATAACTGTTTGGTTCTTGACAGCATGTTTGGTTCTTGAACTTGCTTTCAAAAATAACTCGAACAATGATCATTAGGCGAATCATTTAGTGATTTTAAAATTTGAGTAATTAGAAAAACTCAAAAACTGTGATCTAAGACTCAAATGTTGATCAGCAGATTTATAAAGAATCCCAAAGATGAAACCAGAAATGATGATAAACAGAAATGAACCCAAGTCAAGGATTTCAAAGCAAACTCAAACTTCAACCCGACTAAGCAAGATGTACAAAAATCAACAACAATGATAGAGATAGTGTTACATTCAACTCAAACTTCAATGATCATTGTACGCAGACAACTAAATCAACCCTGTACGGGAAAGAAATATACCTTCTCGTATAATCCTGTTGATCAAGTCTGCGCTCCTCCGTACGTTGTCGTTCTACTACTTGAAAACACAAACGTGAGCTAGCCGGCGGGTGTGTGCCGGAAACCTCTCCGATGCCTAAGTCAGCCAACAAGACAAATGGGCAAAAACTCTACGTATTCAGGGAGCAAAGTTGCATTACCTCTCCGTAGGTGATCTTTGTGAGCTTTTATAGGTTCCGTGGGGCACAATCCTAGTAGGACTTTTACTTCTCCATGCAGAGTCCTACTAGGACTCATATTCCTGAAGGATAATGCTTATCCTTCAACACCCCCTTTACTGCTTAAACCAAGTGAGATGGTTTTTCTATGGCCGAACTACAATACAACCGAAATAACACTGCCATACTATACAGGCAGGTATGGCCGATCTAACCAATAGTTCGGCTCTTGCCTTCCTTGCTCCTATCCCTGGCTGCGAATGCTAAGACCGAGCTATCCATAGAAGTGTCAAGCCTAACTAACTCAAACAGTCCTGAAGAAGGTTCTCTCATACTCCGGTTAGAGGAGATGACCGGGCTAACCCGTAACGCGCCATAACCGAGCTACCCCATGCCCATCTGTCAACTGAACTAACCGTACTACTCCTTTTGACCAGACTAACCGTAGTACTCCTTTTGACCGGTGTATCCACTGTCTTCGTACTTGGACCTATCTCAGCCCAACACCCAGCTCGGCCCAATTTATATATATAAATTACCCTCTCAATTGCCCCTTAATTCCATCTGCATAGCATGATAGGGATTATCTGTTCATCAGCCGAGCTAGAGTCCCTAAACCTTTCCAGCCGAGCTACAACCATTTAGCTTATCCAGCCGAGCTAAAACTTAAGCCGAGCCGTTCTTATCCGGTCACAACGTCTTTTCAATCACCAAAACTGAATCGCTTCCTATTCCGTATACACGTGGCACGCTCCCATTGGTTGAAGGCAGCTGTCAACGCCGTCTTCGTATTTCGCAATTTTTGAACAGTCCCGCCTTTTTTTGCTTTTTACACAAAACAACCCTTTCATTTCTGAATCATCCTCACACTGCTCATCTTCTCTCTTTCTTCGAACTCTTGCTGTTCTCCACGTTGCTCCTGAAGAAACTGCGTGATTTTGCTACCATTTCTTGCAGCTTCAGTGCTTCTATTTCTTCATCTGGTAAGCAGCTGGAATCTGTTCTGTTTTTCTTCTTTCTGCATTCGTTTAATCCATTGTAGTTTGTTTGGTGTTTGTTTTTGAAAAACACCTTTCTGCTTTCATTTGTGTTGTTCCTGAAAAACTTAGCCATAGAATATTCGAATACACATAATATCCTGTAGAATATAGATTTTGATTCAAAACCACAAAGCAACCGAACTAGGGCACTGTTTATGCTAGGCGTAGATCTATTCAGACTTTAACCGAACTGGAACCTATGAATATACCAGTAGTCTCAGTAAGTCATCTCCTGATTTACCTTTAGCCGACATAAACGAACCGGAATAAATCTGAACTTAGCAAACTGGATGCCTTGGCATTCAACCGAGCTAAGTCTTGGGGCTAAGCCAGCTTTCTTAGTTCCTAAACCGGACTCAGAAAGCTGCCCCTATAGGCTTAACCGGAGTAACAAACCCGTAGCTTAGACCGAGATAAACAACCCCTGCTCAAACCGAGTTACCAAGCACCTTGCTAGAACCGATATAGAACCTGTAGCATACCACGCAGCCGAAGTAAGAATTTTATCTTTGCTTTGATTTTGTAGCACGGTCAAGGATCTGTGCTTAACACCTTGTTTTCCACTTTGCAGACTTAGGTTGCCCAGGCATTCCTCTACGCGCTCAACCGAGCTACTGAGCACATTCTTTTGACCGAGATAATTTATCTGTAATTTATACAATAAATGGGGAAGTATAGGTTTTTGGTAGAAACCCCAGGAGGCCTAGCCGAATTCCGAAGGGAGTACAACATCCCTGACGACGTCCAACTTATATTGGCCAAAAAAGATGTAACTCCATGGGAAAATGAAGGCTTCGTCCCCTTTACCCTCCTTTCAATTATAGAAACCGGACTAAGATTTCTAGTCCAGCCACTAATTTGCGAATTCCTTAGACAAACACGACTATGCCCAACCCAACTCTCCACCAATTCATACCGTATCATAATGGGAGTAGCCGCACTAAACCAACAAGAAGGACTCAACCTCGGTCTAGCCGAAATATTCCACCAGTACTCCATAGGTTCCAAAGAAGAGGGCTGGGTTTATTATTTAAGAATACGCCGCAACCGAGAGAAAATAATAAAAGATACGCTGGACAAAGACTTGAATGACGATGATTTTTTCTGGGTGTCTGGGAATTATGAAGATCACCAAGCCCAGATTCCTGGCCAAAGAATAAACTAGAAACAAGGAGAACCCGGTATAACTACTTCGGTTTTCTCTTGTGCCTTTCTTTGATTTCGGCTTCCATTCTGAACCGAGCTAACAGTTGAATTTTTTTTTTTGCAGACTCAGCTTACCTTCATTCATTGTATAGCTACCCCAACCTCAATACCCTCCGCGCCGCACTACGGGTTAAAGAAAGAGGTTGGGCCAAACTTCTAAATTTCGAGCCGACCTACAGGTACAGTGGTCGCCGAAAAGCGAGAGTGACCGACTTTCTCCTAGAAGACGCACCAGAACCGGACCCAACCTTGCCCCAGATAAACCTAATCCCACTTACAGCCGAACAAGAGATGGCAAAAAGGAATAGACTGAAGGCCCTGCTAACCTCGACCAATCCCGTCGATGTACCACCAGCTGGGCAGAGCACTGAAACCGTGGTAGCACTTCCATCCCAACGGCCCTCCTCATCTCGTCCGAGCAAGCGTGCCCAGACTAGCTAAACCGAGCGACGCCTTGCTGACGAGGACGAGACCATTCTGCCACCTAGTCCTCCTCCCAGCCCTCAACAAAGCCCCCGACCGGAGCACTCTGACCGAGGTGCCTCCTCCAAATGGGTTCCCGAACTGACCTTCCAGAACCGAGCTATACAGGATTCCGACTCCGTTGTTACTGAGAAGGATCACTTGATGGCTTTCAACCTAGCCAAGAGTGTATGCCTTCCCAAGGACATGGAGCACCACTAAAAGCAACTCAACACCGAACTGAAGGCCATCCGGTCTTCAACAAAATCAATGGTCTTGGTAGGTGGCATTGTCCTTTTTAATCTGTCTAATTTTTCCGACTTTCACTTCGGCTCAATGGAAGTCTATGTTTTGTCAGGCCATTCAGAAAAACCACATCACACACAGGAAAGTATTCGAGCTCAGGCGAACAACAAGGCAAGCCGTGGCTGAAGCCGAAGAAAAGGCGGTCGAGCTAGAGGAGGCCAGAAAGCAAATGGCCGAGCTACGATCTAAGAATGGCCAACTGACCGGACTGGTTAGTTCGGCCGAAGCGGAAAAGCAGAAGGTTGCTAGTGAACTGAAGGACAAGTATCTGCGCCAGCTGGCGAAGATTGAAAAGAACAAAGACACCGAGATAACGCAGTTGAAGGAAGCCATAAAAGGAGCCGAAAAGCGTGGCTTCAAGAATGCAGAGGACGCTTATACCCAACAGTGCGATGCCGCCAAGGATCTTTTCTTTAAGTGCGGCTGGAGGGCAGCTGTGGAGAAGCTCGGTCAAGATCCACAGACCGAGGTCTTCGACTCTCCGGCGTACTTCATACCGACCTCACTGGCGGAATATGCTGCCGATCTTCAGAAGCAATTTCTTGAAGAGGGTTCAAGCTCTGACGAAGATTCTGATGCTGAGGACACTCCTGTCATCAATGCGGACCAGTCAGTTCGGGTGGAGCCCACGATGGAAGACCTGACCATTGAACAACCTGGTGAAATCGTGCTTCCGACCGAAACCATTCCTGTGACCGAGACCGAGCTCCCGCCTGAGACCGGTCTTCATGTTGATGCCGATGCTGAGTTCGATGCCAAAATTGATGACCTTTTCAACTGATTGTCTTTTTTCTCCTTTCTCTAGACTTGTAACCGGAGTAAAGTAACATCCTTCTAGACTTGATAATTTTGAATGCTTCTCTTTTGTCTTGAATTTGTAACTGGGCTGCGGCCCCTCAGTTGTATTTTGTTTTGTACTTCAATGAAAAGTCTTCTTCTGTACTCAACTCTTATTCCGGTTTTGTTCTGTATGCTTGCACTTGTAATGAATTTTCCATGAACTCATTTGCTCAACTGTGATCTCGGTTTGAATGCTTGCTTTCTAACTGCTATTCGTAATATATCTGGGCCGACATACCGTATTCCGGTTTTGGCTATCTAACTTACTAGCCAACCACTCTTTAGCCGATATAATTACTTTGGCTAAAGAGTATCCAATGTTGATTTAATCCAGCCAACTACTCTTCAGCCGACATACTTATTTCGGCTGGAGAGTATTAAGAATTGGTTTAATCCAGCCAACCATTCTTCAGCCATACTCTTACTTCGGCTGAAGAGTACAAAGGGTTGGTTTCATCCAGCCAACCACTCTTCAGCCTTAAACTTACTTCGGCTGAAGAGTACTAAGAGTTGGTTTAATCCAGCCAACCACTCTTCAGCCATAAACTTACTTTGGCTGAAGAGTACTAAGTGTTGGTTTAATCCAGCCAACCACTCTTCAGCCATACCCTTACTTCGGCTGAAGAGTACAAAGTGTTGGTTTAATCCAGCCAACCACTCTTCAGCCATACCCTTACTTCGGCTGAAGAGTACAAAGGGTTGGTTTCATCCAGCCAACCACTCTTCAGCCTTAAACTTACTTCAGCTGAAGAGTACTAAGAGTTGGTTTAATCCAGCCAACCACTCTTCAGCCATAAACTTATTTTGGCTGAAGAGTACTAAGTGTTGGTTTAATCCAGCCAACCACTCGTCAGCCATACCCTTACTTCGGCTGAAAAGTACTAAGTGTTGGTTCAATCCAGCCAACCTCTAAGTTGGTTGTTCCAGCCAACCTAGAATACAGTGTTTGGTTATTCCGACCAAACGTCCTGCAGCCCGAATCCTTATCCTGGGCTTAGGAGGGGTGTTAGTTTAATCCAGCCAACCTCTAAGTTGGTTTGCTCCAGCCAACTTAGAATAACGTGTTTGGTTATTCCGACCAAACGTCCTGCAGCCTGGATCTTGATCCTGCGCTTAGGAAGGGTCATAGTTGGTTATTCCGGCCAACTATGTTTACAATGCTCCTAACTCACTAAAGTTACCTTTTACAGAAAACAATTATGCTAAAAAGAATCGTCTTGTTTTATTGAGAAAGTAAAAAATTACATATACTTAAAAGAAAAAAAAGCTAGAAATAAAACAACTTGAGATTGGCAGTGTTCCATGGCCTCGGAATTGCTTTGCCGTCCTTATCTTCCAAGTGGTATGCCCCTTTGCCTGCTAATCTGACCACTTTGTAAGGTCCTTCCCAATTAGGCCCCAACTTGCCATCTCTTGGAACCAAGGTGTTTCCCATTACTTTGCGCAGTACCCAATCTCCAATCTTGAATTGTCTTGGATGTACTGTTTTGTTATACTTTCTGGACAGTTCTTGTTGGTAGGAGGCGATGTGAACTAATGCTTTGTCTCTTTTTTCTTCCGCAAGGTCAAGTTCCAATGCTATTGCTTCGCTATTTAAGTCTGGATCAAAAGTTCTCGCTCCGAATTGTGGGGAGGCCAACTTCCAGTGGGATTACTGTCTCCATGCCATAAGCTAAGGAGAATGGTGTTTCTCCTGTCGATCGCCGAGGTGTGGTGTGGTAAGCCCATAAAACATGAGGAGTTCCTCTGCCCACTTGCCTTTAGCTTTCTCTAACCTTTTCTTCAATCCATCCAAGACGACTTTATTTGATGCTTCTGCCTGGCCATTTGCTTGGGGATATGCCGGTGTAGAATTGTAGAACTCTATCTTGTATTCTTCACAAAAGCCTCTGAAAATTCTGCCGTCGAACTGAGTGCCGTTGTCCGAGATTAGTGCCTTTGGTATGCCAAATCGAGTGATGATGTTCTGCCAAACAAACTTCTTCACATCTTTTTCCTTGATTGAGGCCAAGGCTTCTGCTTCCACCCACTTTGTGAAGTAGTCGGTTGCTACAAGGAAGAACTTTTTGTTACCTGGTGCTGTTGGAAGTGGTCCCACTATGTCTAAGCCCCACATTGCGAAGGGCCATGGGCTAGTGAGAGATAAAAGTTCTCTGGCAGGTTGGTGTATTTGATGTGCGAACTTTTGGCATTTTTCGCACTTTTTGACATATTTCTCTAAATCCGCTTGCATATATGGCCACCAATATCCTTGCGAGATTGCTCTGTATGCTAGTGATCTTCCTCCTTGATGGCTGCCGCATACACCCTCATGTATTTCGAACAGGAATGCTTCCACTTTGCTGGGGTGCACACACTTTAGGTAAGGTCCTGAGAATGACTTTTTGTACAATGCCAAGGATGGAGAGAGCCAAAATCGCTGCGACTTTGCTCTTATTCTGTTGGCTTCTTTCTTTTCTTCCGGTAATGTGCCGTCTTTTAGGAACAATATAATGGGGTCCATCCAAGAAGGGCCTAGATCGGCGCAGCATACCTCTTCTACTTCTGGGTCTTCAATGCTTGGTCTAGGTAGGTAGTCGATCAGTAGTGGATGAGGGATGGAGGTATCTGCCATTGAGGCGAAGCTTGCTAGTTCGTCTGCTCTGCTGTTTTCCTCTCTGCCGATCTGTTCTATCCTCACCACTTCAAACTTCTTGATCTTTGTTCTGACCAACTCTTAGTACTTAGCCATTCTGTCATCCTTTGCTTCATAGTCGCCTGAAATTTGGTTTACCACCAGCTGTGAGTCGCTGTAAACCATTAGTTCGGTGGCCTTCATGTAGAATGCTGATTTGAGACCTGCTAGAAGCGCTTCATACTCCGCTTCGTTGTTTGATGCTGGGAAACCAAGGTTGACTGCCTACTCCACTACTAGGCCGTCTGGAGAGATGAGGACTATGCCAAGTCCTGCTCCATGCCGGTTGGATGCTCCATCCACGAAGAGTTTCCACATCTCTCCGATGAACAACTTCCAGCAAGTGGAGGGGTCAGATGATGCCTTGGGATCTTCCGTGTTATTGGTGTCTTCTGCAAAGTCCATGCTTGCTGTCTGCCCCTCGCCATCTGGTTGTACCAAGTCTTGTTTTGTTGGTGAGTCTGGACTTAGTGTAGCATGGTTTGCTTCTTCCTTCCTTGCTTTACTCTGGTCTGCCTTGGGACTTGGCTGAGTAACCAATGCCAGGGGTTGCGTCATTCCGACGTCAACTTCCATTCCTAGTTCGGTTGTTTCAGTCAAGTCGACTGGGCAGATATGATGGCTTCCTGGGGTGAATTCTGCGACAAAGTCTGCCAAGGCTTGTGTTTTTATTGCGGTTCTGGGCTGGAACTTGATGTCGTATTGCCCCAGCTCAACTGCCCACTTCAAGATTCGCCCAGAGAAGTTAGCCCTCTCAAACAGAGCTTTTAATGGGAAGGCTGTGAGGACAACTATAGTGTGGGCGTGAAAGTAGTGCGCCAACTTTCTTAAGGCCATCATCAAGGCCAATGCTAGTTTTTCCAGTGGTAAGTACCTCGTTTCGGCGCCCAGCAATGTCTTGCTGACATAATAGATGGGCGGGTGCTGGATTCCTTCTGCATGGACCAACACTGCGCTGATTGCGTGCTGCGAGACTGCCAGGTACAGGAAGAGTTCTTCTCCAGGAATTGGTGTTACAAGTAGTGGTGGAGAAGACATGTATTCCTTCAAACTTTCCAGAGCTTGGTCGCATTCTTCGTCCCATTCAAACTTGGATTTCAAAGCATGGAAGAATGGTCGCAGTCTGTCTGACGACCTGCTTATGAATCGATTGAGCGCAGCTGCCATGCTGGTGAGATGCTGCACTTCTTTTACTGAGTTTGGTCTCTCCAGATCCTGAATCGCCTTGATCTGAGATGGGTCTGCCTCAATACCCCGGTTGGTCACCAGGAAGCCCAGGAATTTGCCAGATCCTACTCCGAATGCACACTTCGACGCGTTAAGGCGTAACTTATGCTTCTTCAGGATCTCAAACATCTCGCCTAGGTCCTTGATATGGTTATTCTCATCCTTGCTCTTGACCACCATATCGTCGATGTAAGCCTCCATTGTTTTGCCTAACAATGGTTCGAACATCTTGGTGACCATTCTCTGGAATGTTGCCCCTGCGTTCTTCAGGCCAAAGGGCATGACCTTGTAGCAGTATAGTCCTCTTGGAGTTGTGAATGATGTGACCTCTTGGTCTGGTTCATGCATGGCGATTTGGTGGTAGCCTCTGTATGCGTCCAGGAAGCTAAGTCGGTTGTGCCCCGCCGTTAGGTCTACCAGTTGATATATCCGTGGCAAGGGAAAACTGTCTTTAGGGCATGCCTTGTTGACTGTTTTGTAGTCGACACAGACATGCCACTTACCATTCTTCTTGGGTACCACCACTGTATTGGAGATCCATCTTGGGTAGTGCACCTCTCTAATTGCTCCTGCCTCCAGCAGGTTTCCCACTTCTTCCGCCACTATCTCGGCGTGGTGGGGCACCGATCTGCGAGTCCGCTGAATGATTGGTCTGGTGGATGGGTGGACGTTGAGTTGGTGGCAGATGAAGTTTGGATCAATGCCTGGCATGTCGTATGGAGTCCAGGCAAACACTTCGATGTTAGAAGTCAAAAATTCCAAGACCTCTAACCTCTCTGTGCTGGACAACGATGAACCGATCAAAAAGAACTTATCCGGGTTCTTTTCATCTATTCTTACCTCTACCAAGTCTTCCACTGCTTTCTGATTAGCTGCTTTGCCGACGTCTGCAAATAGTTCATTACTCTCGGGTTCTTCCACCGAATGAACATATCCCTTCGCGGCGCGGCTGCCATTCACCGTGACAAAGCACTGCTTCGACATGATCTGATCGCCATAGACTTCTTCTATTACTCCGGTGTCATTGGGGAACCGCATTACTTGGTGGTAGGATGATGCCACTGATCGCATGGCATGCAGCCATGTTCTGCCTAAGATGATGTTGTAAGTGGATGGGACTTTTAACACCCAGAACTCCACTTGTTTCGTTACACTCCCTGCTCTGACTGGGAGGATTATCTTGCCGACGGGCCATTCTGGCATGGAGTTGAATCCAATCAGGGGAGATACGGCAGGTGCCAAGTCTTTGTCTTGTAGCTTCAGTTGTTTGAATGTCTCGTAGTACATGATTTCACATGAACTACCCTGGTCTATCAGAATCCGCTTGACGTCAAAATCCTTGACTCGGAGAGTGACGACCAGGGCGTCATTGTGAGGGCAATATATCCTTGCCAAGTCTTTATCTGAAAAAGACATGACGTTTGTGGCCTTAGTCTTCCCCTTCTTGATTGCAGGTTGGGCACTTAGCACCTCTCTTAAGTGCTCAGCCTTTTTGATTGATCCTCTGAGCTCGCATACACGCTCAGGTTCAAAGACTCCATGTATCACGTTGATAATGCCTTGAGGTGGGGCGTCGATTGGCATTCCGTTGGGGCTATTATGGTCCTGGGGGGCTGGTTGCGCCCTTCCTTCAATATATTTATCCAGGTGGCCTGCCGCCACCAACTCCTCCAGATGCTGCCTCAATGGCGTGCAATTCTCAGTGCGGTGCCCCTTTTCTTTATGGAAGGTGCACCGCGACCTGTCGTCATAGTCCTTCTGAGCCTCGCCTAGCTTGGCTGGCCACTTGACGAAAGGCTCGTCTCGAATCTCGCTAAGTATTTGGTAGATCGGTTTCTTGAAGACCGTGGTTATGGCAGTGCGGACTCTCAACTATCTTTTATCCTGGTCCTCTCCATTGTCCCGCCTGCCACGTCCGTTTCTGCTCGGACGGTTTACCGCATTGACCTTTGCTGAGGCCTTTTTCTCTGGCGTTGCGGCCGTGCTGGACTTTTTTTTGGCACGGGCGCCATCCTCTTCCACCCTGATATGCTGGTGCACTCTTTCCATCAGGGCCTCCATGGTGAGAGGTGGCGTCATGGTGATCGAGTCCCTTAGTCTGTTTCCGACTGGAAGTCCTCTTTTGTACTGTGCAATGGCTAGATTGGTGGGACAATCCCCAATCTGGTTGAATGTCTCCCAGTAACGACTGTTGTAGGATCGTAAGGTTTCCTTGTCACCCATGTCGATGGAGAGTAACTGGTCGATCTCCACCGGGGTTTTAGTGTTTGTTCGGAACCTTGTTACAAATGCTTCCGCCAATTGCGCCCAGGAGGCTATGCTGCCTTCTGGAAGTTTCTCAAACCAAGTTAAGCCTAGGTCACCTAGGCTTGATGGGAAGATGATGCACATCAAAGCTTCGTTTCGCCGGTATACAGCCATGACCTGGCGAAAGTGGCTCAAGTGTGAGTAGGGGTCCGTCTTCCCTTCATATGTAGTGAATTTGGGCTGAAGGAAGCCTAATGGTAGGGGCGCGTTCTCAATTGCTGGAACAAACGGTGAGGTCTGCAGCCTCGCCAATGCCTTGTCTGTTGGTTCGTAGGCAGGGCGCGGTATTGGCATTCCAACCTCGACGCTTCCATGCGTCCGAGGAGCCAACCGGTGTAAGGCAGAAACTCTATGTGGATCGTGTGCCCTGGCGTCTTCCCTGCATCGTGCCTTTTCTTCTAGCACGGTTCGTAGGTCGGACGATCTGGGTAACTCTGTCTGTCTAGATCTTGTTTGGTGCGTATGTGAAGGCCAATAAGTGCTCCCTTCCGTGTATAACCTCTCGGATCTCGTCCTCTCAGACCTGGGGTGATGAGTTCTGGAAGATCTGGGTTGAGTATCGCCTGTCCTGAGGCTTTTACTCTCTGCTTGTGAAGGTGTGGTGTTCCTACTACGACCTTTCGAGTGACGAGGAGGCGTCTTGGTTGTGCGCCTCGCTCCTGTCGCCACTTCTTTTCCCTTCATCTAGCGCTTTAGGGATTCCATATCTGCCGCCATCCGTCGTATTAATTCATCTTGCTCCTTGACGCGATCTTCCAAGGTTTGATCAATCCTCCGCCTTTGTCTTTCTGGACTCTGTGAACGGGAGTGGTGAGGGCTGTCAGTCCGCCTTCTCTCCCTTGTATCCCTCCTGGGATTCTGTCGTTGCTCCAAGTCCGCCATAGGAGGGATCAAAGGTAGTCCTTTGCGTTTCGCACCTCCCTGTGGTGTTTGTCCGTCGATGGCGAACTGCGACAAATCTTCGTTGTGCGCCATTGATTCTTCCTGAGGAAAAGCTTGATCAAGAGGTTTTGTTCTTGTCTGAATTCCCACAGGCGGCGCCAATTGTACGGGAAAAAAATACACCTTCTCGTATAATCCTGTTGATCAAGTCTGCGCTCCTCCGTACGTCGTCGTTCCACTACCTGAAAACACAAACGTGAGCTAGCCGGCAGGTGTGTGCCGGAAACCTCTCCGATGCCTAAGTCAGCCAACAAGACAAATGGGCAAAAGCTCTACGTATTCAGGGAGCAAAGTTGCATTACCTCTCCGTAGGTGATCTTTGTGAGCTTTTATAGGTTCCGTGGGGCACAATCCTAGTAGGACTTTTACTTCTCCATGCAGAGTCCTACTAGGACTCATATTCCTGAAGGATAATGCTTATCCTTCAACACCCCCTTTACTGCTTAAACCAAGTGAGATGGTTTTTCTATGGCCGAACTACAATACAACCGAAATAACACTGCCATACTATACAGGCAGGTATGGCCGATCTAACCAATAGTTCGGCTCTTGCCTTCCTTGCTTCTATCCCGGCTGCGAATGCTAAGATCGAGCTATCCATAGAAGTGTCAAGCCGAACTAACTCAAACAGTCCTGAAGAAGGTTCTCTCATACTCTGGTTAGAGGAGATGACCGGGCTAACCCGTAACACGCCATAACCGAGCTACCCCGTGCCCATCTATCAATCGAACTAACCGTAGTACTCCTTTTGACCGGACTAACCGTAGTACTCCTTTTGACCGGTGTATCCACTGTCTTTCGTACTTGGACCTATCTCAGCCCAACATCCAGCTCGGCCCAATTTATATATATAAATTACCCTCAATAGCTCGGTTGAGCGCGCAGAGGAGTGCCTGGGCAACCTAAGTCTGCAAAGTGGAAAACAAGGTGTTAAGCACAGATCCTTGACCGTGCTACAAAATCAAAGCAAAGATAAAATTCCTACTTCGGCTGCGTGGTATGCTACAGGTTCTATATCGGTTCTAGCAAGGTGCTTGGTAGCTCGGTTTGAGCAGGGGTTGTTTATCTCAGTCTGAGCTACGAGTTTGTTACTCCGGTTAAGCCTATAGGGGCAGCTTTCTGAGTCCGGTTTAGGAACTAAGAAAGCTGGCTTAGCCCCAAGACTTAGCTCGGTTGAATGCCAAGGTATCCAGTTTGCTAAGTTCAGATTTATTCTGGTTCGTTTATGTCGGCTAAAGGTAAATCAGGAGATGACTTACTGAGACTACTGGTATATTCATAGGTTCCAGTTCGGTTAAAGTCTAAATAGATCTACGCCTAGCATAAACAGTGCCCTAGTTCGGTTGCTTTGTGGTTTTGAATCAAAATCTGTATTCTACAGGATATTATGTGTATTCGAATATTCTATGGCTAAGTTTTTCAGGAACAACACAAATGAAAGCAGAAAGGTGTTTTTCAAAAACAAACACCAAACAAACTACAATGGATTAAACGAATGCAGAAAGAAGAAAAACAGAACAGATTCCAGCTGCTTACCAGATGAATAAATAGAAGCACTGAAGCTGCAAGAAATGGTAGCAAAATCACGCAGTTTCTTCAGGAGCAACGTGGAGAACAGCAAGAGTTCGAAGAAAGAGAGAAGATGAGCAGTGTGAGGATGATTCAGAAATGAAAGGGTTGTTTTGTGTAAAAAGCAAAAAAAGGCGAGACTGTTCAAAAATTGCGAAATACGAAGACGGCGTTGACAGCTGCCTTCAACCAATGGAAGCGTGCCACGTGTATACGGAATAGGAAGCGATTCAGTTTTGGTGATTGAAAAGACGTTGTGACCGGATAAGAACGGCTCGGCTTAAGTTTTAGCTCGGCTGGATAAGCTAAATGGTTGTAGCTCGGCTGGAAAGGTTTAGGGACTCTAGCTCGGCTGATGAACAGATAATCCCTATCATGCTATGCAGATGGAATTAAGGGGCAATTGAGAGGGTAATTTATATATATAAATTGGGCCGAGCTGGGTGTTGGGCTGAGATAGGTCCAAGTACGAAAGACAGTGGATACACCGGTCAAAAGGAGTACTACGGTTAGTCCGGTCAAAAGGAGTAGTATGGTTAGTTCGGTTGACAGATGGGCACGGGGTAGCTCGGTTATGGTGTGTTACGGGTTAGCCCGGTCATCTCCTCTAACTGGAGTATGAGAGAACCTTCTTCAGGACTGTTTGAGTTAGTTCGGCTCGACACTTCTATGGATAGCTCGGTCTTAGCATTCGCAGCCGGGATAGGAGCAAGGAAGGCAAGAGCCGAACTATTGGTTAGATTGGCCATACCTGCCTGTATAGTATGGCAGTATTATTTCGGTTGTATTGTAGTTCGGCCATAGAAAAACCATCTCACTTGGTTTAAGCAGTAAAGGGGGTGTCAGGAATATGAGTCCTAGTAGGACTCTGCATGGAGAAGTAAAAGTCCTACTAGGATTGTGCCCCACGGAACCTATAAAAGCTCACAAAGATCACCTACGGAGAGGTAATGCAACTTTGCTCCCTGAATACGTAAAGCTTTTGCCCATTTGTCTTGTTGGCTGACTTAGGCATCGGAGAGGTTTCCGGCACACACCCGTCGGCTAGCTCACGTTTGTGTTTTCAGGTAGTAGAACGACGACGCACGGAGGAGCGCAGACTTGATCAACAGGATTATACGAGAAGGTGTATTTCTTTCCCGTACAAACCCGATAACAATGATAGAGAATAGTGTTGTATTCAATTCAAACTTTGATCACTGATCTTTGAATGCAGACAACCAAATCAACACATTTATAAGATCTAACTGATGCATGAAAATTAACAACAATAACAGAGCAATAGTGTTATATTCGATTCAAACTTTGATCACAGATCAATGATGCAGACAACTAAATCAACCCAATTATACATATCAAAAAACATTCCGATCAGACCAAAAAAATATTTAAGAAAACAAAAAAACAAATCGGAAATTAAATCAAACCTTCAAGTGGGTAGCAGCCTTTTTCTTATCAGTGAAAACTCTAGTAGACTCCACAACGAAAGAAGAAAACGAACCCGGAGAGCTCCAATCGGTCTGAAATTTCAAGCAAAATCTGAAATTTCAAGCAAAATATTCAATTCAAACTTTGATCACTGATCTTTGAATGCAGACAACCAAATCAACACATTGGGAGGGTTGCGAGAAGCCACTGAGAGAGAAGGGGAGAGAGGCAGAAATCGAGTGGGAGGTTTGCGAATTGGGTTGAGAATTGAAGCCAGTCGGAGAGAAGGCTCGGAGGGTTGCGAGAAGCCACTGAGAGAGAAGAGGGGAGAGGCAGAAATCGGGTGGGAGGGTTGCGAATTGAAGCCAGTCAGAGAGAAGGGAGAGATAAAGAAGAGGAACAAAGAGGGAGACAGAGATAAGGATGGAATGGGCGGAGACGTGCAATAGAAAGGGAGAGGGGGAGGAGACGTGGGAGAGAGAGAGAGAGAGAGAGAGAGCAGAGTGTGTTTGGGCGGGAAACAAATTACTCTCAACCGTTAGATATTGATTAGGATTGATCTAAACCATTAAAATGAAGTGTATCTTTGATACATTTTATATATTTTCAAAAATCGTTCTGTCTTATTATATAGATTTATTTATTTATTTATATATTGTGATAATTTTTTTTTAAATATCATAATAATTAAATTATAATTATATATATGAAAAATAAATATTTCTTAAATAGAATCCATATAAAATTGATTATTATAATTGAAATTGAATTTGTGTAAAACTTTATATGTAATGAAAATTGCATAATGATGTGACCTTTTTAGAAAAAATAATAAGCTTTGAGAATATGTCACATAAGAAAGAAAAAAAATACTACTTATATATATATATCATGTAAAGTAATTATTCAATAATTCTGAAATATATTAGTTTGGTGTAATTCCCTTTTTAATTAGCGAACTTGCCTGTAATAATTTGTAGACTTGGAAATTTGGTGTTTCAAAAACCTTGTTGATCCCCTTTTTCTTGTTTACAACTTATTATTAACAAATTTTAATCTTTTGTAACATCATAATTAGCAGTCTTATAAAAGTAATTACGTTGTATTTGGTTAGGAGATTTAAAAAATGATTTGAAAACAGAAATAGAAAAGATAGGTGAAATGTAAATAAAATATATCTACATTTTATCTAATTTCACACACTTTTTCTCTTTCTTTTTCCAAATCCCTTCTCAAATCTCTCAACCAAACATAACGTAAAAATATCATATAATAAATTAAGTAGGTATTTGAGAAGAACTAAAAAAGTACACTTTTTTTTTTATTATACATATATACACTTATTTAGGTCACATCAATCAACATTTATTAACATTTCTTCTCTACTTTTTTAACCATTTTTTTTACTTTTCTGCACATTTTTTTTAATTTTATAAAAAATCAAAAAATACACTTATTTAGAATATCCCAAACCACCCATTAGTATCTAAAAAAGTACTTAACCCCTTATTTTAGTGTATAAATAGAAATATTTTTTTAAAATTTTATAATTCTATTAAAAAATATATAAATAAAATAATAAATAAGACAAATAAATGAAGGAAATTGCTTTAGAGCTCTAAAAATGTAGCTCTAAACTGGCATTAAATTGTCCTTTTCTTCCCTTTGTTTTGTCTTTTTTTGCTTTTTTTTTTTTTTTTTTAAAGGGGTTGCCAGCTCAGTAGAGCTGCTATTAGAGTAGCAGCTCTACTAGAGCTCTCAATCAGTGCTGATAAATGAATTGCTTTTGAATGTATACATCTTTTCATGTTAAAGCGTCAATTTTTAAGTGTCATAAATTCATTGAACATCATCAAATAAAATTGTCCAACATTTGTGTTAATTTGGTCTCTTGGGTCACATCAATCAACATTTATCAACATCTCTTCTCTATTTTTCTAATCACTTTTTTTATTTTTCTACACACTTTTTTTTTATATAAAAAGTCAAAAAGTACATTTATTTAGAACATCCGAAACCACCCCTAAGTATCTTAAAAAAGTACTTAACCCCTTATTTTAGTGTATAAATAGAAATATTTTTTTAAAATTTTATAATTCTATTAAAAAATATATAAATAAAATAATAAATAATTGGGAGACTTATTTATAAGTTATTTTTCAGACACTTATGGTAGGCTAAGTCCTGTGTAATTTCTTATAGAGTCTCAAGTCCTATTTAGATAGGAATGTATTCCACAAGATCCAACATAAACGTAACGTGGCGTGACACTTACATAAACGTAACGTAACGTGACACCTACATAAACGTAACGTAACGTATCACGTTACGTTTCGCAAACTTAATGAGTTTTTAATTTTTTAAATTGAATGTGAAAATGTTGCTGGTATATGTTGGTGTCACGTTACGTTTCATATAAATATAATCTATGGTAACATTGAATATTGCCATAGATCATAGGTGTCACGTTACGTTTATGTAAGTGTCACGTTACGCTACGCTTATGTAGATATGATCTATGGCAACATTCAATTTCCTATATTCAATTTCCTATATAGGAAATTGAATATTGCCATAGATCATAGGTGTCACGTTACGTTACGTTTATGTAGTTATGATCTATGGTAACATGCAATTTCCTATATACGTTTATGTATGTGTCACGTTATGTGTAGGTGTCACGTTACGTTTATGTAGATGTCACGTTACGTTACGTTACGTTTATATAGATATGATCTATGGTAATATTTAATTTCCTATATATGGTTTTACTATTATTTATGATATTAACAACTAATATTGAGGGTAAATATGTCAACAAACTTCCCACAAGACTTACGAGAACATAAGTTTTTTAGTAGGACCATATGTAGCATAAGTCTCTCTAATAGGACTTATAAATAATTTTCCCTAAATAATATGAATAAATGAATTGCTTTTGAATGCCTACATCTTTTCATGTTAAAGTATCAGTTTTTAAGTGTCACAAATTTATTGAACATCATCAAATAAAATTGTCCAACATTTGTGCCAATTTGGTCCCGAAATTCAATCCTTGTCCAACTTTTTTATCCCAAACCCCCTAGGAAAGAATTGTCCCAGATATGAGGGATTAATAATAGATCAGATTATTAGTATAGTCTTCAATTTTTAAACCAAACAACATAATTGATATGTTGGAAATGAAATTCTACCCCATGCCTCAATCTCACCAAACAAACATCACCTCTAAAGGTATGGGATCACTTGAAGATGTTAGTATTCACTAAAAGCGTTGGATCACTAACCTGGCCAGTTGGAAGAGGGAGGAGAGAGAAGATCCCAAGGAAAGGGCAGGCCCTGGCCAAAAGCCCACAAAGAATTGCTTTGGGCCTAAACAATAGCCCGAAATTAACTTCAATCGCTTCTGGGTAGCTATTTCCTCAATGCGTTGGATTTTGTGGTCTACACTAATTTCAACCAGTTTGGTAGGAAACCATTAGAGAAAAAATATTGGTAAACACAACTTTATTGCTTGTGTTTTGCTTTGTTTTTGTTTTTGTTTTTTGCTTCTTAGTTAAGTTTTAATTTGAGTAGCTAAAACGATTTGAATGTGTTTAATTTAAAGCATTCAAACGAACTGTATGTTGTTGCATTTATGGTGTTCGATAAAATGCCTGATTGAGGCATTGGGGTAACTTGAACTTGGTTTTCTTTATTCACATTCACTTAGAAATTCTTGTGTAATCAATCGCGAACTTAAACTGAGAATTGGGTGAATCTAAGTTGAGAATATAGTAGTACAAGTAACAATCAAACACACTATATCGGGTACGCGATGTTTCCAGCAATCATAAAATAATAATAATAATAATAATAATAAAATAAAAAGACTCTCAAAAACACATAAGAGAGTGCTTAGTGAAATCTTATGTTTTGGCAATGCTATAATCTGTCACATCATGAAATCTAACTATATTCTCTCCCTCATTTGGTTTTCTCAACAAAGTCATTCATACATTCAAAGACTCAAAAAAATACCAAAAAAATGCAATAAAATTTACCATAAACAAATAACGAACCATGAAAACTTGTATTACGAAAAAAATTCATCAATCACATCGGAAATGCCCCAAAATTACCCAGCCATGAGAAAAGTCCCAAAATAGACAGGACCCATTATTCAACACCTTATTCAACACCTTCAAGGCCTTCCAAGATTCACTTGTTTAGCAAAGATTGATGCATGAAGAATGAGATCAAGATGGTGGTGTACTTCAAGCTTCTCTGAATCAATAAACAAAATATTGTTGTATAAATTCTGTGATAACATAAATCAAATAAATCCATATATTTAACAATCTGAATTTCATGCTGGAAATTATACATAGATAGAACAGAAATTCATAAAATTAAAATTACAGAAGAAAGTAAACCAAAGTCTGTACAAGACAGTGTCCTTAAAATAGATTCACCGCCTCACCGATTAGGTGCTGGAGGTTGTTCGATGTCTGTCTCCTAAGATACGATAGTTGAACCAGCTACACAATACACCGACTGAATAGCTTCAGCAAACAGAACTTTGCAGCACTCTCTTACAGGAAGAAAATAATAAAACTGAATTTTTTTTTAAGACTGGAATAACAGCAATTTCTGGTGTAGAAAGCTGAAGGAGAGGGCCTCGTTTTATATGCATGGAGGGAGAGAGGAAGAGGCTCCCCTGCAACAAATGTAGGAATTAATTCTGCATTAACTTGAATTAATTCTGCAAAACTGATGGGTTTAATAGAGGAGACTAGGTTTTGTGTATATATTTGTGTATATATTCTTGCAACCCACACATTTGACTTGGCCCAAAAAGAGTAAGATGGGTGGGCCAAGCCCAAACCCCATACTCAATCCACACAAGCCCAAGCCCCAAGGTCCAAGATCCACGGATCATGGACCCAGACCGGTTTGGTTCGGGCAGGCGGCGCGCGCGCATGTGGCAATTTTTACATAACCAACTTAGACCATAGTCATGGCCCAAGTCCATCCTTGAAGCATCCATAATTCCTTTCCTTCGGAAAATTTTGATGCCCCAAAGGGCTTACACCCTAAGGCAAAAAATGAGATTTATATATCCATCAATGCTCTCCTCTATAATCAATGTGGGATAGACGTTTTACACCTTTCCCAACATCTCTTTCATGATGCCAACTTAATGAGTCAATTTCTCATTCAGACCTTAATGATTTTTTGTCATTCTTTTTGTGGTGTAAAGATCTCATTACAAAGAATCTAAACCCACTTTACTTCACCTCAATTGAGGATTGGCACCCACTTTAATATTGCATTAAAGTCACCAAAAATCCATTATTTTCCAACAATCCCCTACATGAATAAAAATTGACCAAATACCAACAAATGAACAACACTTAACAACAAAGACTCAGAGAGAGTGCAACGAAATAACCTCGACATCGAAAAGGGTAACTTTTAGCTTTGAACCCCTCCTAGGGAAGTCTATCGGATTTACTGCCTATCCAGTGAAAACGAAATCTTGAACTATTTTTCCGTTTATATAAACCAAGACAATAGACTTCACACAGAAATTACTCCAACCATCGTTCTGTTCTCACTGTTGTGTCCGGTTTGGCCCTGGAACACCAGCCTGGTTCAGTGAGTGATTTAAAGAATTCGACCCTGTCAATTCTTATAGAAGCGACCCCACTTCATGCTCACATAGGTGACTCTACTTGACTATCCTGTTATACTCAGCTCAACAACTTAACACACTAGAGTCATTAAAAGCTTAGCTTAACCTCTACACTTGTAAGTATCACTGAGAAAAGGAATGATTGGTGGTTTAACCTCCTCAGTGACATACCACCGTTACACGCAATTAGGTTGTCCCATTGAACCTAAATCTTGGAATCTCTAGTCAATTAGGTTGGGTTTCCATTCCGGTAACAGCTTACACTATAGGCCTTAATCCTATTCCTTCTTATGACTTCTCTACTAACACTCGATTTAACCCTTTGGTTAGCTGATCCACAATGTTGTCTTGAGACTTTACATAGTCTAAAGTGACAACTTCGTTCGAGCGTAGTTGTCGGATTGAATTATGTCTACGACGAATATGTTTAGACTTTCCATTATACATATTACTCTGTGCCTATACAATAGCCGATTCGCTGTCACAATGAATACAAATGGCTAGCATAGGTTTGGACCAACATGGAATATCCTCAACAAACTGGCAAAGCCATTTAGCTTCTTCAGTTGTTTTATCTAAAGCAATAAACTCAGATTCCATTGTTGATCTCAATATACACATTTACTTGGAAGATTTCCAAGACACGGTTGCCCCTCCGAGAGTAAACACATAACACTAGTGGATTTGGAGTCTACCGCTGGGTATTTGATATAATGCAGCCCATAACCTTGGGTGTAGCGTAGATAACCTAACACCCGCATAATGTCTCTCCAATGAGTAGCATTAGGATTACTTGTGTATCTACTAAGCCTACTAACAGAGTAGGCTATATCCGGCCTTGCACAACTCATCAGATACATCAAACTTTCAATGACCCGAGAATATTCTAGCTGCGAGACACTCTCACCATTATTCTTGGTCAAATGTAGACTCATGTCTACCAGTGTCCTAGACACACTTGTATTTGATTTGCCAAATTTCTCAAGTATCTTCTCAATATAGTGAGATTGAGAAAATACAATACCATCAGATGTTCTGGTAATCTTAATACCCATAATTACATCTGTAAGGCCGATATCTTTCATATCAAACTTAGAGTTTAACAATCTCTTGGTAGTTTGAATCATCTCATCATTACTACCAACAATGAGTATGTCATCTACGTATAGACACAAAATGACATAACCTCTGTCAGTGTCTTTGACATATACGCATTTGTCACACTCATTGATTCTGAACCCATTTGACAACATATCGTTATCAAACTTCCCATGCCATTGCTTTGGAGCTTACTTCAAACCATACAATGATTTGACAAGCTTACAGACCTTCTTATTTTGTCCTGGAGCTAAGAACCCCTCTAGTTGCTCCATGTAGATTCCTTCATCTAAATCTCCATTTAAGAAAACTGTCTTTACATCCATCTTGTGACACCCCAGATGTTCAATTAATTTAACACCACGTTAATATTAAATCGTGGAAACATGTGATTTAAAGAGTTAAATGGTATTAAAGTTTAGAGTATAAAAGCAAATATATATATATATGAATAAAATAGTATATTTTCTTTTGAATTTTTCTAAATAGTCAATAGTCTGTATATTTTATCTGAAAATTATTTCAAAAAAACAATTTTAAGTTTATATTATTAATTGATATTATTTTTTAAGTATTATGATATTTTTATTATATTTTTCTCTATATTTTTTCTAAATCAAAATACACTAAAATATAATATTTTCTGTACGACAAAAGACGTGCCTCGCAAGTGTCTTGTTGCGCACGCCTCTTGCTCCCCATGCTTTGCTGCCTATATATAGATGTCCAGCAACTATTTCATCCTCACCAATTCCAAACTCTCTTATTCTCTCTCTCTCTCGTGTTTTTTTATATATAAAACTTTGAGTTTAGGTTGGAATATTTAGTGGGTCGCAATAAACGAAAGATAAAAGTTGGAATTAACATAAATGTGAGTTATATTATACCTAGAGTCACCATAAAATATTTTACGTATGTTTTGAGTTACCATAATTTATTTTACGTAATTTGTGTTTTATAAATTTTATTAATATTTTGATTACATTGATGATTTTTTGAATCCTATTTGCTTAAATTGAAACCCATGGATATGTTTGTTGGAATTTTAGAAATTATTTGACAATGATTTTATAAACAATTATGTTTTGTAAGTACCACCATGGGAGTCCCATGCCTTGGGGGACATAAATAACTATTGGCCTCTGTTTGACCACTTTGTGGTCTTCTGTTTGTCATGGATCCATTGACCTCTATTCTGATTGTCACTCCAGCGACCTCTATTATGTTATGTTCTGTACCGTGGTTATGATTATTTTCTTATGTGATTTCCGCATTCTATTTCAGTTATTAAAATTAATTATGTATTTCAGTTACCAAACTAACTTCTGTTTTTTTTAGCCAAATAATTATCCATGGTAATTTTTGTACCCTTATGCTTACTGTATAATATTTCTCACTCTGCCATGTGCTTATTATCCCCTTTCAGGTGATGAGATTTAGCGAGATCGAGATTGGGAATGAATCGCAGTGTTTTTTTTATTTACAATCTGCAATTTTGATCGGACTCTTGTAATAAAATAAAAATGACTATTTACCTTTTTAATAAACTTTTGGTACCCATTTATTTTATTTTAATATATTTAATTTATCCGCTTGCGTTACTACTACAGAATTTTAGAATTATTTTATTTATATTGTCTTGTTGTGACGCCGAACCTTTGGGTACCGAGTTTGGGTCGTGACAAAAGTGGTATCAGAACAATGGTTTTTGATTTAACCAAAAAAAAAAAAACACTTTAGTTTGTCTAACACGATTAAACCGTTTTATAAATATTTCTAGGCTAAGGCTTCCTGTGTTGTAGGGAATGGCAAATTTGAGCCCAGATTGTATGGCGTTGTTTTGAGATAAAGCATAGTGGCTGAGAGTTTGAGTCCCTCATGCAAAGTGAGTTTGTAGGTTGTTCTATGGCCCAGTTTTTTAGAGCTAGTTCTCGTGATAGCTTAATGATCCATTTTAGATGTCCGACCAGGAGATTTTTTAGGACCTGACCATGATTAGTCTAATCCTTATGTTTTTGTATTCGTAGGATTAGCCACTTAACTCTTGATTGTTATCTAAGTATGTTGTACTAACATCTTTTCTTTTGCATAAGTAACACACGTGTCATGTAAATTATATATGTGTTGTTATAGTATCTTTGTGAATCATAGATGTCATATTGCGATGACTAAAGTACATAATAAATTGGACTAGCCCACTAATCGTTTTCATCCTATAGTAATGGCCAATGATAGAAATGGAATCGAATCGTCGATTAGTGGTGCCGACCCAATGAAGCAAATCATGGAAAGAGCAGTTACCAGTTTTCTACGGGCCCTACAAACCAACATAAATAATGGAATGCCCGAACAGCAAAAAGAGCAGGTTATGATAAAACAGTTCTAGGATTTGAAATCCACCACATTTACCGGCAATCCAAACCCACTGGTAGCAAAAACTTGGGTCAGAAACATGAAGAAGATTTTTCGTATGCTACCTTGTAGAGAACGACAAAAGGTAACCTTCACCACATTCACCTTCAAAGACGATGCACAGGAATGGTGGCTTCTTACTCTGGAAAAAAAAGAAATCATGACTTGGGCAAGATTCTTGGAAGTATTTTACGAAAAATACTTTCCAGATTCGCTGCGAGAATAAAAGGCGTTAGAATTCATACATCTAAAACAAGGAACCATGACGGTGGCCGAATATGAGAGCAAGTTCACACAACTATCTCGATTTACAACATATGTCATCCCCACCGAAACTCGAAAAGCAAAGAAATTTGAAACAGGATTGGATGCTGAAATCAAGGAGATGCTAAAATCAAGGATAGGCTTGAGGTTTTGAAACTACCAACCTATGCGAAGGTGGTGGATCGAGCATACATTGCAAAAAAAAGGATTAAAACCTCGCATTCCGAGAAAACGAGCCAAAAGAAGTGATTCTGGGAAAAAGAAAACAGAAGATTTAGTGTTGCACCTCTAAAGAAGGTAAATACGGGTTCAACTAGTGTAGGCAATCAAGGTTCTACTAACCCCAGAGATGGCACCATTCCAAATTGCCCTACTTGTGGAAGAACTCATTAGGGATGATGTCATCGAGACACGGGAGCATGCTCTAAATGTGGTCAAGTTGGCCACTTGCTAAGAGATTGCCCAAAGCTTACCAATCCTATAGCAGGCCCCTCTAGACCAGCCCTAAAACCCGCTGTACTTGGAGGAGTGAGGAAGGACCAAAAAGGCCACGGAAGAGCTTTTGCCTTGGTACCTGGAAAATCGGAAGTTACCGAAAACGTTGTGTTAAGTACACTTTTTATCTGTGATCACTTAGTTCATGTTCTCTTTGACTCTAGTTCCACTCATTCTTTTATTGCACTACACTTTGCTTCCATGTTAGCATCTTCCCCTGAACCCTTAGGATATATACTGTTTGTGTCTTTTCTTTCTGATGATTCTACCATTGGTACAAACGTGTACAAATATTGTACTATATATTTAAAAGATGAAACCTTACACGTAGACTTGATTTTCCTCTGCATTAATACCTTTGATGTAATCCTAGGAATGGATTGGTTGGCTGCCAATCAAGCCTCTATTGACTGCAAAGCCAAAAAGGTCTCCCTCCAATTACCAAACCAACTCGAGTTTGTCTTTGATGGAGTTGGAATTTCAACCCCTCCATGTGTTATATCCTTCATGATGGCCCAATGACTTCTAAGAAAAGGTTAGTTATATTTGTTATGTGATCGATACTCAACAAGAGGCCTCCACACTTGATGCAATCCGTGTGGTTCAAGAATTTCTGGATGTATTTCCTGAAGACCTACTTGGTACCCAATTGATCAAGAAATCGAATTCACCATTGAAACTCAACCTAGTACACAACCAATATCCAAAGCTCTTTATCGCATGTCATTGATAGAATTGAAAGAACTAAAAACCCAATTTCAAGAACTCTTGGACAAAGGCTTCGTTCGACCAAGTACCTCACCATAGGGAGCTCCAGTACTATTCTTAAAGAAAAATGATGGCACAATCGGGTGTTCAAACCCTGTCTTGATGAGTTCATCATTGTCTTCATTGGGGACATTCTCATATACTCCAAATCACCAGAAGATCATGAACACCACTTGCGAAGAGTTCTACAGACACTACGTGATCACAAACTTTACACCAAGTTGAAGAAATGAGAATTCTAGATCACCAATGTACACTTCCTCGGTCACGTCATTAACAAGGACGGCATCTTAGTTTACCCCCAAAAAGTTACAGCAATCGTGGATTGACCACGGACCTACTAATGTGTCTGAAATTTGAAACTTCTTGGGTCTAGCCGGCTATTACCGGTGCTTCGTGCGAGATTTCTCGAAGATAGCATCACCCTTGACCCAGCTAACCCAGAAGAACACGCCTTTTGAATGGACTAACGAGCAGGAACGTTGCTTCCAAGAGTTGAAAAATAGACTTGTGACAACTCCTATACTAGCACTCCCAACGGGAACGGAAGGGTTCGTAATTTATAGCGATGCCTCATGCAACGGTTTGGGTTGCTTCCTTTTGCAAATGGAAAAGTCATTGCATATGTCTCGCGTCAACTAAAGACCCACGGGAAGAACTACCCAACCCACAATCTGGAATTAGCCGTAATAATTTTCGCCCTCAAAATTTGGCGTCACTATCTTTATGGTGCAACTTGCGAGATTTACAATGATCATAAGAGTCTTAAATATTTGTTTACACAGAAAAAGCTAAATATGAGGCAACGACGATGGCTAGAATTTTTGAAGGACTGTGATGTAGAGATCCATCACCATCTAAGCGAAGATAACGTGGTAGTAGACGTGTTGACTCGAAAGGCTACTAGAAGTTTGGCATGCACCCTCGTTTCCTGCAAGATCAATGAACTGCTCGCCAACAAAATCGTGGAACCCGCATTGATTAAAGAAATTAAAGCACGCCAATTTGAAGATAGACTTTTAAAGAAGAAATGAGATGAGCAAAGAAGTATGCCCAATCCTAACTTTACTATGAGCAATGGGATACTAAAATTTTGAAATCGAATTTGCATACCCGACCTTCCAGAACTCAAGAAAAAGATATTGGTAGAAGTTCATAGCTCGAGGTTTGCAATCCGCCCTGGCAACACGAAGATGTATCACGATTTAAAGGAACACTACTGGTGGACAGGAATGAAAAGAGGCATAGCAAGTCACATCTCCAAATGCTTGCATTGTCAACGGGTTAAGGGAGAACATCAGAGACCTGCAGGAATGCTGCAACCACTCCCTATTCCTGAATAGAAATGGGAGTACATTACTATAGACTTCATGGTAGGGCTACCACAGTTAGTCTCGAAGAATGATGCAATATGGGTCACAGTAGATCGATTGAAAAAGTCGGCACATTTTTTACCAATCAAAATCACGTACTCCCTTAATAAGTTTGCTACTTTATACATCAAGGAAATCATTTGATTGCATGGTACCCTAATTTCAATCGTGTTTGACCGGGACCCATGATTTGTGTCTCATTTCTAGAACAAATTGCAAGAAGTTTTAGGAAGAACACTGAAGTTTAGCACTACTTACCACCCATAAATTGACGGACAATCTGAAAGAACAATCCAGACCTTGGAAAATATGTTATGTGTCCGCATGCTAGACCTCAAGGGAAATTGGGATGAGCACCTCCCTTTAGTGGAATTCGCCTATAACAACAGGTACCAAACGAGCATCGGAATGGCACCGTGCGAAGCACTATATGGAAGGAGATGTCGATTACCTTTGTGTTGGGTAGAAGTTGGGGATAGGAAGTTATTAGGCCCTGAAATCTTACAAATAACGAATGATAGAATTCAACTCATCCAACAGCAAATTCGCACTGCCCAGAGTCGCCAGAAAAGCTATGCAGATAGACAGAGACGAGACTTTAGAATTTCAAATAGGAGATCATGTATTCCTAAAGATCTCACCTATAAGAGGGGTTATTTGATTTGGGAAACGGGGAAAGTTAAACCCACGTTACATCAGGCCATTCGAGATACTAGAAAGGATTGGTCCTGTAGCATATCGTATTGCACTGCCACCTGAAATGTCTAATGTCCACATTGTATTTCATGTGTCGATGCTTTGGCGGTATTGTACCTTGACTTTTCGTGGTCCTTTCGGATACGATAGCCCTACAGTTCGGACTCCAGTGGTTTTGAATCTGATTTCACAAGTACAATATGAAATAGATATACAAAAAAGTCCAAATTCGGCAAATCTTTTGAAAAATCGATTTTGAATAAAAAATGTCAAAAATGAACTGCTTTACCAAATTATAGAGTCACTACCTAAATATTTTTGAAAAATTTAGGAAACCCATGACTCGTGCCAAAGGCCACATATCCGTCATCACCAAGATTGTCTCAGTTCAGGAACTTAGGTACAAGAGGCGAAGGTCGTGAATTGAGCACCCCACTTGCCCGATCAAAAATCGGCCTCTACTAATCATGATGTGATTTTTATTTACATTATATGCTCTTATTCCGATTATTAGGCTAATTTTACTATGTGTTGCACACAAGTGTAGACTAATTTGCGAAAATTGGAACACTTTGATTTCATGTTTGTTTTTGAAAATTGTTTCTAATATGTACCATTTGAAAAAGTGATCTCATATGTACATTACTCAAATTATTCCAATTCAAGCAATTAGCCTTTATCCATAGGCATTCAAGCAGATATATCAATTAAGTACTTAGCCTTATGGCAAGCATGCTAGACATGGCAATGATCACACGCGTGCGATTTGCTAAAGCACAAAAATGCTCACCTCGTACTCCAAGGTAAGCCAAAAGAAACAAAAGAATTAGAAAAAATGCATGCTCTAATTATGCAAATAACTTATGCAACACATGCAATGATGCAATTTAATAAGCTCGGCTACTAATTTATGACATTGAATCAATTTGGAAGCATGCGGTTTAAACACGTATTCAACGAAGTAATAAATGGCAATGCTTGTTGGAATGATGAACCGAGCCTCAATGCATGCAAGACAAGTGGATGCTAACATGGGAAATGTTAAAAAAAACATGATGTTCTATTCTATCCATCATAAACGGATAAATAAAAGAGAGAAAGACATGAGGTTGGAAGACATACACATTATTACATATTTCACCCTCATGCAAGAGGGTTCAAATGAATTTCTGAGTGTCCGAATAAACTAATTATTACAAATTCGAATGAATGAATTAAAGAGACAGCTAGTTATCTACTTTATTACAACAATGCTAATAATGAGCACTAAACGAGAAATCCAATTTAACTAACCGTACAACTAGCTATATAATTACAAATGAACAATTGCACGAATTACAACTAGACTAAGGATAATGATAATAATTAATTACAACAATAATTACAATGATTAATCATCAAACAAGGATGCACAATGCTCGCATATATACAACAAGTGGGGTCTTGAATGATGGTTTTTTTTTTTGTCTCCAAAGAGCTAATTTCGTCACTATAAATATTTGTGAGGAAATATTTTCGTCACCGGGTTTTGTCATTGAATGTTTGTCACTAAAAATCGTCGTGAGGAAAGATAATTTTGTCACTAATTAAATTACTTTAGTGATGAAAAATTTTGTCACCAATAAGACAACATTTTATCACCAAAAATCATCATTTTCATCACCAAATAGTTATTTAGTACCATATATATAACTTTAGTTGACGAATAAATTTGTCACACATGCTGATCATTGGTCAGGAAATAAATTTCGTCACGGTAAGATGTAAAGTTGACAAAATTTTTTGTCTCCAAAAGTCAGATATGGGTGACGAAATATATTCCGTGGCAAAAATATATATATGTGACGAAATTTTTAGTCACCAAACAACAAAATCAATGAAAACTCTCACATATAAGCAACGATAAATTTTTTCACAAAAAATATTTATTAACGACAAATAATCACTTTGTCATAATAACAAGTACATATGACGAAAAAATTCGTCACTAAACTTGTTCCATATTTTATATTTCAATTTAAATTATTATTTTACAAATATCCCTGCTCATATCTCAATAACCTTCTAAATGTACTAAGAAATCCACTAACTATTATACACCGCTCCACACAAAAAATTCACTAAATATAAATCAATTTATATTATAAATCAAAATATATCCATCAAACAAATTTAATAACAATTCATTAACTATAACAAAGACCAAGTCACAGCAAATACCAAAACGAACTAAGTATCAGTTCACAAAAAAAATCAACACTTGATCTTGAGTTACAAGTAGAACTAAGTATTAGTCCCAAAAAAAAAAAATTAACACTTGATCTTGATTTGCAAGTATGCTTCCAAATGTCATCAAAAATCAATCCGCGAAGAAAATAAAAAAGGAAAACATTAATATATTATCAGTTACATCTAAACTCATATATAAATAATTTTATATATGAGTAAACCAATTTAGCAAAAATGCATTTTCTACCGAAACTTGACTTTCATCTGTACTAAATCACAAAACAACAGCTAATCTAATTGGGGCAAGTTCTTGCAAGTTATATGAACAGCTATGAACCTGCCAATATTGAAAACAATCAAGCAACATGATGACTTTTATTGTCATATAGAATGGTTCAATGAAACTTGGATCTCTCTTGTACTGACTCCAGTTTTCTCCACAAATTTCACAATCTACCAGTGGATGTCCCTTTGATACAACCTTCACTATCTCACTCACTGTTTCTCCAACTTTGCTTAGAAGAAGTGAGAAATGCTGATATGGTTTGATTGTTTTTAATGGGTTTTCAATTTTACAAAATTCGAACTAGGATAGATCGACATAAACAATATAAAACTAAGCATTTCTGTAACGCCTTCAAAATTAACCCATAATCATACATTCATTATACAAAAAAAAAAAGATATCATATTACCAAACATCAGAGTATTCTTACAAGAGATATTACATGTTGACAACAAAAGTAAATGCCCTATAGGCTTACAACTTTCCAAGTCAACACTTGGGTCCAACAAAAGTAGAGTTCTAACTCTTTACATAAAAATAAGCCCTTGGCTTGATACACATGTAATACAAAAAGATAATCACGAAAAGATCTCTCAGCCTCTAAGCCTCCCAAGCTACGTCCTTGGAGGTGACATATCACCTGCACCTGAAAATGATGTCCCATATAGGGTGAGCCAACGCCCAGTAGAGATATGCTAAACATAATATGAGCAATAACTAAAACATTAGCATTTGATAAATGTTTAACTCTTATAAACCAACTTATAACATATTTCAGTTCCATGACAAATATGTACATGTTTCATTCCTCTTTCCTTTACTTAACTAATTCCTTTCATAAACATGGCTCAGAACCTGGCCAAACAATTAAATGAGACTACATCTCATACCAGCAGTACTTCAATTTCAAATGAGATAACAACTCATATCAACAACACTTCAATTTCAAATGAGATAACAACTCATATCAAAAACACTTCCATGCTTCAATTAATACACATATTTGATGTATTAATGGAATCCATCCCCTATCTCCTCCCAAAACATCTGGTTTAGGAGTCCATCCCCTATCTCCTCCCAAACAACATACATATACGATGTATTAAACAGTTATCATACAAAATGATCAAGCAAAGCACATATTCAATGTGTTATTCCATCCATCAAATTCAATGACATGCTCAATTGATAGTCTCAATTCACCTAATCATCATGCAGTATCTACAACAATCAAGACTATCCTCCACCGATAGCCCAAAGCAATTATTTCTAAACAGATAATAATTACGTCCAATAGATAAATTATCAAAATTTTCAAAGATGGGTGATTAATAAATCCAACTCCACCATTCAATCTCATAATAAGCCAATTTCATTATTTCCAACCCAATTCCGTATTTCCATAACTTTCCCAAATTAATTATACAAATTAATTCATAATAATAAATTAGGACTTTTCTCCCCCTTTCTCAACATTGACCCCAAAGGTTCAAATATTAACAACAAACATCAATAATCTCTTTTACGACCCAAAACACACATGTATTGGTCAAAAGAACAAAACCCCTCTTTTCAATATTTCAAATCTCAAACCCTAACCTCCCCAAATCAAACCATTTATACAAAGTGCCCAACATCTATGTTAAAGCTCATAAAAATGAGTAGTTATCCTTACCTCAAATGGAGAGACCAACTGGAGAGGATGATGAAACTTGAAATGCTCCAAACCCAAAGATTTTCGGATTGAAATGTAGCCCACACCAAGCTCTACACTTTATGCAAAGGAACTATGGTAGAAGATCACTCAAACTAGATGATTTCTTAGAGAGAAGTTGAAGTCTAGAGTGAGAAGCTTTCAAGTTTAGGTTTTGAAAAGTTAGAGAGAGAGAATGGCCTGAAAAAGTGATCCAAAAATCTGCTTTTCGGACTGATATACAAACAGGTCCGCTCGAGCGTGGAACGCCCCGCTCGAGCGTCAGACACAGACTTACGCTCGAGCGTGAAAAGCGCCGCTCGAGCGTCGAATGCACACTTCCAGAAGTTCTGTAGACGAAGGTCCCCGCTCGAGCGTCCGATGACCTGTAGAAGAAAATACTGAGAGATGAATAATTCCGCTCGAGTGTCAAACTTCCCCGCTCGAGCAAAAGAACAAAAGCAAAGGGCCCGCTCGAGCGTCAAAAGCCCTGCTTGAGCGTGAAGGCCAAAATCTGGGCATCAACCTTTGGTTTCTAAACACAACCAACCTGTTCCAAACCTGCCCAACACAACCCAAGGCTCAAATACAAGAGTAAAGGATGGGAATGAGAATAAGACAACAACACATCCACGGAACCAAGTCCGGAATACAATAAACAAAGAAGGAAAAATCGGGATCGCTATAACCTCCCCCCTTAAAGAATTTCGTCCCCGAAATTAGATATAAGTTTCAAAAACATGATTTCTCAATTCCCAACAATATTACAATTCAATAACCAACATCTTGACCCATTACCGGTCATCCCATCTCTATTCAAGAGGCAATTCATAATATAATTCAATATGCATTAACAACATGCCTTTCTTCGAAATTCAAAAATTTCCAATATCATATTCCACCATTTTATAACACATTCAATGTTAAAGATATATTCGCATTGCCACAGTACATTCAACATATACAATGCTACATTAACTTCCATTTTCAAGGCATTTACCATAATACTCCCATAAACCGAAACATATACAATGTTTTACAACTTAAGACATATTCAATGCTCTTAAAATTTATCAATATAACAAAATATTCAACATACGATCATACATCCACAAATAGATCCGGATACTTCTCTCGAACCTCCAACTCGCGTTCCCAAGTGGCTTCCTCCACCCCGTGATGTTTCCACAAAACTTTCACCAAGGGTATCGTCTTGCCTCGCAAGACTTGATCCCGCATATCCAAGACCCGTACTAATCTCTCTTCATACGAGGCATCCTCATCTACCTCTAAGTCGGTCCAATCTAATACATGTGACGGATCCGACTCGTACTTCCGAAGCATACTAACATGAAATACATCATGCACCCCGGACAACTGTGGCGGTAAAGCTAAACGGTATGCAACCTCCCCAATCCTCTCAAGGATCTCAAAGGGACCAATAAACCGAGGGGATAACTTCCCACTCTTCCCAAACCTCATCAAACCCCGCCTAGGTGATATTTTCAAAAAGACGTGATCACCCGTCTCAAATGCCAAAGGCCTCCTCCTATGATCAGCATAACTCTTTTAGCGACTCTGGGCTGTAACAAGCCTCCTACAGATAAGCTCAACTTTCTCCGTCGTTTCCCGCACCAACTCCGAGCCCAACAAAGGTGCATCACCCACCTCAGCCCAACAAACTGGAGACCTACACAGTCGGCCATACAAGGCCTCAAACGGTGCCATACCAATACTCGATTGGAAACTGTTGTTGTAAGCGAACTCCACTAAGGGCAAGTGCCTCTCCCACGACCCACTAAAGTCAAGGACACAACCTCGAAGCATATCTTCAAGGATCTGAATAGTACGCTCGAACTGCCCGTCAGTTTGAGGATAATAAGCCGTGCTAAAGGTCAATCTAGTGCCCAAGGCACTCTGCAAACTCTGCTACAACCTAGCAATAAAATGCGGATCTCTATTTGAGACGATCGACACTGGGACCCCGTGCAACCTCATTATGTCCCGAACATACAAGTCGGCAAGATGATCTATCGAATCTCTTACGCGCATAGGAATGAAGTGCGCCGACTTAGTCAACCGGTCTACAACCACCCAAATAGCATCACTACCCCGCTGAGTCCTAGGAAGACCTACAACGAAGTCCATCGTGACATGCTCCCACTTCCACTCGACTATAGGCAAGGGTTGTAACAAACCTGCTGGCCTCTGATGCTCGGCCTTCACTTGCTGACAAGTAAGGCACTTAGATGTAAAAACTGCCACATCTTTCTTCATCCTCTGCCACCAAAACTAGCGACTCAAATCACGGTACATCTTAGTGCCTCCCGGATGCACCACAAGGCGTGAATGGTGAAACTCTCAGAGTACTTCGTCTCGGCAAGACTCCGGCACAAACGGACGGTCTTGGTATCTCACACTCAGGTCGGGATACACAACCAAACCCTTTTCAGTCTTCCCACTGGAGATCTTCCCCCGGAGGGATTCTACCTCAAGGTCACCTCTCTGTGCCTCTAACACTCGATTCACAAGTGTAGGCTGCGCAACTACAGAAAACAAGGTCACAGCCTCAACCGATTCACCCAAAAGTAAATCAAACTCGCCAAGTGCACCCAACATCTCCCACTCTCGAATGGCTATACAAGCTGCATCACTAATGGATTTCCTGCTAAGGGCATCGGCCACAACATTGGCCTTCCCCGGATGATAATGCAACTCGAAGTCGTAATCCTCAATAAATTCCATCCACCTCCTCTGCCTCAAGTTCAAGTCTTTTTGTGTAAACAGATACTTCAGACTTTTATGATCCGAGAACACCTCGAATCTCTCACCATAAAAGTAGTGCCTCCAAATCTTCAAGGCAAAAATTATAGCTGCTAACTCTAGGTCATGTGTAGGATAATTTTTCTCGTGTATTTTCAACTGCCGCGAGCCATAGGCTACCACTTTCCCCTCTTGCATCAACACACAACCCAAACCCTCTCGTGAAGCATCACAGTACACCGCATAACCCAAATCCATTTCCGGTATAATCAACACTAGAGCGGTAGTAAGTCTAACCTTAAGTTCTTGGAACGACTTTTCACAAGTCTCATTCCACACAAACTTGACCCCTTTCCGCGTCAATGTAGTCAACGACGAAGCTAGCCTGGAGAAATCCTTCACAAACCGACGGTAATTCCTAGCTAATCCCAGAAAACTGCGGATCTCAAAAACACTCTTAGGCTGTGCCCAGTCCTGCACTGCCTCTATCTTGGATGTATCAACAGACACCCCCTCCCCGGAGACCATATGGCCTAAGAACTTAACCTCTCTTAGCCAGAACTCACACTTTCCAAACTTAGCATACAGCTTATGGGCTCTAAGCAACTCAAGCACCACTCTCAAGTGTTCCTCGTGCTCCTCCTCAAAAGGTGAATAAATCAGGATGTCGTCCACGAAAACGACTACAAAACGATCTAAGAATTCCCGGAATATCCGGTTCATCAAATCCATAAACACTGCCGATGCAATGGTGAGCCCAAAAGGCATCACCAGAAACTCATAGTGGCCATACCGCGTACGGAATGCCGTCTTCGGAACATCTTCCTCCCTGACCCTCAACTGATGGTAACCCGATCTCAAGTCTATCTTAGAGAAACAACGGGACCCTTTCAACTGGTCAAATAAAGTCTCAAAGTCTCAACGGGACCCTTTCATCTATACGGGGCATAGGGTATTTGTTCTTAACCGTAGCCCGATTCAATTTCCGGTAATCAATGCAAAGTCTCAAAGCCCTATCTTTCTTCTTAGCAAAGAGGGCCGGTGCTCCCTACAGCGAAGTACTAGGGCGAATAAAGCCCTTATCTAGCAATTCCTGGAGTTGAATCTTCAACTCACTCAACTCGGCTGGGGCAAAACGATAAGGTGCCATGGAAATCGGCGCCATGCCAGGCACTAAATCAATAGAAAACTCCACCTCTCAGTGTGGTAGCAAACTAACAAGGTCCTCGGGAAAGACGTCCGAGTACTCACAAACCACTTTGGGCAACTCAATTTGGATCTCATCATACTCATTACTCATAAAGCTAGCGAGAAGACCACTAAGCTCACTCCGCCCTCGTGGATCATACACTGGTGGCAACACACTACCAACCCGATTCCCCAAGAAATGGAAACAATCCCCGCTCAAGGTACATACAGTGACCCTCTGGCGGTAACAATCAATAACAGCCCGGTATGACGATAACCAGTCCATACCCAAAATCACATCAAAACCCGACATAGCCATAACTACAAAAGAAAATGGAAATCGGCGGTCAACGACCTCAATATCACAGCCCCGACACCCTTGTTTCAAAATCAACTCACTCCCAACAGGTGATACAACACAAATAGGAGAAGCTAACTGTGCCAACTCCAACCCCAAAACAGATGCAAATGCAGCAGATATAAAGGAATGTGATGCACCCGTATCAATCAACACATTGGCAACCGAGTTGCAAAACAAAAAGGTACCTCTCACAATAGATGGAGCCGGTACAAGATCCTGCGCGGTAACAGTATACACGCGCCCTAAAGGTCTCTGATCTACCTGCTCACCTCTCGGAGCATAAGTCTGCTGCATAGACTGAGACGATGAGGCTCCCTGATTAGCCCTCGAGGCCTGAACTGACTGAGCTGGTTGATGGCTCTAAGTCTGCCTCGAATCAGATGCACCCGACGTGCCACTCAACTGCGGACAGAACCTCTTCAGGTGCCCCGCCTGACCACACTGGTAACAAGAGAGCGGCTGGCCTCTGCCCTGACTCTGGCTCTGAAGACGAGCCAAAAATGAAGCTGCTCTCTGCCCTCCGCCCTTCTGCGGGCAAGCTGGAGACTTGTGGCCCAGCTGACCACACTTGTAACAAGTAATGTCTCCCTGACTGACTCTCCCAGAACCTACACTCGGCACTGGAAAGGTAAATCTCGCAAAAGCACCTTGGGACTGCTGGGGGTTAGAACCTCTCTGCCTCCGACCATCCCCTTGGCCGTCCTAACTCCTCTTAAAGCCCCTCATCCTCTCCTCCTCCTCCTGCATAATAATCTCAAGATGCACCGCAGTATCCACAAGGCGCCCATACTCCCGAGTCATGGACCCAGCAACCCTAGTCTTAAGTCCGTCTCAACTTCTTTTCGAACTCAAGGCAACAGCGTTCCTCAGATGCCACTAGCTCAGGTGCAAACCTAGATAAACTGGTAAATGCAACCTCAAACTCGGCCACTGGCATACTCAGCTGTTTGAGCTGACAAAACTGATCCCTCAACTTCTCCCTGACAGCGGGAGACATGAACTTCTCCTGGAAAGCACCGACGAAAGCCTCCCAAGTCCCATCAACACGTCCTCGAACAAACTTCCACCACTGACCTGTGTCTCCCTTCAGCTGGAAGGACGCCAAGGTCACCTTCAAAGCCCCGTCTTCGATGCCAAGCATCTCAAACGTCTTCGTCATCTGCTCAAGCCATTCATCAGCCTTAAGTGGCTCTTTCGAATCACCCACAAACTCGTCCGGATTCGACCGGAAGAACTCCCTCTTCAGAAAAGAAGGCCCTGCCTCAGTAACATGGGCCTGAACCTGATTCTCAGCTCTGAGAATTTCCATGGATTCTCTCAAAGCTCCTGCCATCTCGCGGGCCAAGGCGCCCATGGCCTGCTGACCTACTGGCGCGGCCATATTAGCCTGACCAACACCCTCTTGATGCGCCGGAATTTCATCCGGTATAGGCATCTCCTGCCTCCTAGGCCTACCTCGCCTACCACCACGTCCTCATCCTGACATCCCAATAAAGGTAACGAAAACATTAGCACATTCACAAATGTGCCGAAGCTATTTCACTCGCGTCCTAATACATTGAACAACAGTAATTCACTCCATGTAAGCACATAATCACATAAACACTTACGAATTTCATTTCTGGATAATGACAGTCCCGAGGCGTTGCTAGAGTTCTAGTTAGAAACAGCATTGATCAGGTGCTTTTCCAACAGGACTCCCAGAAACCCAAGGATCCAATCAACATCCTAGAAACTAAATCCCATACCCATATAGTCACATAAACGTGTTGTCAAATAAACATATAACATCATACATAAGTCTCTAAGAAGCGAGACAAACCCATTGTGGTACTAACCACTTCCCGCGTACCCAAAGTATTTGAACTCGGTATGCTTTGATACAAAGTTGTAACACCCTCAAAATAAACCCATAATCATATATTCATGATACAAAAAAAAAATCATATTACTAACATCAGAGTATTCTTACAAGAGATATTACATGTTGACAACAAAAGTAAATGCCCTATAGGCTTACAACTTTCCAAGTCAACACTTGGGTCTAACAAAAGTAGAGTTCTAACTCTTTACACAAAAATAAGCCCTTGGCTTGATACACATGTAATACAAAAAGATAATCACGAAAAGATCTCTTAGCCTCTAAGCCTCCCAAGTTACATCATTGGAGATGGCATATCACCTGCACCTGAAAATGATGTCCCATATAAGGTGAGCCAACGCCCAGTAGAGATATGCTAAACATAATATGAGCAATAACTAAAACATTAGCATTTGATAAATGTTTAACTCTTATAAACCAACTTATAACATATTCCAGTTCCATGACAAATACGTACATGTTTCATTCTTCTTTCCTTTACTTAACCAATTCCTTTCATAAACATGGCTCAGAACCTGGCCAAACAATTAAATGAGACTACATCCCATATAAGCAATACTTCAATTTCAAATGAGATAACAACTCATATCAACAACGCTTCAATTTCAAATGAGATAACAACTCATATCAAAAACACTTCCATGCTTCAATTAATACACATATTTGCTGTATTAATAGAGTCCATCCCCTATCTCCTCCCAAAACATCCGGTTTAGGAGTCCATCCCCTATCTCCTCCTAGACAACATACATATACGATGTATTAAACACTTATTATACAAAATGATCAAGCAAAGCACATATTCAATGTGTTATTCCATCCATCAAATTCAATGACATGCTCAATTGATTAATCTCAATTCACCTAATCATCATGCAGTATCTACAACAATCAAGACTATCCTCCACCGATAGCCTAAAGCAATTATTTCTAAACAGATAATAATTACGTCCAATAGATAAATTATCAAAATTTTCAAAGGTGGGTGATTAATAAATCCAACTCCACCATTCAATCTTATAATAAGCCAATTTCATTATTTCCAACCCAATTCCATATTTCCATAACTTTTCCAAATTAATTATATAAATTAATTCATAATAATAAATTAGGGCTTTTCTCTCCCTTTCTCAACATTGACCCCAAAGGTTCAAATATTAACAACAAACATCAATAACCTCTTTTAAGACCCAAAACACACATGTATTGGTCAAAAGAACAAAACCCCTCTTTTCAATATTTCAAATCTCAAACCCTAACCTCCCCAAATCAAACCATTTATACAAAGTGCCAACATCTATGTTAAAGCTCATAAAAATGAGTAGTTATCCCTACCTCAAATGGAGAGACCAAGTGGAGAAGATGATGAAACTCGAAATGCTCCAAACCCAAAGATTTTCGGATTGAAATGTGGCCCACACCAAGCTCTACACTTTATGCAAAGGAACTATGGTAGAAGATCACTCAAACTAGATGATTTCTTAGAGAGAAGTTGAAGTCTAGAGTGAGAAGCTCTCAAGTTTAGGTTTTGAAAAGTTAGAGAGAGAGAATGGCTCGAAAAAGTGATCCAAAAAGCTGCTTTTCGAACTGATATACAAACAGGTCCGCTCGAGTGTGGAACGCCCCGCTCGAGCGTCAGACACAGACTTACGCTCGAGTGTGAAAAGCACCGCTCGAGCGTCGAATGCACACTTCCAGAAGTTCTGCAGACGAGGGTCCCCGCTCGAGTGTGAAAGTGGACGCTCGAGCGTCCGATGACTTGCAGAAGAAAATACTGAGAGATGAATAATTCTGCTCGGGCGTCAAACTCCCCCGCTCGAGCGGAGGAACAAAAGCAAAGGGCCCGCTCGAGCGTCAAAAGCCCCGCTCGAGCGTGAAGGCCAAAATCTGGGCATTAACCTTTGGTTTCTAAACATAACCAACCTGTTCCAAACCTGCCCAACACAACCCAAGGCTCAAATACAAGAGTAAAGGATGGGAATGAGAATAAGACAACAACACATCCACGGAACCAAGTCCGGAATACAATAAACAAAGAAGGGAAAACCGGGATCGCTATGATTTCAGTATCCTATATTATGATCATTTTCAATGCTTCAATGTTTGTACTAGCAATTAAACAATGTTGCAAAGTTTCTCTTGATTTTAGACCCTTCAGCAAGTGCTGATCTGGCTATGTTGTTAATGCAAGAGGGATTGGCACGTAGGTTCCTTATTGGTAAAAGGTAGCCTAATTGAGTTTGACAATGTAACTTTCTTAAACAGTTGTGCTTCAACCAATATATACTAACCAACATGAGAAAAATGAAAAAGTAAAGCAAGATAGACTTACCAAAAAGGCGATCTACGAGTTCATGGGATGCCCCCTCCCCTAAATTGTCCGTTGAAACCTTGTTTCTTAAGAAACTCCATGATGCTTGACGTCATCTCCAAATGCTCCTCACTCGACTTATTCATCTTCGCTATCACATTATTTTGTGATTGAATTTCCTCTTTTTTTGCTTGAATTTCATGTTTCTGTGCTATAATTTCCTCCATTAAATACAAAATACAATCTGAAGAAATCACATATAGGACACCGCGTATCTCATTAGTTTCAAAAAATTAGGGAAAACATTAATTCTAAAAATTAAAAAAATAATCATGTAAATATAGATATCACGAGCCAATAAAACCTGTGATAACATCATAAATGATGATCAAGTCACATTGCAATGAGAAACAAGAAGAGAAGCTTCAAGGAACTATAAATGAAGATGACAAGTTTGCACTTCACATAAATATAAGAAAGGTGAAGTAAAACACCTTAGTTTGGGTTTGGGAACTTGTGTATGGTTTTAAGACCTCTTATTTCCAATCCATTGTTGTCTTGTCTGATTCTAAAGAACAAGACCTGGACAAACGAAGGATTAAATTTAGTAGACAAAGAAGCACACTACTAGAGAAGTCTCATATGAGAGTGCCCTTAAAATCTCTTTGTGGCCTAGGGGAGATACAAAGCATTTAACTTAACAGATCAGTAATATAAAACATGTATTGTGGAAGTTACTACATGCTTGTTAAATCAAAGCAGCATGGATATTGGGGCATTTTCAAAATTTGATCAAATGCCCAGACTCCAGAGTCCACAGACTAAAAATAGAAAGAAAAAAAATTAGTGGTTCCAACCATACATCTATCCAAAGAACCACCACTAATCTAAATAAAGATTGATAATCATCTAGTTCACAGTTTTGGGGCCTAGAAGATATCTTAAGAGGATGAGTAGAGGTGATTTGTCAGAAATAATGGCTAAGCAACACGTTGATTGATATTATGGGAAATGCAAGCAACCATTCTGGTAAGCAGTTAATGATAGAAAGAATTAACTTATTTTTTGAATTTGCCATGATTTACAAATTCAGTAGGATTACTCGTGCTTCCAGCACTGCTGTGGGGATCTAAGGGCGGATTTGATGTGCTCATTGATGATCCACTTCTCTGGAACTGAACAATACTATTGTCCATCTCACAAGTGCTGGTGCTCCAAAAATCCTCTGAAATGCTTGATTTCTTGACTGTTCGGCCTTGAATTCTCAGTCTCTTGGATGACTTGTCAGCAGCAATTATCAGAGGGGGCTTAGTACAACATCAAGACAACCTCTGCTCTGTTGCAAATCAAATTTATAACCATAAAAATGATTAGTACAAAAGAACATGGGAAAAAAACAATGCTTTCACATTTTTGACAAACACCTATGTTATTATTTGTGCATCTTAAAGTAAACTAGGCTTAATTCCTCTGCTTTTCTTTTCTTTTCTTTTTTTTCCAGCAGCAATCTCAGTTAAGTCATGTCTTCAAAAAGTAGCATCCATGAATTAACTAATAAGACCATGATATTGAAAAATAAGACAAGATCTCTCAATCAAGTTAAACTAAAGAAATTCGGCCATGTGGTATCTGCTTATTAGCAGAAAATCCTGTGACGGCATGATATATGCCAATTAAACATTTTGCAGAAAATTTACAAACAATACAATCCACTTATAAATGGGGCATTGGGGATATATAAATATATAATCTATTTTCCCATTTAAAAATAATGCACAGTAATTGATCACTATGTCATAGAATAACCAACTTAAAATTCCAGAAAACATGGAGATCAATATATCATGTTGAAAGAAGCTTGGTTTAGGAATTCATAGCATCCATATCAAATAATATTGACAATGTATCCAAACTATTAGCAACAGATATAATTTAAAAAAAAAAAAAACAAAAGCCAAGTATTATAGCTTTAAACTACTTTAATCTTAAACTAATGATACAATTAGATTATATGATGCACATGGAGCCACACATGCATAAGATAAAATGTGGTAACAAGGACACTAAATTATAAATCACCCACTTTATTTATCAAGTTGAATAGATAACACGCTTGACATCAAGAGAAAGAACAATAAAAGAACATGAAGGAATTACAACAACATAATTAAATAAATAGAATGCCCACATCCAACAAGTTCTTATTTGTTTGTCCCAGGGAGAAATATTTGTAATAGTCAACTAGCAGTTTGAAAGTATGGGCTAGCCACAGGTATTAAGGACATTGGGTGAGCTCATCATTAGCTTCATTTAGAAGAGTCAAACACAATCTCAGGCATGGGTAAAACTGAAAACGATAATTGGAATTCCAAAAAATGATTATATCAGAAGGAAAATGTGAATGTAATTACAAAAGGGAGGGTTATATATGAAAAATAGAACTATGGAGACAAGATGCTTTACACACCTTTCGAAATACTATTCTGTGGGGATATGTTTTCTGAGTACCAACACGTGGCAAGGTGATGCCGACGTGTCAGCCGAGGTGCCACGTGTCCCGTTCATGATGCCGAGGTTATCTCGGCGAGGCCGAGGTTACGTCCGAAGATATCGGAATCCGAAATAATCAGATAAGGGACAAGAGTCCTAGAATGAAGAAAGACTTCAAGATGGATAAGGATAATGTTCCTAGGGAGTGTATCCTTATCTCTTGAGGAGTCCAAAGTAAGCACTGAATGGGAGTCCATAGAAGTCAGGCTTCTATCGGGACTAGGATTGAGTTAACTATAAAAGAAAGGCACCCCTGTGGGTCTAAGGTACGCAATTTATGTTTTGAGCAGTGAATTTAGCACTTGATTATCTTTGAGAGATATACTGACTTGATCGTCGGAGTGCCCCCGGGTGGAAGAACCACCGCCGGAGCCTTCTCTTTCTGTTGTAGGTTAGCTGAAACCATCTATTATGCGGTGCTCTCTAGCTGAATACTAAGTTGGCAGTGTGGTCGGAAATTGACACACACATATTCATTGTTGCCAGAATCCAACATGAGTATTGAGTTCTTCCAACTATTTGGTTCTCTCAGTGAATCCTGTCATACAGTTACTTCCTTTTCCATGGCCATACCATCCAGTCATCCACTATAAGATGTGAAATCATATTACTAATTGTGGCTTCAATCAGTTTTATATCAACCTCCTTCCAACACTCCTCTTTTTCAAACAATTCAGACTCAATCATTTAAGTTTATCTTTCCAAATTATTGCAAGTGTCTCTACCACAAAGGTTAAGATGCCATAGATTCTAACAATATCTTCCCTAAATGTGCCACAAATTCCTTGAAATGTTCTCAAGCACATTTGTGTTATTATGTAAATAATAAGATTAAAAAAAATGGGATACCTACAAAATCTTCGAACTGTTTCTATCATAGTGATTAAGATGCCTTCGAACAATATGGTCTCTAAGTATGCCAAAAATTCCTTGAAATGTTCTCAAGCTATATGTATGTCATTATGTAAATAATAACACACACAAAAAAAAGGGGGGGATACCTACATAATCCTACAAGAACCAACAATAGAAAAGAAAAATACTAAAAAATCCTATGAAGGATCATGTTCAAAAAATAGTTTGCTCTAATTCAAATCACCTAATCAAAAACTCTACCCAGCCTACAATGCTTATTTGTATATACTTGCAAATTAGAAAAATCATTCTTTTTCCAACTTGAGCAAATAAGATGCCTCATTTTTTAAGAAATCATTTGGAAAACAGCCTCCCAAAATGCCAGGAAAAATATTTTTTTTCCACACCATAGTACTTTTTATCATTGAAAATAGAATCAGTTCTTAGGGATAATGCCAAACAGACCATCGCCACACCTATTTAATAGATTGAGGGAGAAATATCTGTTTACAACAATTTACCTAATTAACAGGCAACACTTTATTTTTCCATCTAAACAAACAGAGCCCTAGTAGATGTTTGATACCCCAAAGCACAAAATATAACAAAAACAAAAACAAAGCATATATTTGAAAGAGAGGACCATACCTGAAAATAGAAAAATAGAGAAATCAAATAATAAGAGGCGCTGATGGAAGAGAACACGCGGCACTGAAGGAGAAGGGCGGACGAGCTCAGAGATGCCACATAGGCGGCGGCACTGAAGGAGGAGAACGGGCGACGTCGGCGGCGGCGCTAGAGGAGAACACACTAGAGTAGGACAAGGGCTGCTAAACGAAGAGAGCCAACTTGTGTTTTGTTTTCTAGTTTGAGAGAGAGATAAGGGGAAAACTGATAAACACAAAAAGAGAGAAAAAAATTAATTTTTTTTTTCCATTACCGCCCAATATATCAAAATTCTTCTTCCAAAATTAGTGATAAAATAATTTCCTCATCAAAAGGTCCCAAAAATATTAAAAATTATTAGTTCACCAAATGGTTTTAAAATATTTAAAATCAAGTTTTTCAAAAAAAAAAAAAAATATGTACAATTATTGGTGACGAAAATATATTCCTCACTAATAATTTTATGATTGGTGGCAAAAAATTTTCTCAACAAAAGTCTCAAAATTTTGGCGCCACCAAAAAAAATTAGCAAGAAAACCTTTAGTGATGAAATTTAATTTTTCCTCACCTAAAAAGAAATATTTATTGACGAAAATAAATTTCGTCACCTATTATTTTTATTTTTTTTTTATACGTGACAAAATTTTATAATTTGTCACGGATTATTCTTATTTAGTGACGAAAACGGAAGTAGGAAAGAGGGAACAACACTAAACATTTTAAATTAAAACTTAAAATACAACATACATAAATTAAAACTTACAATTGTTTACTGGAGTGAAGTAAACAGTTTTTCAAAATACATAGCTTGAAAATACATTTGCAGAAATTAAAATTACAGAGATTTTTCTTGAAATATTGGAACTCTCAATTTTTCTGACTCTGTCTTATTCTTGACTAAAGAGGCTCTTTTATAGATGAAAAGAGTTACTGTGAGCCTTATGAAGGATTCTGACTTTGAAAGAAGCACATGGGAGCTGTCTGCAACTTTCGGTGAGTGACTAAAGTTGATGGCTGCTTTTTACTGTGTTGAATTTGTCGGTTGGATAAATTATGATGAATGATGAATGATGAATAGTAACGTTGACTTTCTTGATGAATAGTGAACTGTAAATTTGACTTTTTTCACTATTCATTACTTTCGGTGGAGACATGTGACTGAAGGAATCAATATAGATAAATAAATCAGCAGCTTTTCTCAAAAGAAGAGTATTGATTGAAGCTGATAATTATGTCTATATAGAATCCAATGACTATGTCAGGCATATGGGTCCTGAGCATCTTGAAATTGGGATCCATAAAGGTCCTGATTAGTTGAGCCTTCTGAAGAGTCTGAACCATTTGAACCTTCTTCTGAACTTTCTTCATCGGATGACTTAGCTTTAGCCATGAGTGGACGGGCTATTTGGAGAAGTTCATCTTTGGAGGACTTGGACTTGGACTTGACTTTGGGCTTATCTTTGATTGATCAGTTTTGAGCTGTGCTGACTTGGATTTAATCTTTGACTTGGATGACTTGGGCTTGGAAGAACTGGATGTTGGACTTCTAAGATTGACTGGAGGAAGTGGGCTTCCTTATGTTAATGAAGCAGTTGGGTTTTGCTGAGCTTTAACCATGGCAGGTGTTGGAGCATGAATATTAACTGGAAATTCTGTTTGGACTATTTCAATAATTCGAGGAATTTTGAAATTGTCCCACCATTTAACCAAATGTTGGCGGTAAATAATGTCATCAGAAATAGCATATTGCCACTTAAATATCCATGGGACTTTGTATTTGGATAAGAAAATGGGCAATGTAGGGAATTTCTTTTGCTGGGGACTGAATGAAAATACTGTGGAGAAATAATTGACTTGTTCAATTAAAATTGAGGGGAAGATTTCCATAATGGCGCCATACTGAGTCCACCATCGTAGAAACCAAGTAGGAAATTCGGATTTGAATTTTTGATCAAATTGGAGAAACCATGAATGACTATTTGACTCATTTTGATAAAGAAGAACTTTAAACCAGGCATCAATATAGTCATAATAACTGTATTGAATAACATGACCAGGTAAATCTCGGAGTTGAAAAAGAGAACCCCATTCATTCAAAGAGACTATGTTGTGACTATATAATGAATGGTACACAATTTTACTCTTGTAAGTTCGATCATAAATAGGTTTAATAACAATGGACTGATGATTGAAAAGAATGTCTTTGTAATAGGTGATTGATTTTTCTAGATGAAGAGGAACAAAATTCCAGCCAGGAGGAAAATAGGATTTGACTAGGTCAAGAACAGAAGCATTATTCTTGTGACTGGGTTCTTTGAAAAAGAGGTTAGTAGTAGTAGATTTAACATAATCAGAACGAACAGATTTAATAAGATTAGGAGGGTAAAGGGTAACTGATTAGGAAGAAGAAGCAAATGGATCAGTAGCAAGTGCAGATGTATAACTAGGTTTAGGAAAATTACCAAGGACTTCGTAACAGTTGACTAATTCAGCAGGATAGTATCTGGTGAGTAATTCCAAAGGAGGAACTGGTTGACTAGAAGGAACAAGAGCCTTGTTAGAAGGTCTCAAGGGTCTCTGGACAGACATCTGTGAATAAAATAGGTAGACTGGAATTAGCATCCACTGAGGATGTCTAGTTTACTTAAATGATAATCAGCACAGTTAATGTAGTGAGCAAGTGAATGACGGAGACTATGAATTGTATGAAAACGAATAAATTGAGCACGTTTAGTGGATTTTTTGGCTAATTTGAGGCAAGCAATATGGTGAGCAGTTTGGTGAATGAGTAATCTGTAATGGATGACATGTAATTTATGGTAGGAAATAAAAGGAGTTACCATGCTCTATCCCCCCTGTAAAAATTCTCGAGTAAGAAAGTCAGGAATGGAATTTTGACTACCAGGTATATATTCAATATCAAAATCAAAAGTACTTAAAATAGATTGCCAACGGGCAAAAATTTGCTTACTAGCAAGATTTTGAACATCTTTTTTTAAAACATATTTAGTAGAATTGCAATCAACACGAAGTAAAAATTTTTGATTTAAGATATCATTTTGAAATTTACTAATACATAAAACAGTAGATAAAATTTATTGTTTAATAGTACTATAATTTTTCTGTGCTTTATTCCAGACACTAGAATGGAAACGAACAATTTGTTCAGATGACTGAGGAGTGAGTTTCTGAAGCAGGATACCACCATAACCAATATCAGAAGCATCAGTTTGAATAATTTTGAAGGATTGTTCAGCAGGAATACCAAGACAAGGCAAAGTCTTGACATATTTTTTGACTTGTTGAACTATAGAAGTATGGAGAGAAGACCAAGGAGGAGGATTATCTTTTAACCGATCAAAGAGGGGTTGACAAGTTTTGCGAAGGTCTTTATAGAATTCAGCGATATAGTTTAAGGAACCTAAAAAGCGTTGTAACTTATTTTTATCTAAGATTTCATCAGGAAATTTAGAGGCAAATTCAATAGACCGACTAATGGGAAGAATTGTACATGGTAAATATCATACCCTAAGAAGCGGACTTTAGTTTGGAAAAGTTTAATCTTAGGGGCAGAGATAACTAGACCATTGTATTTAATAAGGTGGAAAAAAGCATTAAGATGTTTCCAATGTTCAGATATAGACTTTGAGAAAATAAGGTAGACAATAGAAAAATGACTAAAAGGATTGAAAATTTCATTCATAATATTTTGAAATTCACTATGAGCATTTTTTAATTCAAAGGGCATAACATTCCATTCGTAATGGCCAAAAGGAGTAATAAAAGCAGTTTTATAACGATCATTAAGATGAATTTGGATTTGCCAAAATCCACTTTTTAAATCAAATTTACTAAAAATGATGGCTTGACTAAGTCGTTTAATTAAATCTTTTTTTATTAGGGATGGGATAACGAATCCATTCTAAAACTTTATTTAATGGTTTATAATTAATGACAAGATGAGGGACTCCTCTTTCTAGTTCAGCATTTTTGTTGACATAAAAAGCAGGGCAAGACCAAGGTGACTTACTATGACTGATAATTTTATTATTTAATAGTTCATTAATTTCTTGTTTGCACATTTCGACTAACTCATGGTTCATTTGAATAGGTCTAGATTTAGTAGGTATCTGTTTTTCATTAAAATTTTTAATATATGGGAGTGTAACTACATGTTTTTTTCTATGCCAAAAGGCATTGGGTAAAGTAGAACAAACAATATTTTCTAATTGAGTTTTAAAATGATCAATTTTAGAAATTAGAAGAGGATCAATTAATTGAGTTTCAATTCTCTTATAGTTTACTTCTTCTTTAAGAAATTTAAGGTGTTTAGTTAATCGATTGATTGTTTGAGAAATAGAACAATCTTTTAGTTGATGTAATTCTTTGACCTCAGGAGGTGACAAAAATTTAAAAGTAACTGTATGACCAAAAGCTTGTGTAGTGATTCCTTGATTAGTTGTAGTAAAGGGATATAATAGGAAAATAAAAAGGGTACCTAAAATAACTTTATCAGTTAAATTTCTAACTAAAACAAAGGATGTTTTAAAACAAACATTATCTTGACAAATATGTACTTTGAGTAATTTATATTTGATATGCATTTGACTTCCATTAGCAGAACTTAATTGTTCAGTAGTTTTGTGGTAATATTTGGTTGGAATTAATCCTTCTTGAATACAATTTAAATCTACACCAGTATCGATTAATGCAATAACTTCTTTTTCAAAATCATTAATAACTAATATTAATCTGATGAATTATATTTAAACGTTTACTATCCTGATCACTATTGTGTGTAGTGGTTCGATTATCAGAGAGGACTTTATCAGGATCAGTTTCAGATCCATCCTCATGTTTAGAACCAGATTTATTTGATTGTTGAAAATCATCAAGGCTCTTTAATATGGCAATTTCGTCTTCCAAAGCTTTATCTTTAGTTTTTAATTCTTCGATGGTGAATTTGATTTGATTAATCTTATTTTGTATGTCTTGTAAAGTAACTTCTTTATGTTTTTCTTTTTTGAACCGATCCAAAGTTCTGTTTAAACTAATAATTGGTTTATCATGTTTAGGCTTTTTATCTTTATTTATTAATAAGGATTTTAATTTATTAGTCTATTGCCTTTTTAAGTCAGGGTTTTCTAATTTAGCAATTAATTCAATGAGAGCAGTTTCTTCTTGTTGAGATTTACTTAGGACATTAATTATTTTACAGCAAGTATCATTGCATCCTAATTCAATATCATTATCTGTATTACCAGTAGGAGAATAATAAGTAGAAGTGCTAGTAGAGGTAATATCATTGTCAGATGAGGTATTAGATTGGTTAGGGGATTGATTTGGAGAAATATTTAATTTAAATATATCAAATATTTGTTGTTGATTTTCCTCAGTAATTTGCAATTGATTAAGTTTAGTTTTAAGTTTGTCTTTAACCTTACATTTATTAGAATAATGACCCTTTTTACCATAGTTGTAACAAGTAACATCAAGAGTGGGTTTTGACCCTTTTTTAGATTTTTTATAATATTTCTTTTTGGGGTTAGTATAATATTTATCTGTCGATTTAGAAGGGTAATATTTCTTTTTTCCCTTATGGGAATATTTGTAGGAAGATTTTTTATTTTGATTTTTACTATGTTTTCTTCGTGAAGGAGCAACGGGAGGTAAACCATATTGTTCACAGAAATTTCCTAATTCATATTTGGCTTTGTGTTTATCTTTAGCAGCTTTTTGACTAAGTTTTAAATCAATACACATTTTTAAGCCTTCTTTTTGAATAGTGATAATAATACACCATAGGTTAAGTTGTCATATTCAATAATCCTAGAGGGTTGACTAAGAACATCTCTAATTTTATGGGGCAAAAAGGCTAGGTAATGCATTAATAAATTTTTCTTTTCAAAATGACTTAGTACAATCATCTCTAAGCATTACTCTAGAAGTAAAAACATCTTTATACCATCGAAAATCACTTAAAGTAGGACAGGTTAAATTGCTTAATTGATCAGGAATACGAGAATGAATATTAGTAGGTGTTCTAATAAAATGTTTGACTATGGTATATATTAATGTATTAATACCATCAGATATAGTGGAACCTATTTCTTCATCAAAAATGGGAAAACCTTTATCATTCATTTGAACAGCATATTGGATGGATTCTCGTTGATCAGAAGTGAGATATTTATCCCACCAAGCTTTGAGGGTACTAGTAAATCCAGTAGTGATTAAGAGGACGATTTCTGGTTGAGTATAATCAGGATAATTATTAAGATAACTATTAGAGACCATAGACAAATTATTGAGTTTTAGGAGTATTTGGTGTTCACTAAGACCATCAATATTCCATTCATATAATTTTTTAGGCAAAACAGAAAATTGATTACTAATATTTGTTTCTTCAAATTGGAGATCAGGAGGTGTAGGTTTGGTATACCAATTTTTGGTGAGAGTGATAGGGTTAACTTTTGTAGCTTTAGAATAGATGATTTTATTAAGATGAAAAGGTTGAAATTGTTGTGCTAGATGATTAATCTCATTATCACTAGATGTGTCAAACTGAATAGGAAATTCTAATGGAGGTTGTTGTGTTAAGACAATAATTCCCTTAGTGTTAGAGGTAGATGTGTCTTTACTAGTGGATGTAGATAATTGATTAAATATTTTTTCAATAGCATCAACAGTGGTATGGTCCTGAGTAGTTAAACTTAATCGTTTTCTATTACTAGGAAGATTAATAAGAGATTTATCTAAAGGTTTACTAACAGAAGTATGACTAGCTGAATATTCGTCAAAAGAAGTTTAAATCTTTTCAAGTTGTTTGCCAATAGTTTTTAAACATTGATTTGTATAATTATTTTGTTCAATTACTTTTTTAACTTCAGAGGATTCATCACCAGGGAGTTTGAATGGAGAAGCTGGGACAACAGTGCCTTTATGTTCAATAAGTATTTTCTTTAAAGGAGAATGACTAGTGGAGACAACAGTATTGGAAGAAGTTTTCCATTTGGTTTTTGTAATTACATTTATGTTTTGGTAGTAAGTTTCTAAATAATCAAAGAATTTAATTTCAATATTATGTTCTATCATAAATTCATACCAGATTTTGGTAATTTTATATTGTTGTGTTGTATCATAAGTATTTTTGTAATTTTGTCGTTTCAACTTATTTGCATTAGATTTAAATTCAACATGAAGCCTATTAAGATCTGGAGTAAAAGGTTTACTAAGAGTTAATAATTGTGGATTAATAGGAGGAACAACTTCGAAATCTGTTTGAGTAGGTGAATCTTGAGAAACAGTATCTTCTTCTTGAAGATGTGTGTGGGTAGAGTAAACGGGTTTACTAATTTGAGAGGTAGAGGAATTATTTATTCCTTTCATTTTACTATGATGAGAATGGGAGGTGGATTCATTAAGGTGAAGTTTTCTGTCTTTTCTAGTGAATAACGGGGTATTAAAAATTTCATCTTCATCAGTCTCTATAGGTAAACTAGATGTACTATGTCTAGTAGATTGACTATAAGTTTTATTAAATCTAATATGGATAGATCCATCAGTAAATTGTTGAATATGTTGAATATCTTGACTATCAGAAGATTGTTGATTTTGGGAATAATTTTCGTTGACAGTAACCCAATCACCAGGAAGATTGATATCTTTCCATTGAATCATTTTTGGAACAGTAATATTGGTTGCAGTGGTACTGCCTTGAATTAATAAAGTTTTATCCTTTGGACTTTTGGTTAAAGTTTGAACATTTTAATTCGTTTTAATACATTTATAATAGATTTTGTAAATTAAAGCAATGTTATGTACACTTTCTAACATATTAGTAAATTCTCCAAATAGTTGAATATTCAATGTTAAAGCTTTTAATATGTGAGGATCACGTAAACTTAATGTAAAATCAGGAAAACAATTAAAATGGACAGGACCTTTATGGAGGCCGGATTCCATCATACCCTTTACACTTGCATTATAATTAATAAATCGGGCATCTCTTAAACATAATAAAACAGAAGTATTTTTACCTTGTTGAGTTAATGGATTTATTCCTACTTGGATTAATCCTAAATGAATAAAATTATGACTAGCTTTGAGATATTTTTAGATAGCATCTTTAGTTAATAATTGACAGGTTTGTTCAACTGTTTTGACTTGTAAATCAACGTTAAAAGTAGACTATAAAAAACTAGTTTTATAAATTTCTTTAGTTTTTACTTTAGGGATATTCCAACCTAAATCAATTTTAACATCTTAATATTCATGTTCTTCTTCATTTAATACCAACTCTAAACTAGGTATAGGAGCAAGAGTTGTAGATTTGGAGCTAACTGAAGAATTACTTCTGAATAATTGACTCATTATGATTTTATAAAATTAAATCCAATTCCAAAATTCAATTATAACTTATCATGTTTCCTCATACGGTGTGTTCACTCATACCCTTTCCGGGAACCCCTATATCCTACAACTGCCTAATCCTAAGGACTTACTCTGGATTGGGACGAAAGGTGGGTGGCTACTGACAAAGTGGAAAACAAGAGATAAGTTAAGTAAGAATAAGGAAACTGGAATTTAATTGAAGAAAATCAAATGGGAAGGTTAAGCAAAGATAATAATTCAACAATAAGCACTTATCAACAACTTGGCTCTGATACCAAAAGGAGGCGGAAGCAGGAAAGAGGGAACAACACTAAACATTTTAAATTTCTTAAAGAAGAAGTAAACTATAAGAGAATTGAAACTCAATTAATTGATCCTCTTCTAATTTCTAAAATAAATTTCGTCACTATAGATTACTTTTGTTGTAGTAACGTCCAGAAACTACTCTGTTTGCCCAGATTATTCTGTTTCACCTTCAGCTATTGCCCTCTGTTTTCTGCAAAACATGCTGCTGACCAAATAATGGAGCCCGGCCGGCCCCAAATAAGGTCGGTCGTGCCCTATTTTTGTGAAAACCCCTATTTTTGTGCTCTGACAATGAAAACAGTGCAAACAGCTAGCGGGTTTCTGCCCAGAACAGCATTTATCACCCACAAGGCATGGCCGGCCCCAAATGGCTACAGCCAGCCCTCAATGAGACATGGCCGAGCCCACAAGTGTTCCCCTATTTCTCTGGTTTAAGCTTAGTGTAGGGTAGCACAAGGTTCAAAAATAAAATTCAGGGGTTCATTCAATATAGATATGAAATGTTTGAGATTGTTTTGAGTGCTCGACCTTGGTTGAGAAGTCGAATCATGCACAATATGATTTTCATTATCGAGTGTATAGGACAAAGCGCACAATTCTTGCGGGCAGTCCAAAATGGGGTGTCTACAGGTATCTTCGAGATCCAGAGCATGTTGTTGATTATGAGGACCTAGACATTCAAGAGTACCTCTCTTATAAAGAATAACCAGTACAGATCCTCGATCGTCATGATCAAATTCTCCAAAACAAGACTATACCTCTTGTAAAAGTTTTATGACGAAATCATTGTGTCGAAGAAGCTACGTGGGAAGTTGAAAGTCAAATACGGGCCAAATACCCACACTTCTTCGAAAACCAAGGTACGACAAGTTTGGGGACAAACTTTTATTTAGAAGGAGAGAAATGTGACACCCCAAATATTTAATTAATTTAACACCATGTTAATATTAAATTGTGAAAGCATGCGATTTAAAGAGTTAGATGATATTAAAGTTTAGAGTATAAAAACAAGTATATATATGAATAAAATAGTATATTTTTTTTGAATTTTTTTGAATAGTTAATAGTCTATATATTTTATCTAAAAATTATTTCAAAAAAATAATTTTAAGTTTATATTATTAATTGATATTATTTTCTAAGTATTATGATATTTTTCTTTATATTTTTCCTAAATCAAAATACACTGAAATATAATATTTTCTACACGACAAAAGACGTGCCCTACAAGTGTCTTGCAGCGCAAGCCCCTTGCTCCCCACGCTTTGCCGCCTATATATAGATGTCCATTTCATCCTTACCAATTCCAAACTCTCTTATTCTCTCTCTCGTGTTTTTTTTATGGAAGCAGCTCGCTTCCAGTCCAAGATCGGACTGGACGGTGCTGTTAAGGCCGTAGGGGCCTATCACGGGTCCCATTTTGATAATTCAAACTTTCAATGTGTAGAACTCATCAAGTACTATATGACTGTAAAAAATTACGTTGATCGGATATCGATAGCTATCTCATCGGATCAATTTTTTGTCAACTGTTAATTTGTTCACCGTCCATTTTTTAATACAAAGCTGATTTGATCGCACAGCTATTGATATCCAATCAACGTGATTTTTTATAGGCATATAGTACTCAACGAGATCTACACATTGAACAGTTCGAATTATCAAAACGGGACCCGTGGTAGGTCCCCATGGGCCGAACAACTCCGTTTAGTCCGATCTCGGACTGGAGGCAAGCTGCTCCATTTTTTTTTTTTATATATAAAACTTTAAGTTTAGATTGGAGTATTTAGTGAATCGCAGTGAACGAAAGGTAAAAGTTAGAATTAACATAAAGGTAAGTTATATTATACTTTGAGTCACTATAAAATATTTTATGTATGTTTTGAGTTACCATAATTTATTTTACGTAATTTGTGTTTTATAAATTATATTAATATTTCGATTACGTTGATGATTTTTTGAACCCTATTTGCTTAAATTGAAACCCATGGATATATTTGTTTAAATTTTAAAAATTATTTGACAATGATTTTATAAACAATTATATTTTGTAAATACCACCACGGGAGTCCCATACCTTGGGGGACATAAATAACAATTGGCTTTTGTTTGACCACTTTGTGATCATCTGTTTGTCATGGATTCATTGACCTCTGTTCTGATTGTCACTCCAGTGACCTCTGTTCTGTTTTATTATGTACCGTGGTTATGATTATTTGCTTTTGTGATTTCCGCATTCTGCTTCAGTTATTAAAATTAGTTATGTATTTCAGTTACCAAACTAATTTCTATTTTTTATTTAGCCAAATAATTGTCCATGGTAATTTTTGTACCCTTATGCTCACTGTATAATATTTCTCACTCTACCATAGGCTTATAGCTATTATCCCCTTTTAGGTGATGAGATTTAGCGGGATCAAGATTGGAAATAAATCGCAGTGTTTTTTTTATTTACTATCTGTAATTCTGATCAGACTCTTGTAATAAAATAAAAATGACTATTTTCCTTTTTAATAAACTTTTGGTACCCATTTATTTTATTTTAATTTATTTAATTTATCCACTTGCACTACTACTATAGAAATTTTAGAATTATTTTATTTATATTGTCTTGTTGCGACACCAACCCTTTGGGTACCGGGTTTAGGTCGTGACACATCTGATGTATCTCTAAACCACGTAAAGCTGCAATCGTAATCACCACGCAAATGGATGTAATCTTTGTCACAAGTGAGTACGTATCAAAGTAATCCAGGCCTTCTCTCTACCTGTATCCTTTAATAACTAGTCTAGCTTTATACTTATTAATTGACCCATCAGTTTTCATTTTCCTTCTAAAGATCCACTTACTCCCCAAGGCCTTACTGCCTGGGGGTAGACCAACTAACTCCCAGGTATGGTTTTGCAAGATGGAGTCAATTTCACTTTTGATTGCTTCTTTCCACAAAGGACTTTCAGGTGAAGTCACAGCTTCATGGAAAGTTCGAGGTTCTCCCTTTAACATATAAGTCAAGAAGTCCGGACCAAAAGACTTTGCAGTCCTAGCCCTCTTACTCCTTCTTGGCTCATCTACATCTTCAGCTTGATCATCTGTTTGATCAGCTATGTGATCATTGTCACCTTTAACTTTTTCCATGGAACTCTGAATCCTTTCATGGAGACGAACGAAAATACATTTTCAAAGAAAGAGGCATTTCTTGATTCCATGATAGTATTTTTATGTATATTTGGACTAACAGACCTATACGTAAGAAATTGATATGCACTGTTATTATGTGTATATTCAATGAATACACAATCCACTGACTTTGGTCCTATTCGAACCCGCTTGGGTGTAGGCACCACCATTTTTGCAAGATACCCCTACATTCGTAAGAATTTATAAGAAGGCTTAACACCTTTGCATAACTTATACAGGGTCTTGTCCACCTTCTTCCAGGGTACTTTATGTTGGAAAATAATAGTTTTTCGGCAACTCTAATTCTAAATTAAAGTGGACCTAACCGCTAGTTGAGGTGGGTCTGAGTGGTTTTGTATTATCTTAAATGAGAAGATTGTAATACAAAAATAATGAGCCGAAACCATTAAGTTGTGAATGAGAATTGTCTCATAAAATGGACATCAATAAAGTTGGGTTTAGATTTGGACTTAGTCTTGGTTTAGACTGGGCCTAGACTTGTACTTTTGCATGTGCTGGGTATGGTCTTAGACATGGACTTGGACCTGGACCTAGTCTTGAGCTTTAGGCTAAGCTGTGTTGGGCTTAGTTTGTGTATATGTTTGAGATTAGGCTTGGATCGGGTTGTGACCCAACACCCGTATCCATTTTGCAACTCATCTAGTTTAATTCTCAAAACTTATACATTATATACACATTCTGATTTATATAATGGTTTTGGAGTTTTGAACCTTTGTAACTCTAGCCCTAATGGCTAGAGTTGATGACATTTGATGACCCTATTGATGTTAGTCTTCATGACCAAGACTCTCCCCTACTAGTATAAATAGAGGCCTTTCTCCTCCAAATTAGTAGGTTATTTTTAAAGAGGTTTTGTGATGGAAAATGAGATAGTGTTTTGAGATAAAAAGTTGGAGATGGTTTTTTACACTAAAGAAAATTTTTCATATCTTCTTTTGTTAGCCTCTTCTTTGGTTCTTGTTAAAGAGAGTGCATCCATTGTCAAGTTCGCCGAAACTATTCATAAGGTGTTTCTGTATTAGCTGGTTTCGACCGTCGTATCTTGGGAGACAGACGTCGGTGTACCTTCAGCATCCATCGGGAGACAGTGAATCTGTTTTAAGGATACTGTAGTATCACACAGGCTTTGGTTTACTTCTTTTACTAGTTTTATTTTATTATGAATTTTTGTAAATTCCAGCATGTTTCTGGTTCCGTAATTTTAATATGAATCTATTTGTTTTAATTGATCACATAATTTGTACAACACTTTATTTAGAATGTATTCGTAGAGAGAATTGCTTCCCCTCACATGTTCTGTGGCAATCCAGAACTTATCAACATTGCATTCATCATCTCCTTTAGCAACCTATTCTTCTGCTCAGCAATTCCATTTGATTGGGGAGAATAAAGTGTCATAGTTTGGTGGATAATCCCGGATTGAGCACAAATCTCAATAAACGGTGATTCATACTCACCACCACAATCACTTCTTAAAGCCTTAATATTGCAGCCTAATTGATTCTCAACTTCATTCTTATAAAGAACAAACTTATCAATAGCCTTATCTTTGCTTTTGAGCAAATACACATAACAATACTTAGTGTAATTATCAACAAAAGTGATGAGATACTTATTGTTACCACGTGATTGTATAAACTTTAAGTCACACACATTACTATGCACTAAGTCTAACGGCTCTAAACTTCTTTCAATAGAATGAAACGAAGATCTTATCAAATTCGCTTCAACATAAGTTTCACATTTGTGTTTTGGATTAATCTTAATAGATGGTATGTAATCTAACTTGATTAATCTAGGTAAAGATTCAAAGTTCACATGTCCTAGTCTACCATGCCACAAATTAGAAGATTCGAGCATGTAAGCAGAAGAAAATGCATCTTTATTCATTTTTGGGATAACAGTCATTACATTAAGTTTAAACATACCCCTCCAACATATAACCCTTACACACATACACTCCGCTCTTGGTCAGAACGACCTTGTCGGACTCAAAGATCATGTGAAAACCATGTTTGCTGAGAAGAGATCCCGAGACAAGATTCTTATGAATGTCCGGAACATACAAGACTTCGTTCATGGTCAGCTCCTTTCCTGAGGTCAACTTCAGGACCACCTTTCCTTTCCCCTCAACAATTGAGGTAGCAGAATTCCTCATAAATAATTTTTCACTATTTGTAACCGGCTCGAAAGTTGTCAACAACTTCTTCTCGGAGCAGATATGGCATGCAGCCCCAGTATCAATCCACCATTCTCTTAGGTTTAAACCCATCAGATTCACCTCAGAGACAACAGCAGACAAGTGCATGTCACCCTCATCATGGGAGTGCTCTTGCATATATGCCATGTGAGCACGAGGTTTGGTCTTGTATAGCTTCTTCTACTTGCGGCAATCACTAGCCCGATGCCCTTCGCTGCCACAGTTGTAGAACTTCCCTAAGAACCGATAAACAAGTTCTTGCGGCTTGTATGCATGCATCTTTGCAACACCACCCCTTGGCCCCAGCTTTGAGCCCTTGTTCATAGGGGGCTTCTTCCTCACCCCAGAAGATTTGCCATGCTCAATAACATTGGCCTTCACAGAGAAGGTACTCCCTAATTTCTTTCTATTATCCTCCTTAATTCGGAGTCAGACAATTAGGTCTTCAACTGACATTTCCTTGCGCTTGTGTTTCAAGTAGTTCTCGAAGTCCTTCCAACCATTGGGAAGTTTATCAATGATCAGAACAACTTGGAATGACTCGTTCAAAGGCATTCCCTCAGCATGAATTTAATGCAAGATCACTTGGAACTCCTGGACTTGGCTTATCACAATTTTTGAATCTACAATTTTAAAGTCCAAGAACCGGCCAATGACAAATTTCTTTGTCTCAGCATCCTCAGTCTTGTATTTCTTGTCGAGAGATTCCCATAACTCCTTTGCTGAGCTCTTGGCACAAAACACACTGTAGAGTGAGTCTGCCAAGTTGTTGAACACATAATGCCGACAAAGATAGTCTGTTTGCTTCCATGTGTCAAGCGCTATGACCTTCTGCCTGTCTGGCTCATTCTCTGCCACAGCTGGAGGATCCTCGCTCAAAACCTTTGCAATGTTCAGCGTGGTCAAGTAGAACAGCATCTTTTGCTACCATCTCTTGAAGTTCACCTAGCAAATTTCTCTGGGCGCTCATGGTGACTGAGCGGTCCTCCCAAAACAACCGGAGTAACACTAGGGTTGACCATAGAGGTCATAGCAATAGGGATCGGCAAGCCAGTTGCCCCAGGGTTCAGATCCCCACCAACATTAGCAATAGCAGCAGCATCGATGACAATTGCCATTTCTAAAAAATACAACATGATATTACTTTTTGTGTTTCCAGAAATTAAACTTAACACTAGAAAATCCCACAGTTGAAAAGTTAATTCAAAATTAGTCTCACCACTAAACCTAGAATCGAACATGGTCAAGAATGTTTCTAGGAAGATTGGAGGGGTCACATTGATCTCACTTAAAACCCAGTTAAGCTTTTGACAAAACTTTCAAGAGCATGTTGACTCATAATCCATGAGAAACAATTTTTTAGAATTAAGTTTTCCAAGAGATGAACTAGGTTAAACCAAACCAAGGTCCAACATTTACAAGCAAATTAAAATTGCTAACCAAAATTACAAGCAATAAAAAAAAATTGCTACATCAATAATAAGCAAATAAAATGCTTCTAATATGCCAAGCAACAACCTTGCTTAAAAATTGACAAGTAACCACTACTAAAACTCAAGCAAAACTAGCTTAAATTATATAATCCAAACTTTTGTTGCAAGCCCAAATTTTGTTCATTTGGATTTGTATATATTTTTTCCCTTTTGCATAGGTATTCTTATAAAGAAAGTTAGCAGAAAACCACAAGAAAATACAAACCAAATAATCTAAACAAAATTTAAATATAATAAATTAATTGAAACCACCTAGCCAATTATTGAATAATAAAATTCACCAATGAATTAAAATGCTCGATGAGTTACAAAAACAAAATAAAATTTGTAACTTCACAATAAAATTAAAATCAGTAACTCCAAAATTAAATTAAAATATGAATAGGCAAGAGTTACAAACTAAACCTATAACTCTGAGCATTGAATTAAAATTAATACCCATGAGTTATATGTATAAAATTATTACACAATAAATATGCAAATAAATATATATAACTCCAAAATCTTAAATTACAAGGCTAGAGTTACATAGAATTTAAATCACAATAAACATGTAAATTTATAATTCCAAATAAATAAATTAAATTAATATGCAAGAGTTACATATGAATTTAAATAAACAATAATCATGTATCGCACATGTGAATGTTTCTAATAATTAACATGTAAATAAGATTATACTTATACCGTTAGAAACAATAAACATGTAACAAAAAATTAAAATCTAGAAAATTTTGAACATGCAAATTATGTCATGGAACTATAACATAAAGAACCATACAAATCATGGTAGGAAATAAATTTAGACCCACAAAATTAAACTACACAGGAAAGCACTACTAGGAGACAAAATTAGAAAACAAGCCTTGGTTTTATATAATAAAACAATGGTGTTTAGCATCAAATTTTGTCGGCTTTGTTTTTGAATTAAAAAAACAAAAAAAAAAATCATGGCATGTATGATTAAAACATATAGAAACCAACATAAATCTCATGGCATGTATGATTAAACATATAGAAACCAACACAGCAGCAATACTGGAAGATCATATATATTGAATTCGTGAACTCGAAACAGTAGCGTGCCGATATTTGTATTTGATTACTATTCTAATGAGGACTAATACGGAACACAAAACCTGGGCACATAATTATTACTAAACAGTGTAAAGGTTCTAAGAAAAATAACTAATCCAATTAAATATGAATTTATTTGTTCCAATTTCATGAAAAATAATATTAATTTGTTTTAAGTTTTGTTGTATAAATTGTGTGATAACATAAATCAAATAAATTCATATTTTTAATAATCTGAATTTCATACTGGAAATTATATATAGATAGAACACAATTCATAAAATTAAAATTACAGAAGAAAGCAAACCGAAACCTACACAAGACAGTGTCCTTAAAATAGATTCGCCACCTCACTGGTTGGGTGCTGGAGGTTGTTCGACGTCTGTCTTCTAGGATACGACGGTTGAACCAGCTATGCAATGTACCGACTGAATAACTTCTGCCAACAAAACTTCGTAGCACTCTCTCACATGAAGAAAATAATAAAACCGAAAAACTTTTGAAGACTAGAGATAATAGCAATTTCTGGTGTAGAAAGCTGAAGGAAATGACGTCCTTTTATACACATGGAGGGAGAGAGGAAGAGGCTCCTCTACAACAAATGCAATAATTAATTCTGCAAAACTGATGGATTTAATTCATCATCAATAGAAGAGACTAGGTTTTGTGTATATATTCCTGGAACCCACACATCTGACTTGGCCCAAAAAGATTAAGATGGGTGGGCCAAGCCCAACCCCCAAGGATCACGGACTCGGTCTGGTCTGGTCCGGTCCGGAGGGGGCGGGCGGCACGCGTTGTGGCAATTTTTGCATAACAACTTGGACCATAGTCTTGTCCCAAGTTCATCCTTGAAGGATCATAACTCTCTTCCTTTGGAAAATTTGGATGCCCTAAAGAGCTCACACACTAAGTCAAAAAATGGGATTTATATACCTATCAATGCTCTCTTCTATAATCAATGTGGGATAGAAGTTTTACACCTTCCCAACACCTCTTTCATGAGGCCAACTTAATGAGCAATTTCTCATTCAAACCTTAATGATTGTTGGTCATTCTTTTTGTGGTATAAAAATCTCACTACAAAGAATCTAAATCCACTCTACTCCACCTAAATTGAGGATTGTCATCCACTTTAATATTGCATTAAAGTCACTAAAAATCCATTATTTTCCAACAAATATGACCTAGAATAAAAAACTTAACACGATCAAAACTCAATCCGAAAGGATGGACCACCAAAACTCCATTATACAACTACAATCTTGAGAGAGAGAGAGAGATGATCAATTTGCTGAGACTGGAAGACAGACTAGAGTTTTCTATACAAAAATAGCTTTTGATCCAACCCCAAAAATTAAGCAATCCAACAACATTATCAAAAAGTAGCATCTATATTTGTAACATTGTCAAATCCTGATTATAACATTATCAATTTGATATAAGTAATCTATTTCATAAAATAAAATTTGATTTGTTTATTTATTTATCATGTTTGATAAATTAATTTCTTAACCAAATAACTTTTATTATGAAATTTATAAGATGAATTATTCAGATTAACATTATGAACCTAAAATAGGATCCATGAAATACAATATTGAAGAACATGAAATACAATATTGAAGAATATGAAAAACAATAATAGGAAGAAAATGCATTCCCAATATAATAACCTAAATAAGTTCTGAATTGACCATTCCTTTTGCTTCTTTGACATAAACTTCCACTAACTTATATTACTTTTACAATCAATAAAAATCAAAGTAGAACACCACTTGTATATCCTCCAGTCCCACCATATAATTTTACCTCACAAAATGCGATTATATTTAACAGAATAATACCATTTCAAATGCTAAAAATTACTGCTGGTAGAGTTATTCAACGTGCTCACAACAATCCTGAAAAAATATAGAAGTCAGAATATTAATTGTCTTAGATATACATATGTCAATAGATTAATAGTTTCAAGATAAATTATATTTTACTCTCTTTATGTTTGGTTACTTTTTCCACTTTGGCTCTTAAAATTTATTTTTCTTACTTTAGACTTTCATGTTTCAAGTTCTTTTCAATTTACTCTTAAAAGTAACTTTTGTTAAAAATTAGACAGAATATTTTATTATATATAATTCACATATCTGACACAAACTCAAACTTCAATATAATGATATATTTTTTTATGTCATGTGACAGTTATTGTGACATTTTTTTTTCTAATTTTTAACATAAGTTAACTTTAGAAGTAAACTGGAAAAAATTTGAAACATAGAGGGCTAAAGTGAGAAAAAATTAATTTTAAGAACCAAAATGAAAAATTTACCAAATATAAAGGGAGCAAAATATACTTTACCCTAATTTCAATTGAATGTTAATAGAAAAACAAAAAGAGATTTATGAATGTTCGTACGTAGCACGACCACAAGTAGCACAAAGAAGGCAATCATAATCCCACCTCTAAGATTGAAATTCCAGTGTCGCACAAGTATTGAATAATTTCAAACCCAATTCGCTCAAACTTGATTTCATAATGTAATTCACAAAAACTTCATTTCTAGTCTCTTCAATTGCAACTGTGTGTGTCGATTTCTAACCACACTGCCAATCGAGCACTCAGCTGGAGAACACTGGCAGAATAGATTAAACCCGAACGACCTATCACAAAAAAAAGAGATTCCGGCGGTGGTTCGTCCACTCGGGGACACTCTGACGATCAAGTTAGTTATCTCTCAAAGATAGCAAAAGTGCTTAACTCACTATTCAGAGCATAAAAGCATACCTTAGACCCATGAGGGTGCCTCTCTTTTATAACCAACACAAACCTAGTCCCAATAGAAGTCTAACTTCAATGGACTTAGGATTACTACTAATCTTGGACTCCCAGTATGATTGGGATAAACTCTCTAAGAGTCTTATCTTTACCCAAACTGAAGTCCTCTCTTATTCTAGGACTCTTGTCCCTTATCCGCTTACCCCAGATTCCGGTTTCTTCGCAGATAACCTCGGCCTAGCCGAGATCATATCGACGTCATGACCAGGACACGTGGCACCTCGGCTGGCACTTCGGTGACACCTCGGCCACGTGTTGTCATTCAAAAATTATGTCCCCACAACTGCCCCCTAGGTTCTATTACCTCGGCATCCTGAGGTGATGGAACCTATATCATTCATTCCTTTAATCATGACCCCGGTTTAACTTCAGCTTGTAAATTTTTCTTCAAATTTCAACAAGTGTTAAACATGACCTCGGTTTAACTTTAACTTGTAAATTTTTCTTAAAATTTCAATAAGTGTTAAACATGACCTCGGTTTAATTTCAACTTGTAAATTTAAATTTCAACAAGTATTAAACACGTCATCGGTTTAACTTCAATTTGTAAATTTCAATTTCAACAAGTGTTAAACATGACCTCGGTTTAACTTCAACTTGTAAATTTTTCTTAAAATTTCAACAAGTGTTAAACACGTCCTTGGTTTAACTTCAACTTGTAAATTTCAATTTCAACAAGTGTTAAACACGTCCTCGATTTAACTTCAACTTGTAAATTTAAATTTCAACAAGTGTTAAACATGACCTTGGTTTAACTTCAACTTGTAAATTTTTCTTTAAATTTCAACAAGTGTTAAATCGATCTTGGCTTGAAAATTTCAACTCCCAAGCATCATTCTCCAGCCCTCTTTGGTGCATTACTTACAGTGTCATTGTGAGTCCTTTTGGACCTCCCTCTATTAGTCATGTCGAAACAGAATTCCTTCTCCTGAACATCCCAATGTTCTTTGGTGCAGGTTTCTCTTGTTCGACGTGTCTTCTAGGATTCTCCATGTCCAACCTCCCGCGAAGGCCAGTGAGAATGTCTCTTGGTCCTGCGATGCTGAGGGACTGCATGAACCGTTTTCTGCCCCCCTTTCTGGGCACCTTTCTTGGTCGCTGGAATCGGCGTATCTTGTAGTGGGAACGGTGGCTGCATGACGTTGTTCTGTATCAAGAAATTGACGACCGTTTGCAGGTCCGCCAATTTGTTCGCCATTCCCTTCATCTCGTCATCCCTCTGTAGGCATCTATCTTTCCATACCTGGAGGCCGTCCTCATTATAATACCCGCTCCGGTCCGATTTCTTCGGTACGCCGCCCTCTTGGCCGACGTTCTTTCCTCCGTGATTCTTATCACGAGTCTCTTCATTGCAGTTGTCTTCTTCGACGTCAAGGTCATATGTTTCCCACTCTCGGTAGGGGTTTCATCCCCAACCTTCTTTTTATGTCCGTCGTTAGCCATCTATTCTCCTTTCTTTCCCACAGACGGCGCCAAATTATGTGTGTCGATTTCTGACCACACTGCCAATTGAGCACTCAGCTGGAAAACACTGGCAGAATAGATTAAGCCCGAACGACCTGTCACAAAAAGAAGAGATTCCGGCGGTGGTTCGTCCACCCGGGGACACTCCGACGATCAAGTCAGTTATCTCTCAAAGATAGCAAAAGTTTTTAACTCAATATTCAGAGCATAAAAGCATACCTTAGACCCATGAGGGTGCCTCTCTTTTATAGCCAATACAAACCTAGTCCCAATAGAAGCTTAACTTCAATGGACTTAGGATTACTGCTAATCTTGGACTCCCAGTAGGATTGGGATAAAACTCTCTAAGAGTCTTATCTTTACCCAAACTGAAGTCCTCTCCCATTCTAGGCCTCTTGTCTCTTATCCACTTATCCCGGATTTCGGTTTCTTCGCAGATAACCTCGACCTAGCCGAGATCATCTCGGCGTCATGACCAGGACACGTGGCACCTCGGCTGGCACTTCGGTGACACCTCGGTCACATGTTGTCATTCAAAAATTATGTCTCCACAGCAACCATATCAATTACTGAATTGGCTTGTGCAACAATGGGTCCTACCAGATCTCTTATGTTCGTGTTGTCGTCTGACATGGTCATATTGGATTAAGGGTGGGATAAAATGGGGAGAAGTTATTAATTGGATTTGGAATATTATTCTATACTATTTATTGAGAGATAAGTGTCCCATTATTTCTTAGAAAAAGAAAATAAAGTAGTGAATTTCACTAATTTAATTAATAAAAACTAAGTTAGCTTGTTCCAGGAACAAATAATATTTTTTCCTAAAATGGGACTATTTAATGATTAAGAGGAGGAGCGCTTGGGTTTCTCAAAGATTTGAGTCGGTGCTCTCAAACAATTTATAGGAGGAGCACTTGGATTTTCTCAAAGATTTGAGTCAGTACTCTCTCAAACAATTTGTGGTAGTATTAAAATTGTAATGATAAAATAAAGTAAGGGTAGACATGATAGTACAAGGATTAGAAAGTAATGATGAAGTGATAGAGTGGTCGTTTTGCTGAGAGTGGAATGATAAAGGTTTCTTTTGGTAGCACGGTTAAAAATAAGTTTTTTAATTTTTTAAATTATATTATATCTCTATTTTATATATATATATATATGTATTTCTAAAAAAATCAGCTTTTAAATATTGGGTTTATTTATTTTCTAGCACTACTGTGCTACTACGGTTATACTACATGCATCAATTATTATACTAATTAGTGTATCAACATTAGTTACGATATTATTATTGACCCACTCATTATACAAATTACAAATATCAAAAATTTCTTAAATTATGTCACATCATCAATTAATACACTAGTTAGTACATTAATTAGTATATATAGGATTATTCGTGCTACTATTTGCCCTATTTATTTCTCTTAACAGCGAGGCACCCCTTGGGTATGTGTAGCATAGGCAATAGCAAACTTCTTACAATTTCTTATACGACTATGTGAGTCTTTGTTAATTCTAACATTTTTTTTCTCATAATTTGGATGTGGGGAAAATACAAAACTAAAAATAAATAAAATTACAAATTAAGGGTAACTTCACAAAATATTTATATATTTACAACAAAAAAAAAATTATAATTATAATTATTTAAATTGATAAAGTTTACCATTAATTTGTAAATATTTTGTAAAATTATCACTGAATTGTAATTTTTCCAAACTTGAAAGAGTTTTCAGGAGAAAAAAAAATTATAAAAAAATAGAATAATTATCTGTAGGTACTAATAGTTGAATTTAATTCCTATTAGTTTGGCAACTTTCAGTTTTAGCTAAAAAGTCAAAAAGTCACTATAAATTGTCACATCACTCTCTACTTTTCTTTACATTTTTTACATGTCATTAAAACTTGACAATTAGTAATTTTTTTATCACGATTTTTATAAATTATTGATAAAACTTACAATTAGTGTCTTTTTTGTGACGAATTTTTTAAATCGTTGCTGAAAGTTAAAAATTAGTGATTTTTTTTTTGTAACGATTTTTTAAATAATCGCTAAAATTTTTAATTAATGATTTTTTATAATAGAATTTTTAAACTGTCACTAAAAAATAACAATCAATAACGTTTTTTAATAATGTTTGATGAAAAATATCATTAATTATCACGTGACCTATTGAATGATAAATCCACTTATTAGGGCTTACACGTAAGTCTCTCCAAAAAAATATCAGAGTGACCTTTATAACAAAATAAATTTTGAATTTTTAAATTTTGTCAATTTAAATCGTACTATTTTTATTTATTTTCAATCTAAACTTTAGTCTTTTTTTTGTTAAGTAAAAAATGACAGAAAAATGATATTTTATTCATTAAACAAATGTAGGTGTACAAAAATTTCTAAAATGTTTTTTTTAATTGAGTTTAATGATTAAAATATTAATTTTCATTAATTTTATTTAACAAAAAGAAATAAATAGTTTAGATTAAAAATAAATTAAAAGTTTAAAATTTAAATTAAGAAAATTAAAATTTTATTTTGTTACAATAGTTAAACCCTAAGATATATATATATAGATATATTAATTTCTCCAATAGTTTTATATGAGAAATAGAAATTACCAAACAACAAACTCATTTTGTTTTCAACAATTTTCCAACACGAAAAACGTTAAATTTAAGTCTCTAACCAAAAGAAAAACAAGGTGACATGTTGTGAGCAATCAAATTATTAAGCATTTTTTGGGAAGTTGGTAAAAAGTCAGCTTCTAATTTTTTTCCAATTTTGATTCATATCACCTCTCACATAACTTACTCACAAAAAGACAAAATAAACTAAAAAAGTTAAAAAGTGAACTTTTTATCAACTTCCCAAATCACTCCGTAATGGGTTTGATTAGTAGCTCACTAATTAATAATTATTACTCAGTTTGTTTACAAGTCAACCCAAAATAGGTTTGTAGAAACTAAAGGCTATATTTGGCATGTTGATTTGAGTTAAAATAGTTATACAGGATAAAATTGACTATTTAAATTAAATAGAATAAAATGTCATATCAAAATTATAATTTTTTTTTTTTCTCATAAAAGTCAAAAAAATTAAAAAATCTATCATAAACAAGACTTTTTAACCCCAAACTAAATAATCAAAAAAGTTAAAAAGCCACTCTACATCTCAAACGAAAGCTTAGTTCCCAAACTACGCACAAATCAAAGGTTGAAATTGAAATAGATAAACCTCGCCGAATGCAAATATAAGTTCAGAATATAGTCCGAGCAACAATTAAACATATTAGATCAGACGTCGTAAATATAAAGTGATGATGAATTTTACTATCTAAGTTAATAAAAACCAAATTAAAATACTATATATTTGCTCTAATATTATTACATAATTTTACACACCAAATACAATTCTATCCCACATAATGACATCATTTCAAATAAATGTTAGCCGATAGAGTCCTTCAATATGCTCATAAGAATCTTGAAATATCATAGAAGTCATAATATAAATGTCACACACACACATATATCTATAAATAAGGGAGAAAGGTTTTTGAATTTATCCTAGAGACAATTGTCCTACTAGGACATTTTAATGGTCATGATTCACTTATGTATTTAGATAAACGGATGAGACGAGCCCCTACAAATATATATCAATTTACTTCCCCGCTCAAACACTAAACTTCCTACTCACCCACGTCTCATCTCCATTCTATCTTCAAGATCACTCTGTTATTCTATCTTTATCATCCTCCCTTATTTGTTCTCACCCACCCCATTCCGTCTTTATCTCTCTCTCCCTCCATGTTCTTCTTCTTCCATACCCTTGCTCCCGAAACTTGCTGCTCTCCAGGTAAGATCACTGTCATAAAAGAGACCCGTTGAGTTCCCTCTCTCTCTACTGTGCTTCACAAGTTCTGATCATAGTTCACTCTGTTGAATTCGATCTAGAGCTTTCACTTTACTTTCTCGCAATTTCTTGCTATCACTCTGTTCTTGCTTTCAATTGATCTCACAAACGATTTCTTTTTAGATTTTTTCTCTGCTGCTCTCCAGCCCTGTTCTTCTTCTTCCATACCCTCGCTCCTGAAACTGCTGCTCTCCAGGTAAGATCACTCTTTTCATTTTCGCCAATCTATAGATTGTACATAGATTGTATAGATTTTATTTGTTTAGATTGTATAGATTTTTTACAAAGAATTTGGATATAGATTGTATAGATTTTTTATTTATATATATTTTTTTTACAAAGAATCTAGATATAGATTTTTTGTAGATTTTTTCCAAACATTACAAAGAATTGTATAGATTTTTTATATATATTATCTTTGTGAGTATATTTTTATTTGAAATTTCAAATTTGGAAAGATCAATTCCATCAAATGCAGAAAGAGCACCTTCCACATTTCCCTTTTCGTATTCCAACCTTCCAGGAACGATTAGTTCTTCTTCCTGTAGTGATTTCAAAAATTTAAACCATAAAGCGTCACATCTGATACATGTCCTCAAATTTTATAAAGCATGCCATTCAAATTTTATGTGAATAAGGCAATAGAAAAGACAATAATACCAACAAAGACCATAAAGAAGGGTCTCTTAGTGGTGGTAACAAGTCTTGCCTGCATCCATGTTGGGTGGATTTATGTGGGGCTACCATTCACAATGTAACTCATAACCATTGATCAAAAGGAAATGATTGTGGTTGCATGAGCCTCACTAATACTTATAACAACGAAAGTTTTGCTTGCTAACATATCATTTAATCCAAGTACGAGTTGACATCTGTGCATAGTTCTAACAATGTCCTTGGTGATTCATTTCATATTTAAGATATCTCATTATTGCTTTCAATTGATCTCACAAACGATTTCTTTTCAGATTTTCCATCTGCTGCTCTCCAACCCTGTTCTTCTTCTTCCATACCCTCGCTCCCGAAACTGCTGCTCTCCAGGTAAGATCACTCTTTTCATTTTCGTCAATCTATAGATTGTATAGATTTTATTTGTTTAGATTTTTTTATAGATTCTATAGATTTTTTACAAAGAATTTGGATATAGATTGTATAGATTTTATTTGAATATAGATTGTATAGATTTTTTACAAAGAATCTGGATATAGATTTTTTCCAAACATTACAAAGAATTGCGTTCTCAGCAAAATAATAAGCATGAATCAACCTTAGTTTTTTATTTTATTTTGTTTGTACTATAATGATATTCTGAAGTATCATGTTTAGTTGCTTTGCCACTGAAGTAAAAAGAGAATTGTTGGGGAAGAAAAAAAGACAAAAAAAAGCTTAATGGATGTGTCATTAGGTGGTTGGTGCTGTGGTATTGTTTAGTGAGATGATAAGAAAATTATCTCCGCTTATGCTGAAGCTATTCTTATTATCCAGTTAGAGTCGGTTTACTTTTTTTCAAATTATGTTTTGGATGCTCTACAGATTATATGTCTTGTTCTTTTATATTTCTTCTCTTTCATATATCTTTCCATTTTCTTATGTATATTTTTTGATCTTATGGAGTTGTTGACTGGTGATTATACGTCTCCATTTAGCTTAGCACATATTAATTGGTCGAATGGTCATACTAATATTCTATGTTTAGCTCACTTTTTGTTTTTATTTATTTTAATGAAACATTGGAGGAGACTATTCTTAATGCCATGAACAACTGTGATATTAATCAGATGTGTCTGCAATTTTCTTTGCCTCTCAATGAACTTCTGTTTGCATCAATGTATACGATGAATCCGCTACAAATCACTGAGCCTCAGTTGGGTGAAGAAACAATCAGCAGCGACACTGACTCTCAAGCTAATCCCAGTCTGAACGTGAACATGGATTGGATTATTTAGTTGGTTTATTTACTTGCTTTTTTTTCCTCTTCAAATTATGTTTTAGTAGAGTCTGAATTGTGCTTTGCATTGCAAATTGTAGGAAATATGAGTCATCTTTTTTGTTACATTATCAGTTGTATCTATTCTATTCTTCAATTTTAACAAACTTGGAATTATAACTTTTGTATCTGTTGCCCTTAGTTATTATTGTTGATGCACTATCTGGATTCTTACTATAATTTCTGTTTTGAACAATTCTAGACAAATAGTTTAATTTCTCTCCAAAACTTACACATGGAATCCTTTTTGGTAAATACAGGAAGAAGAAGAAAAAAAAAGACAATTTTTTTTTTTCTCTAACTTGTGTATCTTCAAGTAGCAAATCCTTCTAATGAAAGACTTTTTGACCAATAATTTTGCTGACCCTGTTAGATAATATCAACCAAGGTATAATCCCAACCTGCATTTCAGAGACCTCATAACAGAAATCATCAAGCTCAAGTCTTATGATTTGTGTCTGTAATAATTATTTTATTTGCTTCATATGATGACATTTCAAACTGGCAGCATATGCATACTTCATTGGAAGAAGAAAAAAGGTTTAATCAAATATCTCCTCCATGCTACACACACGTTATCAAATATTCCCTTTTATATTTTTAAATTTATTTTTAATAATTAGTAGAAGGGCATATTGAAATTCTATTACATAAAATAATGGTATGGTTAAAACAAATGATGCTCTTTTAATAATTTATTTATTATTATTATTATTGTGAATTAATTTGATTTATGTTGATTTATTATGGTGTTTTAATGATTTATGTTCATTAGAGGTTAATTTGAATGTCATGTTTCATGTATCTTTTTAGTGTTATTTTAGATTGTTTATGGGTCAATTTATAATTTATTAAATAGCGTTGGGATTATAATTATATTTTAATCCTAACATTATTTACACCGTGCCTTCAGGCACGGGCATACGCTAGTATGTATATATAAGAAGATTAATACTTTGAATTGAATGTTAATAATAAGAATTACATATACAAGCAAAAATAAGGACTACAAAAAATTGGAAGACTTATATTTAGACCCTAATGGGTGAACTTATTATCCTGTGAGAATTGATGGCATTTTTCATCAAATATTATTAAAAAAACGTTATTAATTGTTAATTTTCAACGACAATTTAAAAATTGTCACAAAAAAATCACTAATTATAAGTTTCAGCGACAGTTTAAAAAAATTGACACAAAAAATCACTAATTTTCAACTTTTAACGACAGTTTGAAAAATTAGTTACAAAAAAGTCATTAATTGTAAGTTTTAGTAACAATTTATAAAAATCGTGACCAAAAAAAATCACTAATTATCAATTTTTAACGATATATGCAAAAGATTGTCACACAAAATTATTTTTAGTAATGATTTTACTAGGATTTCTTTTCAATAGGATTTAATGGAATTTAAGTCCAATTATTAGAATATGTTGATAATTTACCAAAAAAAATAATTAATGAACCATGCATAAGCGGAGGTATTCAAAATTTCAGACAAAAAAAGAAAAAGAAAAAGAAAGGGATTTATATGTATACCTTCTTCCATAGCATGAGCACGAGCAGCACAAAAGAACACCACCATAATCGTAAATCTAATATTGAAATTCTGGCGTCGCACAAAGAAGTGTTTGATATTATTTCATATGCCAATGTGCTCACAGATGGTTTGACAATGTAATTCACGAAAACTTCCTCGGCAAGGGAAATTATTCAATACTTCTGGAGCACCACGTGTCCATACTTCAAACTAATCGCCAATTAGTTAGTCCCATGTTATTCCCCCATCCCTAACATAAATCGTCGGCCCTTATATTTCTCCACCAATTAAAACCTTATGAAGCACCACGTATTCATACTCCGCGAGTACTGAATAATCACCTCCTCGGCAGTTTCTCCAGTTGCACCTATGTTAAGTGTTGCTGAACTGGCTTGAGCTTCCATGTTGCGTTGTTGACGGGGAGAATACTCCGACGCTGCCTGTCAACTATACTAGTATATAGGACCTTGGTATTGGTATATATAGACCTAGGACGGTGGATTGTATCTCTCACTTCTTCTTCTTGGGTGGATCTTCTACCACGGGTCCCTCCTTTCTCTCACATCTTTATTTTGGTCATACGTGGGGCATACACACTGGTAGTCTTCACACAATTTCTTAAAATGAATATTCGTATAGTGTTTATTCACGGAAGTTTATCATTTCTTTATGAATGGGACAAAAGTCACAAAGTTTAAAAGAGTTTTTTATAAGAAAATAAAAATGATTTTGAAACTATCAAAAAACAAATCAATTTATTTTGAAAATTCACCAACAAAGAAAGGTTAAGATTAGTCTGTAACCCAAAAAAAAAAAAAAAGGTAGGTTAGGCTTGGTCAATTTCTCTCATTTGCATTTTTAAAATTTTTGCCAACAGAGAAGTTTTAATATTTACTAAAGGTGTTAGATCATTGAGGTAGTGTTTGATTCATTATAATAGATTGAAATGGAATAATAATTGTGGGGACATATTTTTAGGTAGTCCATGTGGCTGAGGTTGTTAGCCGAGGTGCCACGTGGGCGGACCATGGTGCTAAGATATGGTGCGATAATACTGGAATTCGAGATATTTGGATAGAGGACTAGAGTCCTAGATGACATCAAGTTACCTATTTGGATAAAAATAGGACTCTTGGGGGAGTTCATCTTAATCTGAATAGTGTGAGTTGTGATAAGTGTTATCCTTGTAAAGGATAGAGTCCCATGAAGTAAGACTTCTAAGGGAAGTTGGACACTGATCATTATAAAAGTAAGGCACCCTTATGGGTCTAAGGTATGCTTTATTTGAGATGTTTTTATGCTTTCATTATTGAAGTTTAAGTACTTGTATTGATATCTGTGAGAGATAAGATTACTGACTTGATCGTCGGAGTGCCCCCGGGTGGACGAACCACCGCGGTATTCTCATATTCTTATTGGCAGGTGTTCGGGCTTAATCTATTTTGCGGGTGCTCTCTAGCTGAGTTCCGTGGTTGGAAATCAACACTCACAATAATTACATCAAAATATTCTTTCTCATATTTGGTTAAACTAAAAAATGATAAAAAATTGATTTTCAAGGAATTATTATATAATTTGCTTCTTGGATTTGGATTATGTAGCAGTGCAAGGCAAGGGTTATACATTCAGTCTCAGTCTTTGATTTATGTAAGTAGTGCAGGGCAAGGGTTATGTGGGGTTATATTTTCTGATTACCGACACGTGGCAAGGTGACGCCGACGTGTCAGCCGAGGTTCCACGTGTCCTGGTCGTTGTGCCAAGGTGATTTCGATGTTGCCGAGGTTGTCTCTGAAGATATCGGAATCCGAGATAAGCGGATGAGGGACAAGAGTCCTAGAATGACAAAAGACTTCAAGATGGATAAGGATAGTATTCTCAGGAAGTCTATCCTTATCTCTTGTAAAGTCCAAAGTAAACACTGAATGGGAGTCCATAGAAGTCAGGCTTCTAGTGGGACTAGGATTGAGTAAACTATAAAAGATAGGCACCCCCGTGGGTCTAAGGTACGCAATTTATGCTTTGAGCAGTGAATTTAGGACTTGATTATCTTTGAGAGATATACTGACTTGATTGTCGGAGTGCCCCCGGGTGGAAGAACCACCACCGGAGCCTTCTCTTTCTGTTGCAGGTTAGCTGAAGCCATCTATTTTGCCGGTGCTCTCTAGCTGATTACTAAGCGGGCAGTGTGATCAGAAAATCACTCACACAGGTTATTATATATCACATATGGTCTGAGAAATCCTTATTTCTTTCATATAATTTTATTTCGATATAGTTAGTATAAATAGATATTATTCTTATACAAATAAAATTATCTTGTTACCTAAGATTCTCCCTAAAAAAATGGAATGAATTGTGATTTTAAAGGAACCCTAGGATGAATTTTGAATTTTTTTTTTCATTTTTAATTTTATGAGGGCATTTTTTGGAGAATGGAAATTGATCGTGATTTTAAAGGAAATAGGATGACATGTAGATGAATTTTTAATTCTACTTTTTTTTTTTTCATTTTTAATTTTATAAGGCTATTTTTTGTTTAGAATAGGATGATTTTAAAGGAAATAGGATGACATCTCTAGGGAATTAAATTGATTCATCCATCAATAGGATGGATTTTTAATTCTATTTTTTTCATCGGATGTCATCTTCATATCCATAGGATGACATCTATAGGGGGATGTCTTTTCATCCATCGGATGACATCTACTATACAGGAGGATGTTCTATTTTTTTATCCGTAGTTTTTAATTCTTTTTTTTTTTTCATCCATAGGATGACAAATTGATCGTGATTGACATATATGTGTAAGGGTACGTGATAGTGACACTCCCACAATTTCTTATTAAACCTAACGATTTATGTGGATGCTTATTAACTCAACATCTTTGTCTTATATTTTCGATATGGGACAAGCACAAAGCTTAAAAGAATTTTTCATAAGAAAATAAGAAAGATTTTGAAAATTACAAAAAAAGAAAAAAAAATCCATTTTATTTTTGAAAATTTCCCAACACAAAAAGGTTGAGATTAGTCTATAACTAAAAGAAAAACAGTATGACATGGGGTTATGAGAAATCACATTATTAACCTTGATTCGTGAAGGATTTGATTAGTGGCTCATTCAACATTGTTCACATTTTTTTTTCTTTCATAAATCAGAAAAAAAAAATTATTAAAAAATCGATAAAAGATCGGAAATATCCCAATAGTAATTATGCCTTACAGTAAAAAACTAAACAACCAAAAACTTGGTCATATTTATAAATTGTAGTTTTTATTTTTAAAACAAGTCAAATACAAATTATCTATTGAGAGGGAGATTTTATGAGCTGGAATGGGCCATGGCAAAGGCCGGGCAAGTTGAGTGCCGAACACGTTTGGGCCGCGGTAGCTTGGGCTTGTTCGGAGAGGTTTTGCTTAGTTAAGGTACAGGGCCATGTTGGACCGAGCTACTTGGGCTTGTTTGTGTAGAAACCGGGCTACTTGAAGTTGCTCAGCCGAGATGACTGCCTCCCATTCCGGATTCCACGGTTCGTTCAGCTCGGCAGGAAGGCCTACAGCTAACCGGCTCAACCTACTTGGAGCTCGGCTTGCCGGAATGCAACCAAGCTCGATCGTCCTGGGGCTCGACGAGTGGATTACTCATATATGCCGCGCAGCGCGGTCATAAGAAGCCGAGGCGGTTCCACCGGTTTGCGGGTTCGGCCAAGATAGCCTGACAGTTTGGTTAGGTGGTGATCGCTGGGTTTGTGCTGACAGATGGGATAGCAGCACCACGTGTCGAGAGACTAATGGGACTAGATTTGGGGCGCATAAGGTATATAAGCGTGTCTGCGCCCCCCATGTTGAGACACAGGATTATTTGGTAAGATACACTTGGACACTCGACTCTCTCTCTCTCTCTCTATCCCTGAGTGTGTGCTAACTTGACCGTCGGAGGGGTTTTCCGGCCACACACCGCCGGGTAGCTCACCGCCGTTGTGTTCGCAGGTCGATCAGACAGACAGGGAGCTGGGAAGAAAGGAGTATGGGCTCGCTGGAATATTTGCTCCCCGTACAATTGGCGTCGTCTGTGGGAAGCTTGATAGACAAAACCTTGTTTTCCCAGCTCATCTGATCGCCATCCATGGCGAACAATGACGAGATTCCGTTGTCCGCCATCGACGGAGTTACCCCGGAGTCAGCCAAACGGAGAGAAGGACACCCCGCCATTCCTCCGATGGCGGACCTGGAGACTTCTCCAGGATGACATTCAAGAGACACGCGAGATAAGCGCAGTAGAAGCTTTGGTCATTCTCGAAGTCCAGACGGTCACCGACGGCGGAGAGAATCGCACGCCAGACGTTTGGAACACAAGCTAAGGGACCAAGACACCGTCATCCGGAGAATGGCGACGGAGATGGAGGATCTTAAGCGGCATGTCAAAGGAAAGGGTGTAGCTGGAGTGGGAGACCACAGTGAGCACACCCGACCCCGCCGTTCAGGTAGTCAGAGCCAGCGGCACACTCCGTCCCTCTCAATCACCAGAAGTTACAAGGTTGGAGATTCCGACGCGCCAGTAGAGAAGTCTAGCGCGCAAGATAGCACTTACCAACCCTCACGTCCGGCGACGATGTCAAGGTACTCCTACTCCGCTGGTTCAAAGGATTTGTAGGTAGTCTTGAAGGAGCGGGCTCGCCGGCGGGAGACTCAGAGGGTGCCGGCGTTCCAGCGGTTATCCTATGGAGGTCGTGCCAGTGAAGAGGTCGTAATGCCTCCACCCCGCCTCGCTATGCCTCCTCCTCCAAACACGGATTTGGCGAGGCTGAGCGCCACTCCTTTCTCCCTAGAGATAGAAACAACGCCGTTTCCCGCGGGCTTCCACCAGCCAAAGTTCACGCTCTACGATGGAAAGACCGATCCATACATGCATGTAAGCCACTTCCGACAGGTCATGGCCGGACATAAGCGGAATGACGCTCTTATGTGCCTTATCTTCCCGTCAAGTTTGGGCGAGCTAGGCTTGAAATGGTTTGAGAGGCTGCCAGAGGGGAGCATCGAAAGGTGGCAGCAGTTGGTGGAAGCCTTTGTGACGCGTTTCAAAACCAACACCAGAACGCCAAAGGAAGTTGACCACCTTCTTAGTGTCAAGATGGAGCCGAACGACACACTTAAGGCATACAACTCCAAATACTGGGAAACCTTCAATGAGATCTTGGATTGCCCGGTCAATCTGGCGATCACACAATATAAGCGTGGTCTCTCGGTCGGACATAGACTACAGGACTCACTTACCATGCACCAGCCGACATCCATGGGCCAACTCATGCAGCGCATCAACAAGCACATCCGAGTAGAAGATGATGCAGCAACATCTACTGTGAAGGGTACTCCGGTAGCAACAGACAAGAGGTCAGCTGGCAAGGTGTACGCGGTCGGACAGGAGACTAACCGTTCAAATGATTGCGCCGAGGAATCTGACCGAGGTTCAAATCGTCAAAACCGGGGTAGGGGTCAGCGGAATGACCGAGATGAATATCCCCGTGACGACGTAGTTGGTGCCAACAGAAGGTTGAAAGCTCGGACAGGCATCACCACAGTCTTTAAGATTCCAATCTATCGCATACTTAATGAAATCCGTGACAAGGATTACGTCCGGTTTCCTGCTAAGTTAGGCGATGCGCAAAAAGGCTTCAATCCGCGATACCGCTGCACATTCCACCAAGAGCGCGGACACCGGACAGAGGATTGTTTTCCTCTGAAGCAACACTTGGAGGAGCTAGTCGCAGCCGGACACTTGGACCTTTACATTGATGGGGGTGTGAAGGCCGCACATCAAGCCCCGGTTGACCCACATGGACCGGATGACTTAGAGGCGTCCCCACAAGGAGTTGTTAATGTCATCCACAGCATAGCGGAGCCGGCGCTTGTATGCGAGCTCCGAGGTATGATCAAGAAGGCAGAACACATGAGGGAAGTTTTGTCGGTCCAGCCCGCGATCAAGAGGGGGAAGACCGAAGAGAAAGACGTGATCACTTTCTCTACAAGGGACTTAGAGCGTATTCAGATGCCGTACAACGATGCCTTAGTGGTCACACTCCGCGTCAAGGAATTCGATGTCAAGCGCATCTTGATCGACCAGGGAAGCTCGGTCGAGATCATGTATTACGACGCGTCCAAACAGCTCAAACTTCGAGATACAGACTTGGCTCCGGCAACTTCGCCACTAGTTGGTTTCAACTCGCAACCGGAGTGGCCTTTGGGAAAAATTATTCTGCCGGTCAAAACGGGATCCGTGGTTAAGCAAGTAGAGTTTTGGGTATTGCAAGTGTCGTCTACATATAACCTAATCCTTGGAATGGGATGGCTTCACACTATGCAAGCCATAGTGTCGACCTACCATCAGGTGATGAGATTGCCCTCGGCTATGGGGGCAATTGAGGAAGTTTGGGGCGATCAAGTCATGTCAAAGCAATGCTTCGTGGCAGTAAACGGGAGCCGAGCTGCCAAAGGCTTCGTCCAAATGATTGAAGGACCGGAAGACCGGGGAGTCCTTGATGACGTGGGCACCAAGGCTGAGGACAAAGCTGTTGAAGACTTGATGGAAGTGCGGATTGACACGGAGAACCCGAACAAGTTCTTCTTGCTCGGATCAAGCCTTACCGCCCAAGAAAGGACCGAGATGGTGGAATTTTTTATGGCAAATATCGAAGTCTTCGCATGGTCGCCTCACGACATGCCCGGCATCGATCCGAGTTTTATTTGCCATCACCTCAATGTTTTCCCCGGGGCAAAGCCGGTCATTTAGAGAACGAAGAGATCGGCACTACACCATGCCGAGGTAGTTGCAGAAGAGGTGAAGAATTTGCTTGAGGCACGAGCTATTCAGGAATTGCACTACCCTCGGTGGATTTCAAACACGGTCGTTGTACCTAAAAAGAATGGGAAGTGGCGAGTTTGCGTCGACTACAAGACCGTCAACCGAGCTTGCCCTAAAGACAGCTTTCCACTGCCCGGAATAGACCAGCTTGTCGATCTAACGGCCGGACATAACAAGCTCAGTTTTTTGGATGCCTACCGCAGCTATCATCAAATTGCCATGTATGGCCCCGACCGTGAGATCACCTCTTTCACTACTCCAAGGGGACTCTTCTGCTACCGAGTCATGCCTTTTGGTTTGAAGAACGCCAGGGCAACTTTCCAGAGGCTGGTGACCAAGATGCTCGCTCCTCTGCTAGGCCGGACAATGGAGGCTTATATTGATGATATGGTGGTCAAAAGCCGGCATCAAGCAGACCACTTGTCCGACTTGGCCGAAATGTTCGCCATTCTCAAACGACACAAGCTACGCCTGAATGCGTCTAAGTGTGCCTTTGGCGTGGGATCTAGAAAATTCTTAGGCTTCCTAGTCACAAACCGAGGCATCGAGGTAGACCCCACGCAAATCAGAGCTGCACAAGAATTAAAGCAGCCAAGCTCGGCTAAGGACATGCAGCATCTGGCCGGAATGGCCGCCGCACTTAACCGATTCATAAGCCGGTCATCAGATCGCTGCCGCCCTTTCTTTTAAGCTTTGAAATCCAAGTTCTCATGGGATGAAGAATGTGACCGGGCTTTGGCCGAGCTCAAGGAGTATCTTTCTTCAACACCACTGTTGGTAACACCGAAGCCCGGCGAAGAACTTTACCTTTATCTGGCCGTCTCTCAACATGCAGTTAGTGCAGTGCTTGTCCGGTCGGAAGGAATCAAGCACCTCCCAATCTTCTACATAAGCAAAACCTTACTACCGGCAGAGTCGAGATACTTGCCGCTGGAAAAACTCACGTTGGCATTGATAATGGCCTCCAGGAAGTTGGCGCACTATTTCCATGCTCATACAATCATTGTTTTGACCGGGACCGAGTTCTCCCTCAAAGCTTTGTTCGAGCGGGCGGACTTCTCCGGTCGAATTCTCAAGTGGGTGGTCGAATTGGGACAGTTTGACGTCAAGTTCCAGCCACGCACTGCCATAAAGGCCCAGACATTGGCCGATTTTGTTGTTGAATTCTCACCCGGGATTCATCCCGTCTGCCTAGTGGATCTTGCGGCGGCAGCCGAGGAGGTGGGTGCCGATTCCACCGAAGTAACACAGCAAGGTGATGTTGGCGACGCGAAACTTGCGCGCCCCGCCGAAGAACCTTCAGCTAGTACGACGCTACAGCCCGGCGACGCAACGACGAAGTTGGGTATTACCGACCAACCTGCTAAGTCCGGTGCCGCATCGCCAGGAGGGGAGGAAGTGGAACCGATCAGCATTGAACCTGACGCCGCACAGCCGAGCGACCATGCGCCCATCCACCTGCAAGCCTCCCAGGACCCCTCAGAATGTTGGAAGCTCTTTGTGGGCGAAATGTGGAAACTTTTCGTGGATGGGGCTTCTAACCGCCACGGTGCCGGGCTAGGCATAGTTCTGATTTCGCCAGACGGACTGACCATCGAACACTCTATCACCCTTGGATTCCCTGCATCAAACAATGAGGCTGAGCACGAGGTGCTTTTGGCCGGGCTCAAGAGCACGCTTCAGATGCACGCATCTGAACTAATGGTTTATAGTGATTCCCAACTTGTGGTTAACCAAGTTTCTGGGGTTTACGAAGCTAAAAATGATAGAATGGCAAAGTACCAAGCTCTGGTAAGAGACCACATCAAGCGATTCTAGGCAATACGGGTCCAACAAATTGGTCGCGAAGAAAATGGCCGGGCAAATGAATTAGCTGGCCTCGCCTCCATGGTTGATAGCATATCTCCCAGCCCTCTCCCAATTAAATTCCTTCCTAGGCCGAGCATCGAGGAAACCGAGCAGACAGAAGTATTCTGCACCGAGCTAGGTCCTTCTTGGATGGACTTAATTATCCTTTTCCTCAAAGAACAGACCCTTCCGGCTGACAAAAAGGAAGCACATAAAGTTCGGGTAAAGTCAGAGCGGTTTTGGCTCTCTCCTTCCGGCGCTTTATACAAGAAGTCCTTCACTGGTCCCTATCTCAAATGTGTCCATCCAAACAACGTAGAGGCTTTCCTGTACGAAATTCACGAGGGCATCTGTGGCAGTCACATAAGGGGCAGATCTTGGGCCTACCGAGCTATCTCGCAAGGATATTAGCGGCCGTGCATGCAAGCGGACGCTCAGAAATATGTTCGTAAATGTGAGAAGTGCCAGAAGTTTGCCCACCAAATTCACCAACCGGCCAGAGAACTTCTTCCCCTCACCAGCCCTTGGCCCTTTGCGATGTGGGGGCTGGATATAGTGGGACCACTCCTAATGGCACCAGGAAACCGGAAATTCTTTATCGCGGCTACAGACTACTTCACCAAATGGGTTGAAGCTGAGCCTTTGGCAACGATCAAGGAGAAGGATGTAACATGGTAACGCGGTTTGGCGTCCCCAAGATTCTGATCTCTGATAACGGCACCCAATTTGACGGCCGCTTATTCAGAGGATTTTGTAAAGACTTGAAGATTGAATTTTACAACTCTACCCCGGCCTACCCGCAGTCTAACGGCCAAGCCGAAGCATCAAACAAGACCATTCTTGATGGGTTGAAGAAAATGCTTGAGAAAGCCAAGGAAAAATGGGCCGAGGAACTCCCAAGCGTTCTTTGGACATACCGAACGACCCCGCGGCGATCCACCGGGGAAACTCCTTTTGCCTTCGCATATGGTATGGAGGCGGTCATCCCTTTGGAAGTCGGTATGCCCACCCTCCGCAGTGAAAGTTTTGAGCCCGAGCTGAACGCCGAAGCCATTGCTCTGGAATTGGACCTAGTGGAAGAACGCCGGGAAAAGGCTCCCATCTATGTGGCCGCCTACCAACAAGAGCTTTCAAGAAAATATAACAAAACGGTGCACCCCAGACCGTTCAAAGTAGGCGACTGGGTTTTGAGGAAAGTCATGGGCAACACCCTGGTGCCAGGTGAAGGAAAACTAGGGGCAAACTGGGAAGGACCCTACAAGATAACCGGTCTGGCGGGCAAGGGGGCATACCACTTGGAGGGAAGAGGATTACCCCCGCCATGGAATGCGGCCAACCTCAAACTATACTATTTTTAGCTTTTGTGTTCTTTTTGTGCAAAGGAATTTTTTGCCTCACACTTTAGAATGTAATATTCTTTTTGTCAATATAATAGAAGTGTCTCATCATTGCTTTAGCATTCAGATTGTTGTTTTTTACTTTGAGATTCCAACCGAGATGTTTTACTCCGGTTAATTGAGTTGATGACTTAAACTTTTGTGAATGTCAACCGAGATGTTTACTTTGAGGTTTTCAACCGAGATGTTTTACTCCGGTTGACTAAGTTGATGATTTGCTCAAACTTTACGGTTTTTAACCGAGATGTTTTACTCCGGTTGACTAAGTTGATGATTTGCTCAACTTTGAGGTTTTTAACCGAGATGTTTTATTCCGGTTGATTAAGTTGATGATTTGCTCAACTTATTTGAACTTCAACCGAGATGTTTTACTCCGGTTGACTAAGTTGATGATTTGCTCAACTTTGAGGTTTTTAATTCAACTTTTGTGAAACTTCAACTGAGATGCTTTACTTACTCCGGTTGACTGAGTTGGCAATTTACTCAACTTTATGATTCAAACCGAGATATCTTTTCTAGTTGAATAAGTTAAACAAGATGGTTTGTTTTGCCGAAGTATTTTGTCCGGCTGAAGTTATTTAGCTTGAAGACCGTGCAAACACTTGATGAAAATTAAACTTTTTCATTGATGCGCAAAAATAATTACAAGAGGGGCAGATAGACCAATTACATATTCAAACAAAAAAGAAGACAAAGAAAACTAGACTAAGGGGGAAAGGTTTGTGAATTCATCCTCGGTTGCGGTCGCTTCCAGATCGACCGTGGTTGTGGTCTCTTGGACACCGGTCTGCTCCTGGCCGGGCTGCTTTGTGCGGTTATCACCCTCGGTGTTTTCCTCAGCATCCTCTGCCTCTTCTTCCTCGGCCTCAGCCTGCAACGCGCTGAAGACGTCGTTGGCATACGGCACAAGATACGTCGGCAGAAAGGCAACTGGGGGAGAGGCGAACACATCGGTCCTAGGTCCTTGGCCGAGCTGTTCACAAGCAGTCTTCCATCCTGCCTTGAAGAAGATGTCTTGGGTGGCATGGACTTGCTTGGTGTAGCTCTCCTCGGCCTCCTTGAAACCGGCGTTGTTGGCGTCCTCCAGCTCCTTCTTATTTGATTCTTTCAAAGTCTCCAGCTCAGCCCGGAGCGCATCCCTCTCTTGCTCGGTAGCTCCAAGCTGGCCGAGCAACCTAGAGTTGTCAGAATTTGCTATCTCCAGCAAAGCCTTGGATCGTCCAAGCTCGGCTTGAAGGTGTTCAACCTGGTTTGCCGCGTCGGTTGCCTTCTGCCGGAGTCGGTGCATCCTTTCCATCACCAAGTGTTCTTTCTGGATGGCCTGCATGAAGAAAACTCTATCAGAGGAAGGAAACCGAGCAAACACTTGGAAAAATTTGAACAAAGTATGCAAAGTTCTTACCCGGGTCATGGACTTGGCTGAGGACTTCACCAGCCGGGTGTCCGATACGTGGTCACTGCCGACCACGTTGCTCGATAGCAGCAAGGCCTTGGTTAGGTCAAAGGCCAGCAGGTGCTCCTTGTCACCTTTAACCGAGGCGGTTGCCGGGATCTCCTTACCCCGGTGCTTGAGCTGCGGCTTCCACGGCGGTGTTGGGTCAGTTGTCACCGCTGGTTGTTCAGTGTTCAACTCCGCAACTAGCTCAGCGAAAGGGTCTACACGTGGCCTTTTGTCAGTGCAGCGGTTGTCTTTGCTGGCTTGCCTGGCGGCAGGAGACGCCAGTGCAACCACGGTCCCGCTGGATTGCCCGGCAGCAGGAGACCGGGTTTGGATGCTCGGTATCTTGGTGGAGGTGGTGGTGATGAGGTTCTTGATGCGGCTTCTTTTGGCCATCTCTTCTCGGTCAACCGGATGAGTGGCATGTCTGGTAATGTGGGATCGGGAGGTGGAGATGGAGCGCGAAGAAAGTCTGTGACTTTACTCCGGCGTGGAGTTGAATATATGTATGTCGGTGTGTAACCGAGGAGCTCGTGGCAATCCCGGTTGCGATAGCGCACCACGGTTCTGATGGTTGCTTCGTTGGGATAATGATAGTGGGCTTGCAGGGCTTCAATTGCTGCGAAGGAAAGTAGAAGAAATGTTAAGTACAGAATGGTGAAGAAAAATAAATTGACTGAGCAGGTAGCACGGCTTACATGTTGAACCAAAGTTCTTGCTAATGAACCAGCCTGGTACGTCGGCTGTTTCATAGTTGCCGGACACCCAGAAAAAGTCATCATCGTGCAAGTCCTTGTCCGGGGTGCCGGTCACTATTTTCTCTTTGCCCGGTCTAATTTTTAAATAGTAGGCGAGGCCGTCGCCTGTGTGCCCTAGAGTGTATTGGCGGAGTATCTCGGCTATCCCTAAATTGGTCCCTAACCGGTTGTTCAGCTCGTGGATCCCGTTGATTATTCTGTAAGTGTTGGTTGAGACTTGGGTAGGTGCTAGCCCGGTGCGTCGCAAGAATTCGATCATAAGTGGGTTAACCGGGAAACGGAGGCCTCCTTCTATGATGGATAGCACAGTGAAGGGGCATTGGTCTAATCTGCCCCATGGAGTTATGTCAATGGCACCAAGCTCTAGGTGAATGTCGGCCGGGATACCGTACTCTTCCCGGAATGCAGCCAGGGCAACCGAAGTGTCGACAAGGAAGCGGTAGCGCCCCATGTGTAGCCGGCTGGTTTAGCTCGGCTGAGGTGGTTTGGCACAGAATGGTGTTTGATGACTGCTCGGTCTTTGAGAGCCTCGGTATTGGTCTGTGGTCCCCTTGGACTCTGCAGGAAAATGAGGGTAATTGTAAGTGGAAGTGCAGTTGCGCAAAATGAGCTTGACCTTAGCTCGGTCAGGAAGAGTGCCAGACCACCTCGGTCGCAAAGGCAAACCAAGGAGCTCGGTTGCTCAAACGGACAAAATGTTAGCCCGGTCGAGCGGCCAATTCCTCTGCCTACCTCAGTTTCTACTAAGGTTTTGGCAAACTTGTAATTTGCTCGGTCTTAACGTTTTTTGGGATCAAAAGAAGACCTGGAGCCCGATCCGCTCCAGATCTTCAGGTGTTCATCAGCGAAGCTGAAGAACAGCAAGGAGAACAAGGGGCAGGGGAGGGTTTTGGGGAGCTATACCCTAAAATCTATGGTTTTAGTGCCCTAAAACAAAAAATACCAAATGAAATAGCAATAAAGGGGTCGTACGACTTACCAGAATGGGCTGGAAGTGAGTCTTCAAGCACGAACGCAGCAAGACGCAAAAAGGAAGCTCTTCGAATGCTCTGGAGCTCTGGAACGTCAAGAACTGAAGGAGAGTCAGTAAGAACGAAATGAAGGGAGAAATGACATATATATGGGAGAGAGAGGCCGCCAAAATTTTTGAATGTGAAGGGACGTGAAGGTTGGCTGCTCGAGGCCAATAAACGAGTGACGTGTCCCAATTAATGGCGGCGTCAGAGTTGAAGAGACAGGGAGGCGAGATGAGGTGTCGACCGGGCAAGTTTGCAAACCAGGCATGTCAACTAGCGCGGTTAACAACTTGCAAGTTGAGGACTGAGGAAGAGTCTACCCCGGTCGGATCGTGTAATCCCAGTCACGCTTGTGCGGACGGAATTAAGGGGCAATTGAGAGGGAGATTTTATGAGCTGGAATGGGCCATGGCAAAGGCCGGGCAAGTTGAGTGCCGAACACATTTGGGCCGCGGTAGCTTGGGCTTGTCCGGAGAGGTTTTGCTTGGTTAAGGCACAGGGCCATGTTGGACCGAGCCACTTGGGCTTGTTTGTGTAGAAACCGGGCTACTTGACGTTGCTCAGCCGAGATGACTGCCTCTCATTCCGGATTCCACGGTTCGTTCAGCTCGGTAGGAAGGCCTACAGCTAACCGGCTCGACCTACCTAGAGCTCAGCTTGCCGGAATGCAACCAAGTTCGGTCGTCCTGGAGCTCGACGAGTGGATCACTCAGATATGCCGCGCAGCACGGTCATAAGAAGCCGAGGTGGTTCCGCCGGTTTGCGGGTTCGGCCAAGATAGCCTGACAGTTTGGTTAGGTGGTGATCGCTGGGTTTGTGCTGACAGATGGGATAACAGCACCACGTGTCGAGAGACTAATGGGAGTAGATTTGGGGCGCATAAGGTATATAAGCGTGTCTGCGCCCCCCATGCTGAGACACAGGATCATTTGGTAAGATACACTTGGACACTTGACTCTCTCTCTCTCTCTCTCTCTCTCTATCCCTGAGTGTGTGCTAACTTGACCGTCGGAGGGGTTTTCCGGCCACACACCGCCGGGTAGCTCACCGCCGTTGTGTTCGCAGGTCGATCGGACAGACAGGGAGTTGGGAAGAAAGGAGTACGGGCTCGCTGGAATATTTGCTCCCCGTACATCTATCTATACAATTATAAAAAGAAGATTGGAGTTGGTGTTTATATCTTACTTTTAAAGTTTTCTCAAAATACTCCAATAGTAATTATGCCTTACATTTTAAAAAAAAATTTTTACATGGGCAATTATGAATATATATATATATTTCAAATTTCTCAATTGTTGATCTTTTTAGATTCATAAAATGTTTTAATTTTTAATTTTTAAATTTAATCATACATTTCACAATTTTATTTTTTATTTTTTTTTTAAAAATAATCATATACATACACATCATGTATACCCATCACTTTTAGTATCTTTAAATTTGACTCTGGCAAAGTTGTTATAAGTCTCTTGGTATCATCTAGGTTGGAGAGATTTTCTATACAGTTTATGTGACCACCAGAGTCTAATTCAACCATTATGCCTTGATTGATTGGCCTTATTTTAATTTATCGTTAATAACTTTAAATCTTATTCCTAATTGTTTTGTAATAGAGATGGCCACCAATGTTTTGCCTTGCATGCTTATTAGTAACTTGAGAAAATCTTCATTTTCTGAGAATGTGATCGATTGCACTTCCTTGCAGGATCAATTGTTTCATAAAGATAGATTGTGTTCGAGTAGTAACTAGTAATCGCTAGAGGATCGATAGCATGTCGATTACTTCAAATTTTGAAATTTTAGTAGTTAGTGATTGCAAGGGGATCATCACATACTTGCTAACACAAATGTGATTGATTGCCTTGTTTTAAGTTTGCAATTTTCTCTCTCTCTCTTCTCACACTTTTTCACCTTCTCATCCAAAATTCCCTCTTGCTTCTCTCTACTTTCTTTCACTAAAAATTTGTGTTGTTAACTCATTGAAACCTCAATCTAAGACTCCTAAAGTGGTTATTTTACAAAAACTCAATAAATATTGTAAAACACATTAAGAGTTACATTTTCATCATAACGGATTTTTTATTTAATCACAGTTGAAATCCTAGGGCTCTACTCTTCTTCATTGAGGTAGAGATTTCTTACTTATGTTTAAATATGAGTTGGATTGTAGATATGTGGTAGTATTTTGAGGAAATATTATTTTGCCCTCCAACTATCACTCAAAAATTAATTCAACCATTAACTTTTTATTATATCAATTTTATACCTAAACTATTCAATTTTGAATCAATTTCATCCATTGGGCTTTCCAATTTTAGATATGAACATAATGTTTCCTCAAGTTTGAGAAGCCTACGTTTCCTATTTCACTTGGGCCCTATTATTTGGTTTTGTCTCCCTCCCATAATTGCAATCTAAGAAGTATGGACACAAACATACATCATAAATACTCCGATACAATAATTTTTTTAAAAAAATATAGGATACGACACGTTGGGAAAATGTACAAAATATATTATTTTATATATTTATTATATGTTTAATGATAATTAAAAATTGCAACATAATACTAATTTTCAACGTCTAAAATAGGAGAGCTTAATATGTATAAATTTTCATTGCTTTTATTTTATCATTGGATCCCAAATTATTTTCTTTAAACTAGTACAAATTTTCATTGCTTTTATAATATGTTTCATTTGTGTCTAAGGGACGAACATGTATCTCCAAATTGTGTTACATATGTTGAGAAGTGTTTGACATGTCTCCAATAAGGACATGGTTGCTTCTTGTAAGCTATGAAAAATGAGTACTTTGAAAATATTACCATATGAATATTGGGTACTTACCATAATATGGGTAAGCACATTGGTACGGATGCACACACACGGGGTACGCAAAATAATCTAGGTATGGCTTGGGTATGGGACCCGTATAACATGAATACGTCTCGGATACGACATGAATATGTTCTAAGTACTTTGTAGCATAAATGTAATTTTTAAGTTGTAAAGGTACTGAAACAATTATATTGTGCCTATTTTTTATATTAAAAAAATAAAAACTATTTAGAGTCTCTTTTTTTTTTTACTACTATAAAAAAAATAAAAAATAAAAAAACTTTGGTTATTTTTCACATTTGAGTTTTTAACTGTAATATACTACAAATTATAAAAATATTCTTTTTATGGACTTTTAAGCCTTCGTATGGGATGTTGGTTGACTTTTTAAATTTTTTAGTCGACGGCTAAAAAGTCTCATTTGGGATGAGGTTTTTGGCTTTTTTGACTTTTTTGAAAGAAAAAATGAAATGATTATAATTTGAATGTAGCATTTTGTCTTATTAACTTTTTAGCTTATTTTGTCTTTTTTGTGAATATTTTGTCTCGATGGCTAATCTATCTCCAACTTCCTAAAGATGTTATTTTTTCTCCGTAGCACAGCTTACATGCTACGTGGCCTAATCAGTTGTTTCTGTTTAGGGTACAGACAAGAATAAAGATTGAGAGTCCTAATTTTGGAACTCTAGTGATGTGGCAAGGAGTGGGGCTCACATGTGATGCGATGTGTGTGCTTATATTTTTGTTTTTTTTTTTTTTTCCTCTTACTACATCACTAGAGCTCTCTATCATTGTTGGTACAAACAATGATATAAAGTAAAATGCCAATCTAGAAAGTTGTCTTTCATGGATATTTTTCTTGATCAGTATGTTAGGGATCAGTAAGACACTTGCCTACTTCATGACACAAAAGTTTCTTTCTTGTTTTCTTTCTTTCTTTCTTTAGTATGTGTTTAACTGCTAGGTTATTGTAAAAGAGGTCTGGTTCTTTGTTTGCTTCTTGGTATGATACACTTGTAAATTGATTATCACTGGATACTGCTCTTTCAAGCAAATGAAGGAGTACATACGCCTAATCGCATCAATCAAAGCCCAGATTAAGATGATATGTTAATTGTGATTTATATTTCGTCTAGCTTTATCTTCCCTTCCCCACCCCTTATCTATTTCAAAACATTTGAAAACGCACTTCATTTATTAGATTGATGTAGGTTTGTGAAAGGATACGGGAATTACTCCAACTTCCAGGATCGGGGTCTTCCTAAACGAGAGTTCTTGAATTTTGTATAACTCAGTTCCTGTTGCTGCTTTGCTAGCATATATGCACAATGAAGATAGAGAAGAGAAAACAAGGTATAGCGATTTCGGTTCTTAACCCATCTCTTGTTATATTCCGGACTCGAGTTGTATGGATTGAAAGGTTATTCATATCTTGTTTCCCTTGTCTCCCCTCTATTTTTGGTTATGGGGTTGTAATTGTGCATTTGGAACAGGTTAGTTACTCCCTTTTCAAAACATGTGTTGCCCAGATTTTGGCCTCTCAGCTCGAGCGAGCATTCTTGCGCTCAAGCGGGCTTCACAACTTTTGCTCCTCCGTTCGAGCAGCCATTCCCGTGCTCAAGCGGAATTCTAAAACTCTCAACATTTTTTTTTTGTAGGTCTGCAGATGTTGGGAGAGTGCATTCGACACTCGAGCGTCCAGTTTCATGCTCGAGTGGAAGTCTGTATCTGACGCTGGAGCGGGAATTCCTACACTCGAGCAGAATGCATGAATATCAGTCCGAGAAGATGAAGTTTTGAGTCACTTTTTCTTATCTCTCTCTCTCTGTCTAAAACTCTCCAAAAAGCTTATTCTTGAGCTTCTCTCTCTATATCTCACATTCTCTCTTAGATTTCATCTAGATCTATTTTCTTTTTCACCCTAGTGCCTTTGGGAAAAAGGTAGAGCTTATCAAGATCTACATTTTGATCTGAATAGAAGTGGGTTTCGACATTCTTGGAATTTGTCTCTTGTTGGGTTCGTCTTCTTCTTTGAGGTAGGGATTTTTTCTACACTTTCATATGATATTTAGCTTAGATATTGTCTTTGTGTAACAATTGTGATTTGGGGATGTTTTAAAACAAACCTTGGGTTTTGAGTATGGAGTTTCAAAGAGAGGTTTTGGGTGTAAATGAAATTGATGTTTCTGAGGTTTGAAAATGATGTTGTGCTATGCTTAATTTGATGATTTTGGCACTTGGCTAATATTTGGAAAAATGAAGAAATTGCCCTAATTGGGTCAAATTATTATTTTGTACAAAAATTGGAATTGACATTGAAAATGTGAAATTGAGAGAGAGTTGACATAAATGGTGAAATTGGTTATGTATTAACTTATTCTTTTAGAAGTTTTGAATAAACTATCTGTTGAGATTGAATATTTGTTTAGAGATAATTGTATTGGGCTATCAGTAGAGGATAGATTTGGATTGTTGTAGAAATAGCATGTGGATTAGGTAAATTAAAACCAATCTTGATGGTTGTCATTGAATATGACCATGTTTATATACATTGTATGTGTATGTTTGTTAGGAAGTGGAAAGAGGATATGCTTCATGTTTGATTATCTGTTTAAATACATTGCATATGTGTAGATATTTGTTTGGGAGGAGAAAGATGATGGACTCCAATATAATTAAGTTGGCCGGAGTGTCTTGGATGAAAGTCCCGAAATTATACATGGGTGCCTAGCCCGCGGATGAAATATCTGTAAAATGGCAATTGTAGTGCCTGTATGGCCTACGTTTACATGGGTCCCGTTTGACGGCTGCCTGCGGACGGAATTTCCGTGAAACAAAAAGTTTGAAGTGTTTATGCATATGTGTTATGTGATTTGCAATTTGTCGAGTTGTAGCCTCAATTCGTTTGTTGAAAAATAATGAAATTGACTCATGAATGGAGAACATATAAGTGAATTGAAAGTGAATAGATAAAAGCTTGAAATTGATACCTTATGAGTATTTAATGTTGAGAAAAGTTTTACCACATGCATTGTTTATGCACTTGTACTTATACCTTTGCTGAGTTACATATACTGTGTTAGAGGATCTCTACTGGGCTGTGGCTCACTCTAGTTGGGAATAACATTTTCAGGTATTGATGGCATGCCTCCTCGAAGGCAATAGCATGGGAGTGATCTTTGAGAAGCAAGAGCTTCATGTTTTGTTATGTTTGTATTTTGTATAGCCTAGGGCTAAATATGTAAAGAGCGAAGCTCACTTTTGTTGTAGCCAAGTTAAGGCTTGGAAAGATGTAAGCTAATAGGACAATTATTTATATTAAACTCTTTTGTACCTTTAACCTCATGTAATGAAAAGACTGAGACTCTGATTTATGCTATCATCTATATATTTGCGGATGTATTTATGTTATATTTTGGAGGTGTTACACAAGGACATACAAATGAGGTTTGTTATGGACCTGCATTTTTGTGGTGTTTTTATAAATAGAAGACGATATTGCTATCACAAACGTGTCAATATTGTGAATTTGATGGACTATACTTTTGTGGAAGCAGAAAAAATTAATTCTAATATGAAATGCATTTAAATTCAACAGTTGATGGCTTGTGTTCATTGGTATTGACAATCTATTGCCATATTTGATTCCTGAATAGAATCAGATGGGATAACTTATCTTGGGGGAACATTTTAGTCATTTAATTGTAAAAAAGTTATCCTGGGATAAGAAGTTTCGCCTCCATAAGACAAAATAATTCTACAATACACCAGTCTAAGCCCAAGGCCATTACTGAATAGGGTTGGATTGACCGATCTACATCAATAATTTGTCATGTGAAAGCAGTAAATAGCAGTATACACATGTTGACCACATTTACCTCTATATATAGAGAGTTGTTGCTATATATAATCATCTCCAGCAGAGTGTTAAAGACACTGCCAATGTCATGTTTTAGCAAGATTTCCACAAATTTACACTCTAGTGGTTTGTCAAAAGACTTGCCAAATTAAGGCTAACATCAGTTATCATTTAACATTTGTTAAGATGTTCTCCAATAGCCTAAGAAAAAGTATTGAGTCAGACAATTTCAATCATTAATATCAAATTGGCCCGCCTTGAGAGAGATGAGATCTAAAAAAAATGAAAAAGAAATAGAATGAAGATTGTGTTGTTAAGTCAGAGATTCAACTTGAGTAAAGCATGCCGAAAATCTTATGCTTTGGTTTTCTCAACAAAATCATACAATCACATATTCAAAAAAATACCAAACTATTTATCAATAAAAACACAGACCCAACCCAGAAAAATATCATAAAATTGACCAGAAACAACAAACCACAAACCATGATAACTTGTATTAGCAAAAAAAATCCTGAAATCACATCGGAAATACCCCAAAATTCCCTAATGTCCCAAAATAGGCAGGACCCATTTTCCAACACCTCTAGGGCTACTCAAGATTCACTTTTTTAGCAAAGATTAATGTATGAAGAATGAGACCGAGATCGTAGTGTACTTCAAGCTTCTCTAAATTATTAAACAAAATACGACCCAGAGTAACAAACCCAACCCAAAGGATCAAAACTCAATATGAAATGGTGGACCACCAAAACTCCATTATACAACTACAATCTTGAGAGAGAAAGCCAGAGAGAGACAGAGAGACAGGGAATACACCACGTTCGTCGGCAAGAAGACCACATACCAGCACAGAGAGTCCGTGAGATCATGAGAGAGATATGAAGATACAGACTAGGTTTTGGGGATAAAAAAGGGGAGCCTTTGGACCAGAGTTTTCGGTGAGAGAGAGATTATGGAGAAACAAATAGAGATATTACCAGTTATGCTTGGTTATACTTGGTTGAATTGGGAAATGGAAAAATAAAATAGGCTAAAACTCTATTTGGATAGAGGAATTTAACTAGAAAAGAAAAGAAATGGAGAAAAATAAATCCCTTAACGTATTTGGATGATTAAATAAGTGAGAAATTATAAGAGACAGTGGGAATAAAATTCTCACCAAAACTGTATTTTGTTTCTCACCAAAAGTGGTGAAATTTAGTGAGAAAAGAAATGAGTTTAATGAAACTTTTTTAAAATATCAAAATTATCCTATGGTAGAAGAAACTAAATTTTTTTTTATTTATTAATATAGAATGTTATTTTGGTAAAATAAAATAAAATATGTTCTTTGCTTTTCTTTTATTGACTCTATCTAAATAAAATAACTAAAAAAATCACATTATCTTCTCTTTTATTCATCCAAACACAATAATAAGAAATCATAATCACTTTCTTCTTTTTCCCATTACTACAATCATTTTTTTTTTCCCCTTTTTTCACCTCAGAATCGAAAAGTGCAAGTATTGAACATCCAACTGTCAAAAATTAAGCAATCGAACAATATGTCCAAACCTTAATGAAAACTAGCATTTGCGTTGTTGTGATAATGTTATTTCTACATTGTAAATGTCAAATTGTGAGTTTAACATTATCACACATCATTAGCATAAATTTAGGAGTTTTTTCCTAAAGATTTTAAAGAATTTTTATGAATAGTAAAATTCTTCAATTTAAAGCTATTTTTTAAGAAACGATAGAACAAGTGCCATAAAAGATGAGTAATGTTGAAAAGTACCAAAAAACCTCTCACCAAATTGAGAAGATATTTAATGGTTTTGAAGGAATAATCCACACTATTCATATTTTTATACTTGTCCAATTATCTTTTAAAAGACTAACATAAAGTGATAGATTTACTATTTAAGGGCTTGTTTGGGATGTCCTAAATAAGTGTACTTTTTGTCTTTTTGGACTAAAAAATTGAGGAAAAAAATATGGATGTTTGGGTTAACTTTTTGACTTTTTATGGAAAAATATGTATTAAAAAATTGTATAAATTAATGTGTAGGGGAAAACTAGGATTGGGAGTTGTGCAGCCGTAATTTTTGACTTTTGGTGAATAGTGATAAATTTTTAACTTTTTGAGTAACTTTTTGACTTTTTTTGATCTTGCCAAACTTGGCCTAAATTAATAAAAATCAAATTAAAATAACATTACATATATTTGCTCCTGTACTATTACATCATGTTTGGCAACTTGGATCTTGATTAAAATAGTTAATAATGACAAAAAAAAAAAAAGACTAAAATAATCAATAAGACAAAATATCACACCTTACACTTCAATCAATTATTTTTTCTTCTACAACCATCTATTCAACTAAAAGAAATCTACAATTCATCCCAAACACAATTTTTTTTCATCTCGTAAAATATTTAAAAAATCAAAAAAATAATAATTAAAATAGCCAAGTTCCCAAACGAGACTATAATTTATTTCACCAAATACAATCACATCAGACACAGCAACACCATTTCAAATACTCAACATTACAGCTGATAGAGTCCTTTGAGACAATCATAAGAATCCTGAAATGGCATGGAAATTAGAATATTACACGTCATGGTCTCAAGTTTTAAAATTTTGAATTTGTATTTTAATAGTTTTGGTATTTTTTTAAATATTTTATTTTATTTTTTTTACTTTTTATATCTGCTTAGTCTTGATATATACTTAAAATATATATAATTTGTACAAATGTTTTTATAAAATTCATTAAATAGAACAAAATATAAAAATGTACTAAATTTTTGTATTTTTGTATATTTTTTGTATTTGATGAATTTTTAAAAGTTTTTTTCACAAACATTATACTTTTTAAGTATACCTAGATTAGGTGTATCTAAAAATTAAAAAAATTACATAAAATATTTTTAAAAATTCACTAAAAAAAAAAAGGAAAACAAAAAACTCAAGTCTAGTTTGGTTTCTGTTGGCTTTTTGGCTTTCGAAGGGTGTATTTGTAAATGCGAGCGTGCCAGCAAGGATCAATCAGTCCTTACAGAAATTATAATTGCCAATCAATTATCAGGCGACTATGTTTTAGTTCTTTCAGCCTCAATGAAGAGGACTTTTACTGGCGGCTTGATTTTAGGAGAATTTAAAAGAAACGACAATTAATATGAAGAACAATTGAAGTATTTCATTAACATAAATACTTACAATAGTCCAAACTCAGCCTCGAGGAGGTTTACAGCAACAGTCTACTTGAATCTACTTGAAACTACTCCTATGAATTGAAGTACAGTGCAGGTATTTAAAGAACAAGTATTTAAAGTACAGGAAATGTAAAACTGGAAAGATAAATATGAAGTAAAGACTGGTTTGTATGATCTGAGTCCGGGGCCCTTTTCTGGGGACTTCCTTGCTATTTATACTTGTCAAGGATGACCTTCGAACTGTACTTCGAACCGTCGAACTGCTCCTCCATGATCGCTGATCATGCTGCCTTAGAAATAGTTCCACTACGCCATCACTTGCAATTGAACTTCCCTCCTGTATTTGAATTTGAATATAGGTAACCGTTGAGGCCACGTCACCTTGTATCTGATTACTGATCTAGTGTTACTCAGACCACTTGAGAACCAATATTTATTGCCACGTGTATGATTGAGATTGAAGGTTAAAATCATCTTCCCATAATACCCTCATTCTGCCACGTGTCGAACTGTAACTGGCTTTTACAAAATATATAGCCAACATTACCCCCCGCACTAATATACCCAATACTTGGAGATATTAGTGGATCAAAAGCTTTTCCCGCGCTTTTTTGGAACGTGCATAGAATCTATCTTCAGGAAACACAACCGTCACCTATTTGGTGATTATTTGCATTAACTCTTGACTTTGTTTGAACGTTCCAATACTTTCAGCATTCGAACGGATTATGACTCAATCACCTTCCCACTCTATTGATCAAGCATACGAAGAGCCATTGAGTAATGCTGTTTCCCCTCGAAAGAATCCTTACGCATTTATTAGCCATCTTTACCCGCCTTTCTATATTCAGGTCATGGAGGCTTTCGCAGATTATCAACCTTTGGATTACGAACACATTGCCCTCCATCCTTTGGTTTACAAATTTATTGATACAAGAAATTCTTCCTCTAAACTCCCCTCGCACCTTGAACGAACTACTCTCAAACCTTTGCTTCAACAAATTGCAAATATGGACTTAGGAAGTTCTTCTTCACAAACTTCCACTTGGGATGAAGCTACAACTTCTTCATCTTCTGGGGCTTCTGGATGGACGAACTGGTCAACACCTGAGTCCTGGGACTTGAGGGAACGAATCAATCATCATTTTATTGAGTTCACTGACCCTTTAGATTTTCCTTCCTACGCTCGAAGCTCGGTGGTTTATCCTTATGTGCCCATCGACCTTCGACGCAGTTTAGAAGAGAATTTGCTTGTGGCTTGGTATACATCTTCCATGCCCACAAGGATAATGCACACTGCCCGGTGCTTGGAAGAATCACAAGGATATACCCCTTCATTTTTAGCCAAGAAAGCGCAGATCTGCTCTTCTGACTGGCTTGCCTATATTAATGCCTTTGTTCCTCCCATCCCTGTGTCATCTCCCCTAACTGAAGCATCTACTTCTTCTTCTCCATCTTCTGGAACAGAAGCATCCACACCTTCTCCATCCTCTGGAATAGAAGTATCTACACCTTCTCCATCTTCTGCAGCAGAACCATCTATTCCTTCCCCTCCTCCTATTCTTTCTTGGACAGAGAAATTAAGACTTGCTCTTCCAATGGACAAAATCTTTCCTCCTTACAAACCTCCATCATCTCCAACTCCATTTGAGCGGAAACAAGCTCAACTTCTTCTTGCGGCCTTTTCTCACTTGCCCTTCAATGTTCTTGAGGATGACATCCTTCTCAAGAATTTTCGATGGGCTTGTGATATTCTGACTAGGGGCCATATCCTTAACCCCATTGCCCAAGCAGAACTTCACATGTTCCTGGGTCAACTTCCAGTACTCCTCCACTGGCATCGAAATTCCAAGATCGCCACCCAATCTTTGGATCAACTTTCATCTCTCCGAATTCATGCCCAATACGAAGCAGAAAACTTCATTGAAGACTTCGATGACTTCAAGAATAAAGATTCTACGTATTGGGATGATTTAGTTATAGATGAGTTGGAACAAAGATTGAGGGAAGAGGCTTTCGAAACAAAGGCTGAAGAGCTCTACTATGAAGTGAGAGCACACCAACTCATGCAGCCAACTTTAGAGGAGATGGAAGATATAATAAAGAAAGAACAAACATTCATTGATCATTGTTGGATGAAATTCCATGATCTTGTTATTTATTCTATTCCTTATTTTTATGAGCTCGAATTTGTACCCAAATAGAATTACTTAATGTAATTGTCTTGGCTTTAATACAAGCAAAATCTTTCTGTATTTGTTTGACTCTGTTTCCTTTTGCCTTTAAAAGCCAATTCAGAGCCTCGAATTAAATAATCTCATCCTCCGCATCTGGACTCACTTATTTTTAATGAAACACTAAAAGAGAACCAACATGTCTTTTTCCAATTGATGGAGACAATTTGGTTAATATTATCTCAAATTAGTGCTTCGAATTTAACAACCTTACTTTTCAAAGCTAACTGTAACCAATATATGGTCATAATTAAAATAGCCAATCAATTTTGACCACTCTTGCTTCGAAAAGCAACTCATGCTGTCTTAATAGCATCTCCAAAACATATAGCATGCTTCGAAGCCGGATTCTGTATTTCGAAGCCGTTTTTATTTGATTTCTTGGAGCCAAAATTGGCTTCGAAGCTAAATATCTTTCTTCGAAGCTGACGCCAACATTCAGAATGTGTTCTTCCCTCCAAAACTATCAATATTGGAAGAGTCTCCTCATATTCGTACTTTTAGTACATAACGATTTACGCAATATATTTTTCAAACACGAAACCTTTTAAAAACCCCTTTGCTTTGTACTCTGAAATCACTTGCTCTTTTGACATACAAACCCTACCGATCTCCTGTTAAACCCCTCTTCCTTATTACTCGCTATCAATGGATCCTTCCTCATTAAAAGTGTTTACTGGCGATCGTATCAGTCCTACCTTGGCTTTGAAGCGATGTATCGATGAAGAAATCACCAAACTATCATCTGGTGAGTCAAGCCACATAGATGGACGTCTTTTCGTGCCTCGTCATAGCAACAAACAGGAATACGTCCTTGGCCCTATTTTTCGGGAAGCTCCTGCTCAACTCGCAGCCCTATATCCTCGCTTGGAGGACCATTTCCTTCTTTACGAAGTAGGGCTTGATTGGGGAAACTGGAGGGTGAATCGTCCTCACCGTTGCTGGCCGACAATGAGGACTGAATGGGAAGAATGGTATGACAGAGTTGTACCTATGAGAGAAGATGACCTGCAAGAGCTCTGTATCCTCGATGCCCTTCGTCTTTCCAGGTTCATCATTCCTGAGGACCCTTTCTTGATACCTGCTGCCTTATGTTTCTGGAATATGGCTTTTAATTTCTTTCAATTTCGGTGCGGCATGATGGCCCCCACCGTTCTTGATATTTGCCATCTCTTAGGGCTTTCCCCCCATGGTTCTCCATTTACTCCCAACTACCCAGACCTTCCTATTAAGTTTTCTCTTCCATCCTTAAGCTCCTCTTATAGTGATTTCGTAAAGTCTGAAAATAAAAGGGAAGGTCCTGTGAGGGACAGAGAGCTATTTTCCTTCATTTTATATTGGTTATGCAAATTCCTCTTTTGCACCTCATCTCAGAGGATTATGCCTGAGTTTGTTCCTCTCGCGAAGGCACTTGTCTTGAAAAAACATATAGCTCTTGCTCCTTATCTTTTAGGTCATGTCTACAGAGTCTGTTCCCAATTTTGTGAAAAACCTCTTGATGCCAACCAAGGAGGTCCCTTCTGGGTGCTTCAACTTTGGCTCTTCGCCTATTTCACTGACCTACACCCCAAATGTCTAAAATTCCTTGTTCAGGATCCTAGTACTTATGGGGAAAAGTATGCTAGGATTGCCCTTTACCCTGCTTCCTTCGCTTACTACTTTACCTTCTTTTATCAACTCCCCATTTCTCCATCTGCCTCTTTCTTTTGTCCTTTTGAAGCCAATAAAGGACCAACCTGGCTGCAAGCTTTCCTGGCTGATAAAGAATGCTCCACTTCTCCTCACAAAGACATGTGGGCCTCTATACTACTACCAAGGGAATTGTTCATTGGTAGTTTAAACCCTCGAGCCTACAAATGCATATCTGAGGTGTACTGCCCTTCTCAATTTGCCAGACAATTTGGACTCACTCAAGGGATACCAGTTCCTCTTTGCAGTCTCTCGAATGTCCATCTTACTGTCAGAGATTCGAAAATATCCAAATCCAGACTAGAGACGGCAATTCTCAAACTACTGAAAGAGTTGAATGAGTTCCAATTTGTCCCCTTTCTTCCGTATGGCTCAGTCTTGAAAAGATTCCAGAACTGGTGGACAGTCAATATGGAAGTGCGCTTATCTGAACATCCCCATGACTTGCTGGTAGGATTGGGAGTGCCTTCGAAGGCTAAGTCAGCGACATCTAGGGACATTCCCCCTCTTCATGAGGCTGCCACAACTAAACCTACAGCTTCATCCCCTCCGGCTAGAGTTACTAGAGCTGCTTCGAAGAAGGGTAAATATTTTCAGACTTCTCCTTTTCCTTTCTTTTGAATCTTTTGTTCATTCCCTTTACACTTTTGTTCTTTGGTGCAAGGCCCCCACACGAAGAATCTCCCAAGAGAGCTGAAACTTTAGCTGTTCTCAAAAAGAGACAACACGAACAAAAACAAAAAAGAAAGCTAGTCCTTCCTCCTGAGGAATCCGAATCCTTGGGGGAAGAAGAGGTTGAGCAAGAGCCTTTGCAGAGAACAAAGAGACAAAAGATAATTGCCTCCCTTCCTGATACAACTAAGCATCCTTCTTTCGAAGCACCCACTATAGTAACGGAGAAAGCACTTACCTCTGAAAAATCTGAAACCCAAATTGAAGAGAGGGAGATTGAAAAAGAACCAGTAGTGTCACTGCCAAGGAGGAAGAGAAAGAAGATGACTGTTTCTGCTGCTGACTTGGTGGAAGATCCGATTCATAAAGCCGCTACCAAGGCAGTAGAACAGGAACATTCCAAAGCAATAATCGTTTTTGAGAGGGCTGAGAAGAAACGGCAGCAACAGTTTCTGAGAGATGAAGCTGCTGCTGCTGATATGTTACAAAGAGAAACTGCTCGAAGACAACAAATTGTCGAACGTTATTCTCTTCGTAGTTCTCCCATCAGTATCAACATTTCTGAAACAAGTAATTTCTTTCATACTTCTGCTGTTTTTCCTTCTTCAGCTTTAAATATTTGAAGTTTGACATTGCTTTACATTTCTTCCTTCTGCAGTAACAACCACTGCGCTTATCTTTCCCATGGGGCCTCTTCCAGTTTCGGTTGAAGTTGACCAGATGCAAAATGTGAAGACTGTTCAAATACAACTTCCACTTCCTAAGCCTACGCTTCCTGTACCTTCCTTGAGTCCCAACATTCCTGCATCTCTTCTTCTTGGCCTAGAACCATACCTTCCTTTCCTGACTTTCAATCTACCTCAGTCCATTCCTTCTTCGAGCCTTGCTCTTCCTTCTTCCAAGGATATTTCAGCTGTTACTCCAATCCCAGTGGCAGTTGATTCTTCCACAGAGGGTGCTGGTAGTTCTCCAATTCATGGTTCATCACCTATGCCTATTTCCAGCCCCTCTTCACTAGATTCATTGGTGGCTAAAACCATAGAAGCTGCCAAAGATGCTCCATCCATTTCTCCCATCCCCATGCAGCCCTCTGTGTCTTCCACCACAATACTTTCTATGCCCTTCATGTCTAGGGATGAGGTAGACATCTTCGAAGGAAGACTTGCTAGTCTTTTCGACGTACCTTCTACCTCTCCAACATTTAGTGCTGAAGCTGAGCCATTAGTCTTGGCTGACTCCTTGCTGGAGATTTTTTAGAGTCCTCCTTCTTCTAATAGCAAGTCTTCTGCACCTTCAGTGGACCTGGACACATGCCTGGAACTGTTGACTTCCTTTTCGAGAATCCCCTTCGAGGCTCTACAAAGGCCTATTATCAGGAATGGGTTTCTTCAGTGCTGTAATATTGCTGAGCAGTCCAGTATGAACGTCTCAAATCACCTATCCCAGGCTGCAGCTACTATTGATTTCTATATCAACATTTGTCATGCTGCCAATACTGCCAATGAGAAATTGGCTAGGGATCAGCGTTTTGTTTCTCAGGTGCATACCGAAATATCAGATCTCAAGGAACAACACTCTTCTACCTCCCAATTTCGAAGTCAGCTGCTGGAGAGGAAAGCTCAACTTGAGGAGGATTTAGCTGCAGTAAACCAGGCCTTGGTTCGAACTGACACCAAATTGCAAATCACCAACCAAGAACTGTCCGAACGAAAAGAAAACATGGCTGCAGCTATTCACCTGTTTCCATCACTTAACAGTAGGAAATCAACTGTACAGAAACAATTGAAACATTGTAATGATTTTTGGGCCAATTTGTGGCACCATGTACTTGATTCTTTATGAAAAATCAGGCTCTTATCTATTATCTGAGTGTCTTGTGTGTTTGTACATAATGTTTATTTTATTCCTTGTGTTTCCCAAATGGTTGGAAAATAAGGCTTCAAATATCTACCATTAATCTTTTTGGGATGCACATAGCCATTTAAATTTCTTAAATGATATGCTCCAAAAGGCAGAACTCTATGAATTTGATATGGTCCTTCCCAGTTAGGTGACCATTTGCCAAACTTATGGCTTTTAATCCCTATTGGGAGTATTGTTTTCCATACCAAATCACCTTCATCAAAGCCAATATGCTTGACTTTCTTGTTATAATTCTTGGCTGCTTTCTTCTTTTGAAAAAAAATGCTATTTAACGCCAAAATCCTCGCTTCATCTATGTCTTCCAATTCCAAGCACATGCTTTGATGATATTGCTCAGATTTTAATTGATCTTGGCATCTTACCCTCAAAGATTTGACATTAATCTCTACAGGTAAAACTGCATCATGCCCATATACTAAGGCATAAGGAGTAACTCCTGTGCTTGACCTTGGGGAGGTTCTGTAAGCCCATAACACATCTAACAATACATTATGCCAATCCCTAGGATTATCCTCCACAACCTTTTGTATTCCTTTTTTCAAGGACTTATTGGATGATTCAGCTTGACCATTGGCTTGTGCATAATAAGGTGTGGAATTAACAAGACTAATTCCAAATTCTGCCACAAAAGCTTTCACCATTTTCCCATCGAACACAGTCCCATTATCAACTGTTATGGTTTGTGGGATACCAAATCTATGGATCAGATCTTTAATGAACCCAATAACCTCTGTTTGGTCTACAGCCTTGTATGGCTTAGCTTCGACCCACTTAGTGAAGTAGTCAGTGGCCACTAGAATGAAACAGTGATGCTTCGAAGAGGGTGGGTGTATTTTTCCCATCATATCCATGGCCCATCCTCTGAATGGCCAAGGCTTCACTACTGCATGTAAATCAGTTATAGGCACATGCCTTATTGTGCCATGCTTCTGGCATGCTTGGCAACCCTTTGCATATTCTATGCAGTCTTTAAGGATAGTTGGCCAGTAGTAGGAATGCCTTCGAAGCAACCATCTCATCTTCACACCAGGTTGATGAGCACCACAAATGCCTTCATGAACCTCAGCCATGGCTGTTAATGCTTCTTTTGGGCCTAAACACTCCAGCAATAAACCATCTCCCCCTCTTTTGTAGAGAGCATTACCATATAATATATATTGCATGGACTGCAATTTGATTTTTCTGCTGGCCTTCGAAGATGGACCAGCCAAGTACTGTATTATTGGATGCTTCCAATCCTGTTCTTGTAAGTCATTATGATTGACTTCCAAGATCACATTCCTTTTATTCAAAGGTTGTATTAATCTCTGATATGTTGTTTGGCTTATATCCCTTTGGGTATTATCCCTTTTCTTGAAGTTCGAAGCTTTTTGAGCCACATCATTAGCTCTACTGTTCAAGAATCTTGGAACATAGGTTACATTTGCTATTTGAAACTGAGAAAGCAGATGTAATGCAACAACATAATATGGTAGGATGCTTATGCTTTGACACTTGAAAATCCCTTTTATTTGGTTAACCACCAATTGAGAGTCCCCAAATATGTCAACTGCATGTACTTGTAATCCAATAAGGATTTCTAGTCCCACTATTAAGGCTTCATATTCAGCCTGGTTATTGGAACAACTAGCTTCATCCACTCTGAAACCATGCGTGGTTTCTACCCCCTGTGGAGACTTAATCACGATACCAATCCCAATTAATCCATTGGCCTTCGATCCATCGAACCACATTTGCCATGGTTCAACACTAGCCATACCAAGTTCCATCACCTCTTGGCTCTCTGTTTGAGATGGATGATCTGCCAGAAAATTGGCTAATATTTGCCCTTTTACTGCCCTTTGAGGGACATATTCTAAATGAAATTCCGATAAGGCTAATATCCACTTGCCAATCCTTCCCCTCAACATAGGTCTAGATAACATGTATTTAACCAAATCTGTGGTTGCAATTACCAAGACAGTTGTAGGTAAAAGATAATATCTTAATTTCATTGCAGCAAAATACAAAGCAAGACACAGCTTTTCAACAGCTGAATATTTACATTCACAAGAATTTAAAAACCTACTAAGGTAATAAACAGCTTGTTCCTTGCCTTCTTCATTGTCTTGGGCCAAGAAAACTCCCAATGAATCTTCTGCTGCCGCTATGTATAACTTCAAGGGCTTGTTTCCTTTGGGTGGCATCAGCACTGGAGGATTGGCCAAGTAGGCTTTGATACCTTCGAAAGCAGTTTGATGCTCTGCTGTCCACACAAATTCCTCTTCATCTTTCAGCCTTAACAAGGAAGAGAATACTTTAGTTTTCCCTGCAGTGTTAGAAATAAACCTTCGAAGAAAGTTAACCTGCCCAAGGAACCTTTGTAATTCTTTCTTACTTGATGGAGGCCTAGCTTCGATGATGGCTTTGGCTTTATTCTGATCAATCTGTATTCCTTTCTTGTGCACTACATAACCCAAGAAATTTCCAGATGACACACCAAAAGCACATTTAAGAGGGTTGAGTTTCAACTTAAACTTCCTCATTCTTTCGAAAGCTGCTTCTAAATGAAGCAAATGCTTCTCCATGGACTGGGATTTCACCACGATGTCATCAATATAACATTCTAGATACCCTCCAATAAGGTCATGAAAGATAGTGTTCATAGCCCTCTGATACGTAGCCCCAGCATTCTTCAGACCAAATGGCATCTTAACCCACTCGAAGGTGCCAATATTCCCAGGACATCTGAATGCTGTCTTGTGGATGTCTTCCTCTGCAATGCATATTTGGTTGTAACCAGAGTGACCATCCATCATTGATAGAACTTGATGGCCTGCTGAACTGTCTACCAGCAGATCCACTATAGGCATAGGGTACTCATCTTTAGGAGTTGCTAGATTTAAGTTTCTGAAATCGATGCATACCCTCATTTTGCCATTCTTCTTGACTACAGGCACAATGTTAGATAGCCATTCAACATACCTGGCTGTTCTAATAAAGCCTGCCTTGAGTAGTCTCAGAATCTCTTCCTTAACTTTCTGAATTACTTCTGGACTCATTCTTCTTGGTTTCTGCTTGTATGGCCTGAAATTAGGCTTCATAGGGAGCCTATGTTCCACTAATGACCTATCCAATCCTAGTAGTTCATTGTAGGACCATGCAAAGCAATCCTTGTATTTCTTCAGGATAACCAACAACTGGTCTCTGTCCAGAACATTCAAACAAGCACTTATATAAGTGGGTTGTTGTATGGAACCTTCCCCTAGATTTACTTCCTCTAAGGGATCTTGCGTTTGAGGATTTATCGAAGCTTCTTCTCTAGTTTCTTCTACCTTCGAAGCCATCTTCTCACCTTGTTCTGCTTTTAGGTTCTTTGGTTCAACATCTTTACCCTCCTCCTCATAGACAAAATCTGTCCATAGGGCATCCTCTTCCTGTATCTCCTGGACTTTTGTCTCAATGTCCAATGCACAATATTTCCCAAGGGTCAAACTTTTGACCTGTTGTTGCTCTTGTTTACAGCCAATTATCATGGCTTCTCTTTCTTGTTTCTGTACTTTCTGGACTATTACTTTTACATCCAATGGTGAGAATTTAATCAGAGCCAAAGACCTGGCTTCTTGTTCTTCATTCCTTTGCCTACAACCAGGCATCATTATCATCTTTAACGACAATCTCTTCATCAGCACTCTCTTGAACCAAGTGCTTCAGGTGTGTCACTTCCTCATCAGCCGTCACTTCGGCTGAGCCATCAGCTTTCCTCAATATACTGAGTGGGGTTACTCCCTCAATATACAGCTTGGCTTCTGCAAAGTCTGCACAAGCTATGAAGGGTTGAGGATCTGCATCAATCTCCTCTGTCTCTCCATTGCCCAGGGCCATCATGATCTTCTGATGCAAAGAGGAAGGCACACATTTGTTGGTGTGAATCCAATCTCTCCCAAGTAAGGCATTATATTTAGCATTGCTGTCGATCACGAAGAATGCTGTCATACAATCCCTGGTTCCCACACTCAAATTGATAGGCAGAATTCCTTGGGCCATCTGCTTATCTCCAGCAAAGCCAGCAATGGTTGTACTGGTTGGGATCAACCTGGGATTTTTCTTCCCTAATTTCTTCAAAGAAGATTTCGGTAATAAATTTACCGCCGCCCCATTGTCTACTAGGACTCGGTTTAACTGTATCCCATCAAAGAAAGCCTTAATGTACAAAGGCTTGACATGTTGAGTCATGGAATTCGAGGGGTATTCAAAAGGATATGAGAGGTTGATGCTCACCTCCTCCTCGCTTTCACACTCAGTTTCCATTGGAATAGCCATTTCAGGAGCATCCTGTACCATACTTACTTGTGATTCCTCACTAGAGACAGGAATTGGATCCATGTCTTGGTCCTCCTGATCCTCATTTTCAGCCTGGAATTCATGGGGTAGTATATGTACCATGTTGACTGATACAGGTGGAAATGAGCCAAACTGGATGGCTGGTTGTATCTTCTCTTCCCCCTGGCTACCTTGCCCAGTGACTTCAACAGCATCCTCCATGCTGCACTCTGGCATTTCATTGTTAACTGATCCCTTCGAAGGATCCTTCTCAACTAAGCTTTCAGTCAGAAATGTTTGTTCAGCCATGAAGGCTTCGAACATTTCTTCTTCTGCCATTTCCTTCTTTTGGCTCATGCCAATCTCTTCTTCTATTTCACTATCACTTTCCATCAGAGCCTTCTCCAGCCCTGCCAAACTGGACTTCTCTCTGGCCTTTAGTTCAGAATGAACTTGGGCCAATTGTTCTCTGCTACAAACCACTTTACTTTGTAGCGTCGGTTTTGGAACATGGTCTGACTTCGAAGCTTTCTTTTCTTCTGTCTTGACATGTGAAGAACTCTCTTCACTCTCTTTCAGATCTCGCTGGTACTGGGTGTACCTGCGCTGAATCTTCCTCCTTTGTGATCTGGAAATAACCCGAACCATATTTGGTTCCTTTGTCTTTGGGTGCTTCAGCAATACCCAGTTGTTTGGGGCCACCAAAGGAGGTTTGACCATTCTGCCTATAATTCCAATATCTCTCCTGGCAGGGAATTCCCTAGGTTTGTTTTGCATTACAAACCAATCTGGGACTCCAGGCACCCAAGAGCTTACTGATTCAGATGTTGAATCACCCTTTTCCACCTTCGAAGCCATCTTTGGAACTGGCTGTGGAGGTAAGTGCTTGGTTCTGGCCTCATACTTCGAGCTTGATTCTGGCCTTCGATGGAGATGGCCATTTTCTGTTCTGTGCGAGGTTGGTCTGGGGGGCCAATCTCTGGCTTTAGTCCCATAACCTGAATTCCTCTCTACTCTTCTTTCAGAATGTTTGCTCTCCATTTTGTAGTAGTTAAGTGGCCTAGACTCATGCAAGGGCCTTTTACCTTTAGCATTTGTTCTGTCAACTGCAGGCTCAACCACCACTGATCGCTGCCTATCACTAGCCGGGTATGGCCTTTTGTTATAAGCGTTGGTTGATCTAGGACGTCTCTGAACATCCTTATAGTATTGCTTCCCATCAATTGGAAGCCCCTTCAACCATTTGTAGCTTAGTCTACACCTTGGACACATCCTTTGCATTACAGCTGCTTCCAAAGAATCGCCGTCCAGTATTTCCTCATCAGAATGTTCCTTCTGATGTGAGAGACTCTGTCCAACAACTGGTAGATTTCTGGTCTCTTTCTTGGCAGCTGTCTGGTTGGCAATATGCATTTGCACATTGACCTCTTCCAATTCCTGCAGAGATAGATTCTGAAAATTTGGAACAACCACATTAGCCGCGCTTTCTCCAACTTCTGGAAACGGGTTACTGTCAATTCCCATGGCTTTCTCTGTTTTGGTTGGGAACTTCAGACTTCCTTTCCGGATTTGCTCTTGGATCCTGTCTCGGAAAACAATGCAGTTTTTAGTTGAGTGAGACCAAGAATTATGCCATTTACAGTATACTTTTCCTTTAAGTTCATCAAGAGAAGGCAGTTTTACCCCTTTTGGTAACTTAAGGAAATTGGCTGCAAGCAAATGATCAAAAATGTCATCTGCTTTTGTTAAATCGAAAGAATACTTTCTGTGAAAGTCTTTCTTTTTAAACTGCTGGTCGATGGTCGTATCCTTATGAATTAATGTTTCACAGATTACAGGTTCTTTGCCCATAATCTCTGCTGCATCAATCTCATAATTGGGATCTCTATAATAAGTCTTATACGAAGCATTGTTTCGATCTTGTTCTTCCTCTAATAATGCTTCATATCGAGACACCTTATAGGTTAATTCGACTAAATCCCTAAATTCAGTTGAGTCAAACTTCTTTCGAAGCCTGAACTCTAAACCGTTTTGAGCCAATCTTACAAATTCTGGCTCTGGAAGGATGACTCTACATTTACTTCGAGCCCTTTTAAATCTGGCAATGAACTGAGTAGCCTTTTCTTCAGGCCTTTGACTCAATCTTGCCAAGTCTGCCATGGACACCTCTGGCTCCGATTGGAAAAATTGGGCATGAAATGCCTCTTCCATTTGTTGCCAAGTTTGAATGGAGCCAGGTGTAAGGTTGATATACCATACAAACGCTCCCCCAGTTAGAGAGTTTGGAAATAATCTCAATTTTATGTAGTCATGATTAGTGAATTCACCACACTGAGCAGCGAATCTAGCAATATGCTCTACTGTTGATTGATTTCCAGTTCCATAGAATAGGGTAAAATCTGGTATTCTGAACCCTCTTGGGTATTCATGTACCCTATCCACCCACTCTGGGTATGGTTTTCTGTATACAGGAGTCTGGACCCCCCGAGCCATTGGTCCACACATCTCCCTAACAATATCAGCAATTTGGTCCCTAGGGACCATATTTTGGGCTTGCTGAACCACTACTGGAGGAGCAAACACAGGGTTTGGTGGACAACCTTGTGCCTGTGGTCCTCTTGGTCCATAAAGTGGTACATTTGGGGCTGGTTGCCCCTGTGGTGCAGGTTGCTGTTGGGGGTATGGGTAACCCCTTTGAGCCTGTCCTGCGAAGGGACCTGTGAAAGGTGCTGGAACGGGTGTTGTGTCCCTTCCATTTACAGGAAAACCTTCCAACCCCCCGGGTATAAATTCGAATAAGGGATTATTATACCCCCTGGTGCCAAGTATGGCTTCGAACATGGGATTTGCCACCATTCTTATGCCAGTTTCTTGTACTTGGCCAGATCTACCAACTGGTGTGGCTTCACTGTTGAGTACTGTGGCATTTTGGCCTACTACAGGCCTTGAAATGGGTTCATACCAAGACTGAGGCGATGGTCTTTCATAGTTCTGAGTACTAGTCTGACCATTAATTTGTCCATTAACTTGCATAGGCTGTTTTTCTCTAGCCAATCTTTGCTGAGGGACATTTAAAATTTCCTCTGTAGGTCTTGTATTTGTTGGTTGGTGGTTGTTCATTCGATCCAAAAAGGATGTTGCCCACCTTTCCATTGTGTTCATTAGTTGTTGTCCCATAGCATTTACTAAGCCATCCCATGGATTTGTTGGCTGAGAAGATGGAACAGTAGATGGTCCAATTCCTTGGTTTCGTCCAATATCCTGAACATATGGTTCTTGTCCAGAAGTACTGGTCTGTTCGACCATAGGTTCTGATAACATAGGAGTTTCCACAGGACGTGTTGCCACATTATCCTCTGGATTAGGTATTTCTACCTCTCCTTCTACGCCTTCTTCCAGACGTTCATTTTTTCCTTGTCGTCTTCGTCTAGCCATTTTAACGGGTCCCACTGGGCGTGCCAAAAATATATGTTGGCTTTTTGGCTTTCGAAGGGTGTATTTGTAAATGCGAGCGTGCCAGCAAGGATCAATCAGTCCTTACAGAAATTATAATTGCCAATCAATTATCAGGCGACTATGTTTTAGTTCTTTCAGCCTCAATGAAGAGGACTTTTACTGGCGGCTTGATTTTAGGAGAATTTAAAAGAAACGACAATTAATATGAAGAACAATTGAAGTATTTCATTAACATAAATACTTACAATAGTCCAAACTCAGCCTCGAGGAGGTTTACAGCAACAGTCTACTTGAATCTACTTGAAACTACTCCTATGAATTGAAGTACAGTGCAGGTATTTAAAGAACAAGTATTTAAAGTACAGGAAATGTAAAACTGGAAAGATAAATATGAAGTAAAGACTAGTTTGTATGATCTGAGTCCGGGGCCCTTTTCTGGGGACTTCCTTGCTATTTATACTTGTCAAGGATGACCTTCGAACTGTACTTCGAACCGTCGAACTGCTCCTCCATGATCGCTGATCATGCTGCCTTAGAAATAGTTCCACTACGCCATCACTTGCAATTGAACTTCCCTCCTGTATTTGAATTTGAATATAGGTAACCGTTGAGGCCACGTCACCTTGTATCTGATTACTGATCTAGTGTTACTCAGACCACTTGAGAACCAATATTTATTGCCACGTGTGATTGAGATTGAAGGTTAAAATCATCTTCCCATAATACCCTCATTCTGCCACGTGTCGAACTGTAACTGGCTTTTACAAAATATGTAGCCAACAGTTTCCAAAATCAGTTTTGAAAAATAACTTTTTAAAAAGAGTTGACAAAATTTAAAAACTTATTTAGTTGTATATTCTAAAAATAGTTTTTAAAATTTTGAAAATTCAAAACTTGTTTGCTTTTCAAATTCTTAAATAATTTTTAAACTCTGTTTGATTTTGAAATTTTCAAAAATAGTTTTTGATTTTTAATTTATATTTGTAGTGAACTTTTCAAATATTTTAATCAATATTTTTTAGTTTTTAGATCCACTCAATCTAAATATATTTTATTACGTATAAAATTTATGATTTTTTTTTAAATATATTAAATACTAATAAATATATAGAAATATATATATATTTTTTATTTTTTTAAAGCTTTTAGATAGACTCAATCTAAATACACTTAAAACATATAAAATTTATGAAAAAATCTTGAAATCTCAAAAACCTTTCCAAAATCCAAACTGGGCTCGATTTTTCAAAAAAATGAGCTAAAATTGTCTTGATATATATGTATATATACTGGTAGTCCACAGATACATGTATATACAACTCGAAAAAAAAAATAATATTATAAAAATAATGATAAAAGAAAAAAATTAATATTAAAGGCTAGATGTGATCTAACACACTATATGTGCATTTTCCGTTGCTTGAGTAACATGACCACTTAACACAGTATATGTGCTCAAGTGGTCATGTTATATAGATATGTCAATATATATATAAAAGAAGATTAATACTTTCAATTGAATATGAAATATTAATAATAAGATTTATATTGTATTTAGTTGAGAGATTTACGAAGAGATTTGGAAAATGTGTGTGAAATTAAGTGAAATATAGATATATTTTATTCATATTTTATCTATTTTTTTCCTTTCTCTTTCCAAATCTGTTCCCAAATTCTCCAGCCAAATTCAGCATTAGTGAACTTTAATTTCAATTTGAAATAGAAAACAAAAGGGATTTACGTAGAATAGAACGACCAGGAGTAGCACAAAGAAGAACATCTTAATCGCAACTCCCCGATCGAAGTTCTGACCACGCACAAAGAAGTGTTTGAATATTTCAGAGCCCAATTTGGTCACAGCAGGTTTGACAATAATTCACCAAAACTTCCATCGCAGCAGTCTCTCCAATTGCGTTGTTAATGGGGACTGACTTCATCTTCACAAGTATATAAAAAAAATTAAAATTTTCCCGTGACTACTGAATGAAATGATAAGCTATTTACTTAACGCGGTTTATGAAAAGTATAAATAAGAATCCCATGGAAGACAATGACAATTGTTTGGAAGATAATGACAATTATGAAAAGTATAAGAATCTGCTGAACAGTATAAGCATCAACATTAGTATCCTTCCCATAATTTCTCATTGCAATGAATATTTCATGAGTGTTTATTATCTCAATATATTTCTCTCATGTTTTAGATGTGGGTTATGTTTTAGATGTGGGACAACGTATAACACTTAAAAGAGTTTTTAAGAAAAAAATAAGAAAAGTTTTTGAAACTACCAAAAAACAAACTGATTTTATTTTTGAAAATTCATCAACACAGAAAGGATAAGATTAGTTTGTTTCCAAAATTAAAAAAGAAAGATTAGTCCATTTCTTTCATTTTTCATTTCTTAATTTTTGCTAGTAGAAAAGTCTTAATACTCAAGGTCTTATTTGTTTTGATTGACTGGATAAAGATGGATTGCAATAAATTTCATGTTTGTTCGGAAATTATGAAAAATGATAACTGTTCAAAATATCATTTTGTCCTTTTGAATTGTTTACTAAAATAATGACAATTTTAAATCCAACTTTTATATTTTATTTTATTTTTCGTGTGAGACTTGTAACATGTTTTAAAGTCTATTAAATATTTGTTGTTAGTCAATAAAAAAAAAAATTACTGATAAATCAAGTGTGATACATGACACTAAAATCAACATCAATAAAAATTACTAGTGTTGAAATTTGAACTCAAATAAAGATGTGGCATATTGTGATTGGAAAACGAAACAAAAAATTCAACACGTAAGTGATTGCTGTTGGACAACACAGATAAATATCAACCACCAACTCTCAATATACTTGTTGCGTAAGACCCCATTTGCATAAGACCCCATTTCATTTTGATTGAGAAGAAGAAAATGTTCTGTGAAAAAAAAGGAGGAAAATAACTATTAAATAGTTGGGGTCAAATTAGTCCTTTCACCAACTACTTCGAAGACGAAATTATTCAACTTTTTTGTATCCCCTAAGCATATCAGAATCTCACATATGAAGGACTAATAGTCCGTGTCTTCACTTTTCAAACTAAATAACAAATTAGTTGAGATGTTGGATATGAAATCCAATCCTATGCCTTAATTCCTCCAAACAAATACCTTTATTTGGACAGACTATCTAAAAGAGGATTACAATCTATGGACGGTTAGTTATAGTATTATTTGTTCCTAAACTATTTGGCTAAATATGATTTGTGTCTCATGTTTATTTTGTCATGCGATTAGATGTTAAAAAATAACTATCCTAGTGAATATTGTGTTTGTTTGAAAAATTATGAAAAATGATAGTTGTTCAAAAAAATTAATTTGTCATTCTTAATTATCTAGTGTGTGCTTGGTGAAAATGCAAAACGAATCCTTCCAAAGATTTTAATCAACAAAAAATTAAATTTTATTGATGAATCCAGTACAATATTTAATAGACTCTGCCAAAGCCCCATAATATAGTAGACTCCCTTGTAATAGTTACCAAATATATATTAGTTTGCTGTCTCAAATATAGTGTATTTAGCAAATATATTAGTTTAGTATAATCCCCTTTCTAATCAGCGAACTCCCCTGTAATAATTTAGTAAACTTGAAAATTTGTGTTTCAAAGACTTTGTTGATCCCCTTTTTCTTGTGTACAACTTATTATTAACTATTTTAATCTTTTGTAACTATAACTATAACAATTAGTGGTCTTTAAAAGTAATTATAAAAGTATCATATAATAAATCAAGTACCTAAAAAGTTCTTAGGCCCTTATTTTAGTGTACAAATGAAATATATACATATATATATATCAATAAATACTATAAAAATAAAATAATAAATAAGACAAATAAATGAGTTATTTTTTGAATATCTGCATCTTTTAATAATAAAGCACCCATTTTTACTTTGTGAGAAATTTATTGAACATCATCTGATAAGGCTGTCCAATCTTTAGGGCTGATTTGGTCAACTCACAAGCTAACATTTTTATTTCACATCCCCTTTAAGATAGAATTGTCTTATATATGAAGGATTAATAATCCAATCAGACTATTAATTCGACTTTCAACTTTTAAACTAAACAACCGACTCGTTGATATGTTAGACATGAAACTCCTCGCCTCAATCCCACCAAACAAATAGCTCCTATAAGGTTGTTGGATCACTTAAGATGTTAGTACTCATTAGATCACTTGCCTTTTTGTGAATTTTTTTAATATAAATATCACATTATTAGTATCATTGTCCAATAATATCTTACCATTTATCTTCCTAGGCATATGTGGCACCTAAAAAGCAGGGATTCACGCTTCACCTATAGAGTTTATTTTGGAAAGAGTTTTTTTTTTAGTTTTTTTTGTTAAAATAGTACTAAAAGACAAAATAGACTAAAATAGCTAATAAGACAAAATATCACATCAAACCCATAATCATTTCATTTTTTCTCTCACAAACATCACATCCAACTACAAAAAAATTCAACTATTTTTCCAAACATAAAAATTTTGGCCTCCTAAAATAATCAAAAACTAAAATAACCTACTAAAATGACAACTTCCCAAACACCCACTCTGCGTTGGTGATACTATATTATCGGTATCACCATTACACTAAAATTTTATTTTTATTGAGCAAGGTAGGAGACAGAAGAGATAAGGAAAAGGATCGGCCTTGGCCAGAAGTCCACAAAGACACTGCTTCGGGCCCCAAACAATAAGCCCAAAATTAACTTCAATCGCTTCTGGATAGTTACTCAAAATGCATTGGATTTTATGGTCTCGTCTAATTTTCAACCAGTTCGTAAGAAACCATACAGGGAAAGAAAAAAAAAATGGTGAACGCAGCTTTATTGCTTGTGCTTTGTTTTTCTTCTTCTTTTTGTGTTTCTTTATAGGAAGACTAATAATTGGGTTTTGATTGATTCGTTAAAACGAAACTGAATGCGTTTGAACTTTTTAAGTCAAATCATTGCAACGACCTGTAAGTTGTTGCATTTATGATGTTCGATAAAATGCTTGACAGAGACATGGGGCTAACTTGAACTTGGTTCGACCTATTTTTTTGTTCTTGTTCGTTCCCATTCACTTTGAAATTCCTGTGTAATCAATCGCGAACTTGAACTGAGAATTGGGTTAGAGAAGAAGGTGTACAATGATCAATTTGGGAATTGGGTTTCCAAGTTTTTGAACTTGTCAGCCTTTGGTCCTTGTTATGGATAACATGAACTTCAAAAATTACGTAGTGATAAGAAAATATATCCATATATGATGTGCATTGTTTTGTTTTATCACTACGAAGTGTAGATGTAGATTAAATTCTACCCTGTGACTAGGCTAATCCCAATTGATTTTGTGACTTTTTTAATCATATTAAACCAAAATTATGAACTTTAAGTATAAAAATTAGAAGTTCAAGAATGAAATCGAAAAATAAAGATAGTTTAAAAGATAAAAAGTAAAATTAACCCAAATTGATAAAATAGAAAACCTCACTCCCATTTGCATTGGGTCATGTGGGTGTGCCTAAACTTGCAACTTAGCAAAACAAGTCCATCCATTCTTCTCTTCAGAACAAAACTCTCCACCAACACATAACAACTAAATCTCTTCCACGCACCTCTGACCTCTTCTTCCCTCTCCACTATCACACCTCTCTCTCCTCCATCAACCCACCCTCTTCTCTCTTCCACCCATCTCATCTTCTCAACAATTGCTGAACTCAAACCCACACCCATACCCACCACTCTTCTCCAAACCTGGTCTTCAATTACTCTAAACCAAACAAACCCATCAATATCATCAACATGTCTCTCATCTTTCACAGCTTCAATCCCATATGCTAGAATAGCTTCACTCTTCACAGTAGCATTCACATTCACAATCACGACGACATTGGCTTCATTGCTTTCGTTTTCGCACGAATATATCTCTTCCCACCATTGCTCAAGTGTCATCTCATACAACAAAGATCTTCTAACTTGGTATTCTACTTTAGTAGCTTCCTCCTTTACAAACACAAATGGGCAATACCATTTCGCTATGACAACTGAAGGGGAACACTTGTAATATACTGGGAAATTGAATCCCGGGAGGTGAAGTGGGAGAGAGGTGTTGAGGCCTTCAGTTTCTCTTACTTGAATTTTCATTGATGAAGTGGAGGCGTGAACTTCCCATCCCTTTCTTCTTAGGAATTTTGGAGGAAAACCGTCACCAGATACTGACTTTGCGTAGAAACTACTTTTCAAATAGCGATGAATCTCAACTTGTTGGTATATGTCCCTATGATCAAAAGGTATTGGCTTTACGTCTCTTATGACATCCCTAAAACAGCATCCAACAACGTCGTCCTCTCTTGAACACGTGCAAACTAGCCTGCAAAAATTGCTACAGTAGTTGCAACATTACAAATAGCCAAATAATCAAATTTGTATCAAACTTCAAGGTCAGTTGAACCGATTTTCATAACTCGATTTTGGTGGTTGTTTAGGAATTTATATGAATTTAAAGATATAAGAGAGATAGGTATAGCATACCCTTTATACTTGCCTCTGGCTTTGATGACGTAATAGCGGTTGGATGAGAGCGGTTGATCAAGAACTGGGATGAACCAAACCTCTGTAACAGACGGCTCTTCGTGTTCAGATGAGTGAACAACCTTTAAAATCTTGTCTTGAGGAAATGGTAGATTTGTAATTCTCTTGTTCTTGCATACACCCCAACAACATGTTTCTTGCGCTTCTGCTTCTTCGTCTGTAAAAACTAGATAACCTGAATATGGAGCATCTGGTGGCTGTACCGAACCAGCACTAGGAGAATTCCGGTAGAGCGATAAAGGCCTTGTCACATACATCTCTCCCTTCCTCACTCTCTCTCTCTCTCTCTCTCTCTCTAAGTGACTAAAAGGTTAATCATGTGATGAAAACAACTGAAAATTATGGAAGTTGATCTGATTGCTTTCTTATGAGTGAAGATAAAAGGGTGGGGGTGTCTTCAATAATTGGCATATGATATGATGAATGCATGCATACAAAAGTAGATAATGTCAATAAAGAGCAAGTTAGTGACAAAAGTATACAACTTCCAAGCTTTTAAGATTAGAGTGATGATAGAGAGCACTAAAGTTGGAGTTCTAATGCTAACTCTAGTGATGTGGTCATACATAAAAAATAAAAAATGTAACATCACAAGTCAAAACATCAAATCACAAGGTGGAGCCCATCTCTAGAGCTCCTCATTTAGAGGTCTAAAACATTTTTGTTAAGATTATCATATAACAATACAATTAAAAATAAAAAAAAAAAAAAAGCAGCCAAAAACAAATTGCAAAAAAACACAATTGATCAGTCCATTTCAAGTGAAAAAGGATATATAATAAAAATATAACAAATGAGAGAAATATATAAAGTAATTAAGAAAAGAGACAGATAGAAAAGTAATTACTTATCTTTCACTTTCTTTTACACTGTGTTTGGTTGGAGGATTTAGGAAGGAATTTGAAAAGAGAAAGGGAAAAGGTGTGTGAAACTATGTAAAATGTAGTTATGTTTTTTTCACATTTCACCTACATTTTCCATTTCTCTTTCCAAATCCCTCATCAAATCTCTCAACCAAACACAGCATTAGGCACTTTAAAATGCGCAGAAATGTATTGAAGCTGTTGGCTGTGATTTGTGGCTCAAAACGGTGGTGTGGTGCTATATGCACCAATTAATGTACACATTAGTGTATCAATTAGTATTATGTTATTATTACTGACTCCACCTATTATACAAATTATAAATACTCAAAATCTCTAAAATTATGTTACATCATCTATTGGTATACTAATTGGTACATTAATTGGTACATATAGCATTATTCGGCTCTAAAATGTCCCTACCTTCCACAGAGCAGAGGTACCAAGGCTGGGCCTTTAAGGCAGTGTTTGGATTTAGAATTTGGGCAGGGGTTCTGGAGGGAAAGGAAAATGTGGAAAGAACATTTGTTACAATTACATACATGATGTATGTATATCTATGTCATGTATACACACGGAAATTGAGGACCATTTATAAAGCAGTATGGAGGACTTGAGCTTGCATTAGTAGAATACAATTATTGATATAATTAAAGTATGTGATTCCACTGGAGCAATTCCAAATAAGGGAAAAAAAATTATATTAAGCACTGAGAAATTTATAAGTAACTAGGTTAACTTATTTCAGAAAATGCAAAATTAATTAAAACAAAAAGACCAAACAACTCGTAGAAATAAAACTACACCTTTGGTCCTTTACACATTTAAAGGACAATCAAGACTCTTCCTGAGTATCAAGTTCTTTCAATTAACTCCTGCTCTACCAATGCAGCTAGAAGCATAGAATTGAACCAGAGTGAAACATATTTGCCAAAAAAAATTACAACACCAGCTGATCAGCTAGTTATATGAAAATGTCCGAAGCAGCATCAAAATTGGATGATCCAAATCGTCCAATCTCGTTATATTTTGGTCTAAATAAACCTTATTGGGAATCCTCCCACATAGACTTGGAACCACCATCAACCTCCTACGCCCGAAGTCAGCAAATCATAGTTTGAGTTTAAGAAATGTCTTTATAATTCCCATCATCTCACCTCCAGGAAAACGCCCAAGACAACCTCTTGCTGCTGCTACCTCATCAAACTCACAAACTGAATCACCACAGAAAGCTTGAAGCTGTCCACTTCTTTTTGCTTCCTCCAATGCCGCATCATCTGCTAGATTTTCATCAGCCTTGATTGTCGGAAGGGGAAACGGATCAAGGGAAGTTTCCATAACGATGGACTCCCCACCCATTGCACCCACAAAGTCCTTTAATCGACACAACGTAAATGGAACAGGTTCAAAGCTGTGGTCACCATATTCAACTGGAGTAGAGTGATCTCCGGTGACACACAGGAAAAATAGAAAATTCCCAGTTGATTCGGCCTGCCAAAGAAGCCTGGCCAACTGTCCAATGGCTCGATCAACAGCCTCCAACCCTTTAACTTTGAAAATGCTAGCTTTATCATGACCTGCATCATCTATTGCCTGCAAAACCAATAATCAATCAATTTAAAATTACCAATATGGTGGGAAACAAAAAACAAAGTGGGATCTATCTAAATAATTCATACAATCAATTAATTAAAAAACCATCAAATTTTTCTAGTTCTCTTTGCCAATTATATGGTGTTCAATTTTGCTGCATATGCCACTGAAAATTCCAACTGAAAGAGTCTAAGATGGTCCAGAATTATTCAATTCTTCCATGACAATATTTAATCTGAGTCCATGATAAATGGCTTCATTTTGTGGTAAGTCATGTATAAAAAATTATATGCTTGACAAACAAATGGCTTCATGTTACATGTGGCGCCACCCATGGCCAGAATTATTTAATTCTCCATGACAATATTTGACCTGAGTCTGACAAATAGCTTCATTTTGTGGTAACACGTGCATACACAAATATATGCTTGACAAACAATGGTTAATACGTCATAATTTGATTTCAACCTCAAAAGCAGAGTTTCCCTTTTGTGGTATTTGCAATAACAACAAAAAACAAGAACAAAATAAAGAGCAACAGGATCTCAGTTAAGTCAGCACCTTAATGTGAAGGAACCCAAAATCATAGCCATCTGGTTGTCCTGGTTTGTGCTCATCCTCCCCTGGTACAAAAACACTGGGGCAAGACTGCAGAGGAGCTGAGAGTGCCTTAGCTATTGCAGTTGCTTTGGAAGTCAATAGTGTTCGATAGTCTCCGGTCGCTCCTGTCGCTTCCAGGATATCAATTCCAAGTGATAAGCCCAGGCCAGCTATAATTTTAGTAGGAGCTACCATGCATGGCAACAGCCCATGTTTCTTTGCGAATGGAGGAACCTAACACATAATTTCATATATATATGCATATATTCAGATGTAGGTAGCTCAATTCTACAAATTGAAATAAATAAACAAAACTTGCACACATGCATGCTGCAAAGGCATTCATTCTGACTTGTAACTGCTAATCCTAACTCTTCATTGAACATCTCAAGCTTGTAGGTTGGGGATTTCATTTCATTTGGAATCCTACAGTGATATTTGCCTTTTTGTGTCATAATAAATCAAATCAGACACAAGGATGATCACCATACATAAAGGTATCTGAGAATGTTCCAGACAAAAAATGAAAACCCAGCATTTGAATGGACAAAGCAAAAACTGTGAAAATCAGATGTTCAGCGTACTTTCACGGTTTGATGCTTCTCTTCTTTCTTTACAATCTTTTTCTTATTTTCATTTCCCTTTTTATTATGCATATTTTGGAATTTGGATAAAAAAACAAAATTGTCAAAGAAAAAAAATGACTACTAAACAACCATTATTGCTTCCTGATAATAACAGTCAAAGTATTATAACCAGTCAGATGATTGCAAATATGTACCAATAAGCAGCACCCCTTCAAGTGAGTGTCTGTGTGTCCCTTCAAGTGAGTGTCTCTGTGTGTGTGAGAGAAAAGAGGGGGGGGGGGGGGGGGGGGGGGGGGGGGTTTGGGATTTGATGATTAAGACAACAGACCTCAATTCGAATGCCACAACCTCGTAAAAGGACTACATTAGCAATGTTCTTTCCTTCTGCAGCCCGTTGAGCATTCAATGGATGAGAAGTCAAAATTCGTGACATCTCCTTTGATAATTCATTAACAACTGCAGCTGTGTGCTTTGCCTCGTCAGTATCATCTAAACCTTCAGCTTGTAAAAGTAAACGATTGTCCTTTAATGGGTCTGTTCCTGATATATTTCCACTTAAGTTTGGTCCTTTCACGACCACTCCGCACCTGTGTTCTGTAGCATACCTGTAAGATATGTTTTTTTATGTTATTTATTTATTTATTTTCTTATTTATGAAATTAGAATCCATAAATAACTTCAAGCCAAGGATCAAATCACTAATACTTTAGTTGAGATTTAATGTATGAAGTCACTCAAACTTTAAGCTGGAGTTAAAAAAAACTCTTCATCAGATATGAGTCAATCTCAGTCTTATCTATCATTCAAGATGCTGGGGACGAAGAAAATGGTTATCTAAGGTCCTAAAGAACTTTTTCATGCAATGTACAAAAGGGAATTAAGGAATTTTCTTGTAAAGCATCTGGCACCTGACTCTAACTTCATACTGAGGAAATGATGGTAGCTTCATTCCATCCAATGCTGCACAGAGGATAGGTCCTTCTTCTTCAAAATGGCGATCAGCCCTCCTACTGATGACAGTTCCAGTTTTCTCATCTAATGTTGCAAAATTTGACTGGAAATTGAAGACAATAATGGGTTGTCATGAGGAACAACCAACAATGACCAATAAATTCCAGAAAGATGGAAACAGATTAATATAAAAACATCTTGGATCAAATAGAAATAAAACATAATATCAACATATACAGAGGAGCCTTTGCTGCACAGAATTAATTCAAATTGTGAAGCCATCACAAGAAGTTACATCAAAATATATTATCCTATTTGATGTAAGTACAAGCACAACACATTGATTCCATTCAATCCATCAGCAACACCAATGACTACTTCTTGTTATGTATATTTCTAACATATTCGCCAACATAATTATATATGAAAGGCATATACTAATTATAATAAACAATTCACAACGCTTTTTGTGTCTGCATTCCATGATGAGGAAGAGAGTGGAAAGCCCTATAGCATTGTGGTGAATTAATGTAAGATCAATATGAAAGAGTAGAAAGTCTGGGGATATCCTGACTCACACAAGCACGCATATGCTCATGTCTACAAACAAACAAACCGCCTGGCTTGTGGCCTCTTAGTGAGGTCTATGATTCTATGATAAGCTAGGAGATCAACTGGGGTTAGAAGAAACATAAATCTATGCCCATTCCTATCAACTGAATGTTATAAAGGAGAGGACTAAACCCATCTCAGGGTGACTGCACGGCTCAGATAGGTGGAAGAGATGGGTCAAGCTTTGTAGGTTTAAGGTTTCAATCGTTTAGAGGTGCTTGTAATCTTATTTTTCTTGGTGGCCATACTTTTTTTTACTTGCTTGACTTCTTCAGTGTGCTTGTGCAGACTATAGTTTCATAACACTATTTTTTCACATTCAGCAATTGAAAGTTGCATATTGTCATCTACAAATACAAGGGTAATAATAGAAGCAACCAAATCTAAAATTTTCTTTCATCAAGAATTTGTCTCAAGGCTATCATCTTCTCGCTTGTCTTCTATTTTTTTTTTTTTTTTTATTATTTTAAAATAACTCTTGAAGTCATGATCTTCTCAATGTTCTATAGATGTTGTAGCCAAATCTAACTCCTAATGATGCTGCAACATACAAATTAAAACAGCATAATTGCAAAAATTACAGAACCATCACATAACAGAGCTTTAAAGTACAAATATTGTGTTTTAGCCATAAATGCAAAATAACGTTAAAATTTAAAATCCCTTCATGCCTCTTTGTTGAAAATCCTTAGCAAGGATCATAATAACGTTAAGAGAATTATTCTCTATGATGCAAAACCCAATAATGATAAGAAGAAAAAAAAAAAAGTCATAAAAACTAAGGAGTAAATAATTATAACAAGGACAAAATGTAATAATACATACTTTGAAAGCAATATCACCAGGTGACATCGCCAATCCAGCTCCCATTGATTCAAACGCACCCCTACCTCGATAATATACTCTTGGGTCATAACCTAATAAAGAAAGGTGTGCCGTGTCACTTCCGCATCCCAGGCCTACTTCAACAGGGTCCATAAGACCATTAACCCCAGCAGAAGCAATGGCATCCAAATGGGGTACTTTGGCTACTTGTAGAGGGGTCTTATAACCCAACCTCGGCAGTGACACATCACCCAACCCATCAATCAGCACAAATGCTACTCTTCTTTTGGGCTCCTTGGAGTTGACCATGCTTTGTGTGTGCTGATCGCCTTCCCTCTTTTATAAGAGAAAGGGCAATAATAAATATGCCAAGAAATGACAGTCTGACAAAATCAAGGCCTTCTCTCCTATATATTTAAGACCAGACAATACAATTCGTTCAATCATAAGAAGAAGAAAAAAATGTAAGTTAGATATTGTTCGATAAATGACAACCTTGGGTTTTCATATGTTCTTAAAAAAAGACTAATATATATACATAAAGCATTAATAACAAGAGTAATATGAGTGTGTTGTGGGGCAATTAAACAGTAATAAAAAAAAAAACTCGCCCCTCGGAAACCTCAAACCTGAGAACACTAATATTGGTTTCAATTCTTGTATAATTACGAGCAATTTTCTTGATGCAAAGTTGAATCTGGAAAATACAGTTATGCGGCACCAAACATCCTATGTTACCCTTATTAGATACAATACAATCTAGATTTATAAAAAGCAGCTGTACATATATGTATCATATAAATATGCATAAAATAAAATTAAATAAGATAAAAAGAACCTTAGAATTTTAAGAAAGCCCATTTCAGGTGACAAATGCTCTCCCCATATAGATAAATATGCATAAGAGAGTGAAATCAAGTTATAAATGCATTGCAGAAGATGGGTTTTCATCAGTAAAATTACAAATGAAGAAAAATTAATTAATTAAGACAAATATAAAAAACAAATCAATTCAAATGCAAACTGATTTCCTCAAATTCACCCAAAAGAAATACATACACGCAAATATATAAGATGGGTATTCATCTACATAATCCGAAAAAAAATAAAAAAAAATAATCTAAGGGCTATTAACATATCAATTAAAAAGAATAAATAATGAAATCATCAATACTGTGATATAATCTTATATTACCTTTGAAAACAGATTTAGATGTGAATGTTTATATGTATTTGGGCATTGAAGATGAAGAATATGATGATTAAAGTCTTCCCAAATTCCTAAAGCTCGTGTCTTCCATTGATGCAATAATGACCTCAACTATGGAACGATGAACAAAAGATTGATTCCATCGGACTCTCTCACAAAAAGTATGGGACACTTGTTCTACGCACCCAGAAATAATAATAATAATAAATTGCAACCTCACTCCCTGTGATTTGTAAAATTAACATTTTCACCCAAAAAGAGGGACGGAAATCTCGAATATTTACAAGTCGGTGTTAAGCGTAACTCTGCTAGGGCTCGTTTGGAGAGTTTTTTTTTTTTTTTTTTTTTTAAATATTCTAAAAAATAATAATAATTTAGAGACTTGACCCACTTTTTAAACTATTTGGGAAATGAATTTGTTTTTGAAATCGCATTTTAAAAATACGATTTTGAAATTGAAATTGTATTTTTGAACATGTAATTTCACCATGTCATTATAAATTATATTTTCAACCTGTGATTTCATGACAAAATTGCATATTGAAAATGTAATTTCAATTTTAAAATCACATTTTGAAAACACTATTTCAAAAAATAGGTTAATTTTCAAATAATTTAAAAAGTAGGTCAATTCCCTAAATTGATTTTTTTTTTTTCAGAATATTTAAAAAGAAAAAAACAAAACTCCTCGCTTGGAGCCCCTTTTTTTCAAAAAAAAAAAAATTAAAAGCCATTCTATGACGAATTGCATTAAGAAAATAAAAAATGACCAAAACAGAAAAAATAAATAAAGTGTTTTTACGAATTATAAAATACTTTCATATATTTATTTATTTATTTACACGAACTTATAGATGGCCTGCACCATTTTTTTATTTGTTTATTGAAATGTTATCACTGTGTTTGATTGAATGATTTAGAAATGAATTTGAAAAGATAAAGAAAAAAAGTATGTGAAATTACGAAAAATGTAACTATATTTTATTCATATTTTATTTTTATTTTTTTTCTTTTTATTTTCAAATTTCTTTTCAAATTTTTCAACTAAACACAACGTAGGTAAATAAAAAATAATAAAAATTAACACAATACATGTGACATATGTCTTCGGTATGAGTACGAATTGTATAAAAATGACACAATTTTTCACATGTAATTGTTTTTTGGAAAAATTACTTATAAATCTCATTTTAGTAAATGTTGCTCTAGTTAATCCTAAGTATTTTTTCTTAAATCATTTAATCCTTTTTATTTTTGGTATAATATATGTTATCATCAAAACATCGTCAACATCATCAAACATCAACGACATCAACACCTTCGTCTTCGAATTCAAGGCCCCCGCAATCACCTCTCTCTCTCTCTCTCTCTCTCAACTCCGACGTGTTTTGAAAACCCTAGCAATGGCGGACTAATCGGCCACCGTCGATCTCATCCCTCCAAACCCATACCCTACCATCATCATCTCTTTGAACATCGTACGTTATGAAGTTTTTGATTTTTTTGGGGGGGTTTGTTTTGTTTGAGATGGGTTTGGTGTTTGATGATGAATGTGAGGAACAAGTGGCGTTGGGAAATAGGGGTTTTGTGAGGGAGAGAATAGATTCGATCTAGTCGGTACGAGCTCGAAATAGAGACCTCTGAAACAAGAGTTAAAAGAGAACGATGGACAAGGTGATAAAGATGAAGAATCAAAGCCTGCAGATCTGCATTCTCTAAAAAAAGCCATTTGCGGGTTCCAAATCTTTTTCACAACTTTCCTGATAATGTGAAAGCAAAACATTGTTTGATAGCTTTGTGTCCATTCTCAATGTCTCTCTGTTTGTGGGGTATATTCATAAAGTTTGTTGAAACGGAATTATTGAATTGGGTTTCATGTTTTCTAAAAATAATTCACATTCCCTTACGCTTCAACAATCGGGTTCTTCTAGACTTTGTGATGTTTGTGGTGAAATGATGTTGCTGATGTTTGATGAGGTTGAAGATGTAATTGATGTTGATGATGTTCACAATGTTGGTGATGTTGATGGTGTATGATGATATTTTATGATGTAGTCGATGTTTTATAATGTTGATGATGTTTTATGATGTTTGATGATGTAGTTGATATTTTATGATGTTGGTGATGTTGATAATGTAGTTGATGTTTGATAATGTTGATGATGTTGGTGTAGTTAATGTTGCTGATGTTCAGAAATGAGGTAAATCTAAAAAAGGCCTATAGTGAGCTTTTAACATTCAAATAGAATTTATTAGTCTACAAAATAAAAGATAGAACCAAATGGTTTAACAAATTAAAATTTGAAATTTATTGGTGTTTTGCCCTTTTTTTTTTTTTTGTGTCTGTATAATGTTAATGAATTAATAAGTTAAATTATAACAAAATAACCGTAATCGCTCAATTGACTCAAAATCTAAACCTTCACACTATCCTAAAAGATAATTACATAAATTACTGTACTAATGATTGTTTAGAATGATTTAAATCAATATTGTTTTGGGATTTATTTATTTATTTACTTATTTTTGTCTCCAATGAACTTTTTTTTTAATTTAAAAAAAAAAAATAAGTTTCTATATTTAACTTCACCAGGCGAATAAAAAAATTATAATTTTTTTTTTCAATTTTTTTAAAAATTCAAAAAAGACAAAAAAAAAAGTAAAAAAAAGTAATCTTTTTTTTTTTGTTGCTTATTTTGGCCCTTTCTTTTTTCCAAAAAAATATGTTTTTTAGATTCGTCTTGACAATATTAACTGGAAAAATAAAAAAAATTTGACATAATTTTGAAAAAAAGATTGCTAAAGATAAAAAATAAAAAAAGGGAAATAGTTAACATTTTTTGAGTTGCCAAAAAATGCTTAAATATATTTTTTGATTTTTTACAAAAAGATATGCGATGTAATAGAGAGATGATGTGACTTAAATAAAACTTTTTAAAAAAAAATAAAAGATGTGCTATTGTGGATTAATCCAAACAACCCCTAATTGTTTTGTACATTTTTTCATTTTCGTGTGTTTTTTTTTACCATCCCGTTTAGGGGTGCTCACAATTCGATATTGGATGGTTCGGTTTGCGGTTTGGACTCGTCTGCATATGTGCGGTTTGAAAAAAGTGAACTCGCAACTGCCCGTTGTGCGGGTTGCGATTTGTGTTGATAGGGTTCGCAGGTGTGTGAATGATTGTGGACGGTTTGCAAATTGGATTTTTTTTCTTTAAAAAATTATTTTTTGTCCTTTTTTTCCCGTTTTGTAAATATTTATTTTTGGTCATTTTCCCCTCATTTTCTAAAATACTCAACATTAATAATTAATGAATTAAACTTGTAAAATAAAAAATATAACAAAATCAATTCTTAAACAAGTAAATCATTCAAAATACTAAACTAAATCATCAAAACCATTCACTACCCAACAATACAATTAAAGTAAAATCATTCAAAATCCTAAACTTACCTAAAAGTAATTCTTCATTAACTTTTACATTCATCGAAAATGGAATAATAAAATAACAATAAATTGTTGTCAAATTTCATCCAATTCAAACCCATTAAATAAAATAAAAACATTTGCAAGCTAGCAAACTCCATCATGAATCACATCCAACTTTCAAATATTACAATTCCATGCATATGTTTGATGAATCCTGCACAAAAACAAACTTAAAAAAAAATCAACTATGCTAGGGACCCCCAGCACCCCACTGGCATTTTATTGGCCAGTTTTTTTTTTTTTTTTTTTTCTTTTCTTCTAATCACCCACCCCCACGTGGGGGTGAGGGTGCTGGGAGTGGGGAAGTACAGGGGGTCTAGGGCATTTTTGAAAAAATATATAATTTAGGGGTTGTTATCCTAGATAGGCAACCCAAGAGGAGAGGTGGATTGGGTTATTAAAAATTTCACAATATTAAAATTAACACAATATTCAGAATTTTAATAAATAAAAAAAAACAGAATAATAATTATCAATGTAAAAGTAAGAGAAATAGGGAGAGAAAATCAAACACTACGATTTATAGTGGTTCGGCACGTTAGGCCTACATCTACTCCCCAAGGAACCTCCTTGAGAATTTATTTACTATCAATTGAATAAATACACCTCCAAGCTTGTGGATTTAGCACAGGACTTACTCTTATCTATTGAGGCCTCGTTTGGGAACATGCTAATTTAGTAACTTTTTGGCTATTTGGCTAAAAAGGTAGGTAAAAAAATCTTATATGTTTGGGATGACTTTTTGGCTAATTACGAAAAGATGTGCAAAAAGTAGAGAGAAAAGAGAATCTTTGACTTTTTGGTATGAGTTGTTGGCTTTTTGGCTAATTTAGTAACTTTTTGGCTAATTGGCTAAAAAGGTAAGTCCCCAAACGGGGTCTGAGTCTCACTCAACAATAAATGCCTTACCCTTACAAAATCTCTCACAAAAATAAGGAATAAGAATAAGTGGTACTTAAACCCTCTTTTACAATAATTCTCTCACAAAGAGTAGATATGAAAGTGTAAGAACAAAGGCTATACTTAGATCTGAAAAGTGAAAGAGTATAATACAATATACTTAGAATTTTGGAGTTCACAGAAAATTTTCTCTTCAAGTTCTTGATTTTTCTCCGCACACAACACTTCTATTTATACACAAAAATATACCCGTTAGACGCTCCTTGCTGACGTCATGGCTTACATAAGCACGCTCATTGATTTTAAATAGTCAGCAAATGTTAATAATTAAAAAGATAAAAGTAAAACTAATTTTTTCTTTTCCTTTTTTGTTCTTTCAAACATGGAGCCACCGTTTTTGTAACAATTTAATACAAAGTTCACAACTTTCAAACAAACAAGTGATTTGCTCCATCTTGTTTTATTATAATATATAACTCCATCTTTTTCTTCTTATTTTATTATAATATGATATAATCAATGTAGTGTAAAAAATTTAATTGCTCACGTGATGTATTCTATTTATATTATATGCATTCTATATAATATTTTAATCAAATATTTGCATATATAGTAAAATCATTTTAAGTAATATTTATAATATATCTGATCATATATACTATTTTTCTGTATATGTTGTAGAGATTTTAAATTAAATATAACCTTCTACTCTATTTGGATATATCACTTTTGTCAAAAGAAGATAACTTATCAATATCACATTTGTCAAGATAATACAACCAATCAATTAATTTTGTCAAAATAATATGTTTAATCAATTTTAATTTTGTCAAAAAGTGAATAGTGATCAGCCTAAATTTTTAAAAAGTGAATAATAGAGTTTTCAAAAATATTTGTATTTAAATAATATTTAACAAATATATATATTTTAAACAGATAATATTTTGTGTCAAATAATATGTATATTAAAAAATTCAAATTTTTGCAAATAATATTTTAGATATCATCAAAATTAAATAATATGATTAACAGGGGTTGTTTAGGGTGTCCTAAATAAGTGCACTTTTTATCTTTTTTGACTAAAAAGTTGAGGAAAAAAATATGGATGTTTGGGTTAACTTTTTGACTTTTTATGAAAAAATATGTATTAAAAAATTGTATAAATAAGTGTGTAGAGGAAGATAGGGTAGGAGGCCATACATAATGGCAGTGGTGACTTGCTGGGTGAGTAAATGAGAAAATATTGTCTCCTTCTCGAGTTTTGATTTGATGGTATTGTTTGGCCCATGGGGGCCCACCACGGGTCCCGTTTTTCTAATCGGAACCATTCAATGTGTAGAACTCGTCGAATACTATATATTTATAAAAAAACATGGTGATTGGATATCGATAACTATCTAATCGTGTTAGTTTTTTTTGTTAACTGTTAACTATAACACCATTCATTTTTATACAAAACTGATTTGATCATATAGTTAAAGATATCCAATAGACTTGATTTTTTATAGCCATACAGTACTAGACGAGTTTTACATATTGAACGGTTCAGATTATCAAAACGGGACCCATGGTGGGCCCCCACGGGCCCAACTTTACCATTAAAAAATTTAGTGAATATTTTACTATAATTTTTTTTTCTCCTCGGTCACTGACTCCACCATCACGTCAGTACCAATCTTAGGGGTTTTTTTTTATTTGTATTAATATTTGTATATTATTTTTTTAATATTTTTTTTGATGAATAGTGATAACTTTTTAATTTTTTTGATGACTTTTTAACTTTTTCAAGGATTGCCAAACCAGCCATTAATCTTCAATCTTCATAATTCATTTGACAAAAAAAGTGTAAAAGAATAAAATAATGAAAAAATAAACAAATGTGTATATATTACATCTCAATATAGTAAGAAAATGTGTCGAGCATATGAAAAAATTTACCAATGAGCAAATGAATATATTCCAAGTATTAAAAAAAAAAAAAAAAGTCTTAAGTGCGGGCGGGTTTTTGTGGGTGCAGGTAAAACCAGCAACCCGCAATAATGTCATATTTCAAACTGCATTCGCCCACATTGTGTATATGAAACCACTCATTTATATGCGGATCGGTTCGAATCATACAAATTAGACGGTTCAAATAACCATATACCCAACCCTAATCTTATTACATCCTCTGACTGATGCCCCTTAATTTGAACCCCCAATGAAGTGGCTAAATGTGAAACATTCCCACACTTCTCTTTCCCTCTCTTATCTTTATCCCTCCAATTCAACATTATTAAGGGTGGAATTTGGAGACTAAATTAGGGGTTAAATCATTTTTTTTTTTTTTAGTTTGTTTTATTTAGCCTTCGTTTGAGAATAGATAATTTAGTTTGGCTTTTTGGTTAAGCCTAGTTAAATTAGTTCTATTTGGAAAGTTTTTTTTAGATGTAATGATTGTGAGAAAAAAAAGTGAAATAATTATAATTCAAATGTGATATTTTATCTTATTGACCAAATTAATTTATTTTATATTTTTATACTTATTTATGCATTTTAACCCATCCCAAACAAACTCCTATTAAGTTTTTAGTTTTACCTTTCATAAACCGTCAAAATCTTACCATAAAAGTAAAAACTACAAACTTTGCTAAGCAAAGTATCACAAATAATAATAATAATAATAATAATTTTCTTATATAGTGTTATAATAAAGTTAAATAAATTATAATTATAACAATTAAGATAAAATACAACACGTCATTAATACAAAGAAATTATAAAAATGAAAAAGAAAAATGCTAATATTACAGGGATGGAGAGATCCAAACCACCTACCTGCCATACCCACACATGTTGTTGATCAAAATATCAATAATTTAATTGAAAAGGAATATTTTTGTAAATAGTTTTTCCACAAATTAACATAATCAGGACAACCCAATAACTTTTTGATAAGAGAAGAAAAATGTGAAAAAAAAAAATATTTATATTTTTTTGACATTTTAAACATCTTAAAATATTTATACATATTTTTATTCTCTAACCTTTTTTTATTTTTTTATATCTCACTATATTTTTGCACATATATTAAAAAAAAAACCCTTATGAAAATAAAAATAAAAATTTGAATTAAAAAAATTTAATTATAAATATATTTCTTAAAATTTATTTAAAATATGAATTATTTCCTATAATTTGAAAAAATACAAACATTCCATTATCAGAACTCTGTATTTAACAAAATTAATATAAAAAAATAAAATTCATAAATATTATTTTATACAATAATAAAATTACATAAATTATTAATTAAAATATATTGATAATATTATTAAAATAATTTATTATTATTATGCACTTTTGTTACCCAATTGGGGTATTCAATTTCAATATTTCAAAGTTTAAATTCCACGACAAACCTAAGAGAGAAGAAAGGATCCCAATGATGAAGACGATCGTTTCGCGTTTGCTCTTCCACTCACATTCCTCTCCCTACAGACTCAGGTAACCGCTTTTCACCACTTCCTCTCTTCACATTTTTTTTGCTATTGTTGTTTCAATTATTATTTTTAATGTTTTCATATGCGTGTTGATGATTTTTCTTTTTCTTTTATTTATTTCATGATTTAGTTAGATTAAATTACATGATTTTAATGTTTATCTTCTGGATATATTGATGATTTGGGTTCCAAGGGGGATGGAATTTGTAATGCTATTGTTGTGAAACTAATTTTGATGACTTTTTTTATTGGCTTCATCTGGTAATAAAATTGGGTTGATATTATTTATGAAACCCTAAAAAAACCAATTCTTTCAATGGTTAATTTCTGGCTGAGATGTTGGATAGAAAGAGAATTGAAATTTGAAAATGTGAAATCTGTTTAACATGTATCCATATGTACCTTTTTTTTTTGATAACCCTGTGTCCGGATCAACTTGCGTGTACCTCAAGTAATTGGGCGAAAATTTGGAATTGTGACTTCCTGAATCAGACGAACTAGGGACCATATAAATTGTTTTAAGATACATGCTTATATACATTATTCGTTAGACATTTTTCTTTTTTGTCTGCTGTTTTTCGATGACTTGAAAAACCAAATTGATGTTAGTATTTCGTTGCTATGAAATGTGAAGTGGAAAGTTCCATTATCATGTGGTTTCTTAACACCTCTTCATGATTAGATTTTCTTATATCATTTGTTTGGTATCAGAGTTCAGAAGTTAGTGTGAGTCTGCAATTTGTTGGATTTTGTGCTCAGAAGATATATTGCTTCCATGGCTCTGCTCTTTTCCTTATCTAAAAGCTTGTAAAGTCTGTAAACTTTTTCACCTGGCCGTCTTAGATCTAGCCCTAGTTTTAGCATCGCCATGCCTGCCATTTCATCTTCCCACTTTTCCATATTTGTAGATAATGGTCATCTTGTTCGTAGAAAGGTTGAGGTTGTTACCTTCTGTCTATTGATGATTAGTTTTTCTTCTTAATTTAATTATCCTTCTGCCACTGCTGAGACAGTACAGTGGCGGTGTCCAGAAATGGGAGATTTTTGTCAACAGGTCCTAACAAGGTAGATGAACCTTTCAAAGTTGAGGAAGCAGAGACAGTAGAAGTCCCACCCCCTCCAACTGAAAAGGTATTTTGTGTTCATACTGGGATGCAAGGTATTCAGTTTCTCATTCAATTACGCTGGATATAGAACTCTTGAATATGTATTAAGTTGTACTTTTGGTTGATTCAGTTACTTGTTTTGGGTGGGAATGGATTTGTTGGTTCACATATATGCAGAGAAGCTCTAAAGCGTGGTTTAAATGTATATAGCTTTAGCAGGTACACTTGAAGTTGGAACATACATATATATATTTTTTTCCCCCCGTATGAAATGGTATTTTGCAGCAATAGTTTAGGTCAACCCCATCTTAATATTTGAGACCAAGTTCATGTAAACATCAATGTCTATTTTCCATTATCTTTTTAACAGGTTCTTCTGGGTTGCGTGATTTTACTGTTACTATAGTAACTGTCAGCTTGATTTTTTACTCACACATTGATGTTAATTGTTATAGTGGTTATAAAAGTACTAACATGGCATCAAAAGGAAAGGGTGAGGTTAGAGATTTTATTCTTATAATCTATTAATATATTTAAATTTACGTGTTCCCCTTAACTATTGTTAGCTGTTGAATCAGTTATGGACTTTTAGTGACCTATCAGCTCAATGTTGCTAGAAAATTGCAGTTCATGCAATGAGCTTGTCAATATTTTGTTTTTAATGGTACATGCACATCTTATGTGTTGAATTGTAGATGAATTGGTGAATCTTCAATCGATCGATTCTCTTTTGATTTTCCGAATCCAATTTTTGGTTTTTCTATTCTTTTTTTTCTTTTTTTTTTTTGCTAGAAAAAGAGTACAAACTACTCTTTTAAGTATTTCATTATTTGTCTTTCTCTCCCTATTTGCTTTTGAAGACTCAAACCCCAGGAAAACAAATTTTCTTTCTCTCTTTACTAGTTTATGCATGTTTTCTCACTTCTGACGTTCTCCTTTTGATATTACTAAGTTATTGACTTTCCTTGTTTGCCTTAATTTCTAAAATAGCTACAAAACCTGATTTTGTCTACACTTATTCCTGTTGTCATTAAAAGTTCTAGCGATTCCTTTACATAATTTCCTGTTAAGAACTTGCCATGAAGATATTAAACAATTTGGTGTATGTCAGCTTATGTTGTTTTATATATGCCCTTTAACGTTTTTCCATTCATCCATAGAGGCAGGTCTCACATATCCTTCTCTAGAGAACATGCCACTTTCTCATTTATGATGTGTGGGGGCACTTAAGCTTCATGTTGTACCATGATTTTGTGTTTGTCATTTAGGACGATACTTCTTGTGGGTACAGAACTTACTGGTGCATCGGATATGCTTGTGGTTGTTTGTTATGCATATGCATATTCAGATATATGCACACACATGTATATGTTGTTTTCTTCCATATCTTTTAATATTTTCATTTGATGTATATACATTTGTCAAATTAATTGCTTCCATTCTCAAAAGAAACAGAAATTATAAAAAAATTATTTGCTGATTTTTGTTATTGTTAGGTCTGGGAGGCCGTCTGTACATGTGTCTTGGATGAACAGAGTCTTTTGGCATCAAGGTTTGGAAGGAGTTTTTATGTTTATTTTGACTGTCATAGATGTGGATATATGGTGTGTAATTCTCTTTTCTTTGTCAAACAGGAAATCTTCTTTCATCTGATTCATTGAAGAATGCACTGAATGGAGTGACCTCTGTGGTATATGTTCTCTTAGTTGTTACTTATGTAGCCTTGGGAAGTATGATTCTATTATAAAATGAAATTTAGGGAAGTAGGTGAGGGTTCAGATCTTCTTTGCTTGTTCATTACCGGGTGAAATTAGCCCAAATTTTGATTTTACATTTTAAGAGGTAACAACCACTTTGACATGCTTCTAATATTGACCAGTTAGCAATTTGACATGGTCGTATAGGTTCTTGATTATTGAGGAACCATGCCTTAAAGATGATTGGGTTCATATTTTAGAGGACATGAGAACTATATAAGTTATTTCATCCATAATCCCTGTCTGCATTCTTGTAACCCCTTTGTACCTCCTTTATACACTTTGCTGTTCTTTGATTTTAAAACAAATGGAGTGCTCATCATGTGATTTTCATTCTCACGGCAGATTGTGCGCGTTTGGCTGATAGCGTGCATGATTCCTGGAGAGGAGGTTTTGAGTGGAGATTATTGATCACTGCAACTGCTGTTTAGATTTGCTTTTTAGTTGTTCAACTTGGCAAAGTAGAACTATTCTATTTTGACCATTTGAACGGGGGAAAATGGATTATATGGTCTTGACCAACTGTGTGGGGCAAAATGTTGTCTATTTACCTTAGTTGATTGTGCCAATGCGGAAGCCAGTTTTCTCTCTGTTGAGAGCCTGAATCCAAACAATACATCTAGACTGGTTGGCTCTTGTTATTCAGTGAACCTGATTCCATTGCGAAGCTTGTAACAATGAAAAACCCTCTAAATCAACTGCCTTGCAGCTCTTTTTTTTTTTTTTTTAGATAAATAACTGCCTTGCAACTCCTTTAAGTTCACTTAGTGGTGCGATGGATACAATCAGGGTTTGAATCGTTTTGACCACAATGCGTTGGGGTTTCTTTCAAAATCCATAACATGATTAACTTTTTAAGGGCATTAAATCAAGTATTCTTCTTGTTGCTGAATCAATTCACACTCTGTATTTTTCTTTTCAAGTTCTTTATTTTTATTGTTATTTGTTTTCATGTCTCTTTTTTCAATTCAATTGAATTGGTGCATTTCTTGATTTAAGATGAAATTTGTAGATCTCATGTGTTGGAGGTTTTGGCTCAAACGCGCACATGTATAAAATCAATGGGACTGCAAATGTAAATGCTATTAGAGCAGCTGCTGAACAAGGTATTCCGCAATCCCGCTTCCAATTTTCTTCTTTGTTAGTTTTAGAAGGGATTTGTCATGGTACTGAGAACAAATAGAAAAAGAAAAGAAAATGGAAGAAGAAACTTTTTTAAATCTTGAACAGGATTTGTGTAGAAAGAGAATAGCAAAAAAGGAATGAGAGTGCTTGACAAGGTTGAGCAGCTACAGACAAGAAAAAAATAGAAAGTCTTACACAGTATCATTTCAGAGTTTATAGAGAAATGGCTGAGATTTGTGGACTGCTTTTCAAAATTTTCTTGGTTGTTTATTGGAAAATTGCATAAGATGCATGAAGCATCTCTAATAGCATCAATTTGTGCAGGTGTTAAAAGATTTGTATATGTCTCTGCTGCTGACTTTAGTTTGGCAAATTTCCTGCTACAAGGATATTATGAGGGGAAGGTAATATTTGGCTTTCTAGTTATTTTTATGCTGCAAACAAATTATATGCAAAACAAAAATAAAATGTGCAAACATTTTTTTTTTTGGTATTTTGCAGTTAAAAGTTTTGTTGAACCCAGGGGATGGCACTGAACTGAATGGTTCCTATTGTTTAGTTTAATTAAAAACATGTATATATATATTATAAAGAGTTAAAGAAATTACATTGATGTATAATGTGAACTAATACTAATGCTGAAAGGTGAGTATTATGCACAGAATATAGAATATCTCCAGATTTTATTTACATCAAATAATTTCTACAACTGCCGTGTTTCTCATGTAATCAATAATATGACAATATATCTCAATTTTGTCATAGTTTATACCTGAATTCTTTTGTTTTGAAGTTTCTTTGTGATTCTCTTTTTTCTGATGTAGCCTTTATACACTGATGCAGAAAGCGGCTGAAACGGAGCTAATGATTAGGTTCCCATATGGAGGTAAAATTCTTATTCTCTCTTCAAGATTATTGACATCTCTATTTAGCACAGTATCACAGTTCTTATTCAGTCAATGTGTTCCACAAAAAAAAAAAAAAGTGTTCCATTGCATAAAGGACATCTTTGGTGGATTTGTGCTTCAATTTCTTTGGCAATAATTTTGTATTAAGATCAAGTTGTATGTGCTACCTTTGATTATTTTGTATACTTGGGTTCAATTACCTCAAAGTAATTGAAGCTTCTCCCAAGTAAGCAACAATTGGGCAATTGGAAATATATTTTTCCCTTTAATAGGCAAGTTAAGGAGACCCAAACTTGAGTTTCTTTATTGGGGTAATTGGACCTAAGCTGCTGGAGTGTCCAGTTGAAAATCAACATAACAAGCAACAATCTCAATACTGTTGTATCTTTTGAAGGATATTCTCAGTGAGGGTATCTGGTCATCTCATCTTTCAATTTTCTCTTCAAATCTTTTTTCTGTTTCTTATGAATGATTGAAATGAAAGTCATAAGATATACTTTTGACTTTATTGTTGCAGAGAAACATTTTCTTTGTGGGAAGGTTCAGTTTGAGCTTAATATACTGAATACAACACAAGTCTAAGGGCAATTATAAATTTATAATTTGTTACAAGATCCTTTAATCACCTTATGAGCATCGCGACTAATAGCAATTTTGATTATTCATAATTGAAATTTGCAACTAATTATGGGTGCATGTTATTTTTGTGTGCTCCTAAATAAACCCACTTAATTTGTCTTCACACCTACCATATGCATTGTTGAATTTTTATCTTATGGAGAAATACTTGTACATGTGGGTGTAGAGAAAAGTTTAGTGGGTGCATTTAGAAGCTCCTGAAATTCTCATACCCTCAACCATTAGCACAATTCTTAGATAATTAATTTCTTCCAAATGATTATGAGATAATAGAATATGATTTCTGGTATGATATCAGAATATAGTGTTGTTAAGTTACTTGGTCTGCTTTGCTTAACCTATGAATGTTTTCATCATTGAGTTCACCACTTTGTTTATTATCATCATTGTTTTCAAACCTCCCTGATATTTCCACCATGTTCTCGTGATCTAAATGTTGGATTTGTTGCTAAGTCCTGCGTCACCATTGTATCTCAAACATCTCCATCCTAAAATGCTTTATAATTTATGCATTAGGAAGAGTCTGTGGAGTACTGTGAAATCATTGTGCATAAAGTACATCTATTAAGTCTGAAGTCTGGGGCAGATATTCATATATATAAGGGATGTTCTTGTTATTTCTCTTTTTCAGGTGTCATTCTGAGGCCAGGTTTTATACATGGCACTCGTCAAGTTGGGAGTATGAAGTTACCTTTAGGCGTTGTCGGGGCTCCATTGGAGATGGTAAACTGTTAAACCCATTACACTGTCATCAATCCTGTGCGAAAAACTTCAGATAATTGATATTTAACATGTTTTTCCCCTCCATTCGGTTTTAGATTGTGGTCAAGTGGAACTCACAAATATTAGCCCATACACAGAGGGATTGTATGCGAATATGGAATTTTATTATTTACATTACCACATATATGGTTGCCACTGCAGGTTCTCCAACATGCGAAGCCACTCAACCAAATTCCACTGGTTGGACCTCTGTTTACACCTCCAGTGAACGTGAATTCAGTGGCACGGGTTGCTGTAAGAGCTGCAACTGATCCAGTGTTTCCTCCTGGTATTATAGACGTATATGGTATTCTACGATATAGCCAACAAAAGTCAGCTTAGTCATCATATTGGTTATTTTTCTTCTCCTCGTTCTTTTGTTATTGTTATAATAAGAACATCAATATCTTTCTTCCTATTAGAATAAATTTTGAGCCAGTCCTCATGTAAAATTATAGCAAACTTACCTGAGAATTGTGCTTAATAAAAAGATTCAACACTAACACTCTGCTAGGTGACCAAAGCCATGGCAGTAATGGGTAAAGGTAAATCATGTTAAGCATTCACTACTTGCTTCCATTAGTGCCTATGTGTACAACAAGGAGGCCATGTGAAAATTCATATATTATATAGGAAAATGAGTTGGACCCCCTCAAGAAGACACCCCCTTTGACCCCCTCTCTCTCCGATTGGTTAGTTTTTTTTTTTTCTTTTTTTTTTTTCCTTCTCCTCCAATCACCACCCGCCACGTGTGTGTGGGGGGTGGTGGGGGTGGTGATTGGAGGGGGTCTCAATCACTTCCCTATTATATATGATATGCAGTCTTTTTGTCTCCAAATTTTCTGCTTCCCTTGTCTCAAAACATTCACATTTATTGGATTATGTCTTGAGATTATCACATTTTGAGATTTTCAACGATCCAACGACTTGAATGTTTTGGGATAGAAAAATTTTGAGAAGAACGATCATTTTTGTTTGTCTATTGAGCACTAGAAAAGTATCATTTAATATAGGACTTTGATGTGCACAGCTTATAATTCCACTGAACACTTTGTTATGACAAATTTGCAAAGGAAATTTCTTCCATATGACCTTATTACTTATATTTTGGTGAACATTATGAATTTTCGTAATAAATGTTAGGTAATTTTTTTTTGTATGATCATAACAATATGCAGTTTTTGAAGTGAAGTTGTAACAATTTGTGATATATAGTTACTGATTTTTGTAGTAGTGTTATACTTTTTTTATCCAAATGTTACTCAACATTAATATATTATATTTCAAAATGTTGTGATTATATGCAAGTTAAGCTCTAACTACCACTGACCCAACAACTGAAATTTTTTGCACGTCTTTTCGTAATAACTAAAAAATCAATTTATTTAACACTTTTTAAAACAAACTAAGGCTTGGTTTGGCATGTTTGAAAAAAGTCAAAAAGTTACTATCTTATTTAAGTCACATCACCTCTCTAACTCATCATTTCAAATCCAATCAAAATTCAACCCATATTTCATAAAAAGTCAAAAAGTATACTTATTTAGCTCATTCTGAACAATCCCTTAAAGTTGATTTTTTAGCTTATTTTGACTTTTTTGAAAAATATATGTAGAAAAGTAGATTGGAGATGTGATTCAAAAAAGTTAAAAATTGCTTTTAATCATGTTTTCAAAACAATTTGTGCCAAAAAGCTAAAAGCAACAATTTGATGGCCGAAATGAAGAACGGTCTTGAGACTTCGCCGGTGGCCCTTTCAAAGCCTGAGCGAAGACAGATTCGATGCCTCTGTTCTTTCTCCAACTTCGTAAAGCTCCATTTCTGGAAGATCTAGATCGGGAGTTTGTCACGATCTCAAAGAACTCAATGCTTGACTTTGATGAAATGGACTCTCTGTTGTCGAGAAAAATGGGCTGCTGCAATGTTGTATGGACTCTCGTTGCCAACAACGACATTAGACTCCATCCTCCTTCAACTAGGGTTTTTATCTGAGTAGAGAGAGAGAGAGAGAGAGGGAGAGGATTGGGAATAAACGAAATGGTAGGTGGTGATACAATATATACATGGGTGTTTTGGTCATTTTATCTATGCTTGTCCTTACGCCTATTGCAATGCCGCATGGACTCTCGTCGCCAACAACGGCGCTGGATTTCATCCTCCTTCAATTAAGGTTTCTATCCGAGTAGAGAGAGAGAGAGAGAGAGAGAGAGGGGTTGGGAATAAACGGAATGGTAGGTGGTGATATAATATATACGTGGGTGTTTTGGTCATTTTATCTATGCTTGTCCTTACACCTGGACCTCTCGTCAAACAAAATTCAAATTTAAATTTATGAACCGAGTGCCTTTTAGTTTACTCCTAAACTAAGATATGCAGTCCAAATGAATTCATTTTCCTTCCAAAATGGTAGTGCCCTGCACAAATAGAAAATCTAAAAATAATATTTTAAAAAATAATAATTTATTAGAAAATTTTCTTTCAAGTACTCCTATATATTATTGTATTTTAATAAGTCTTATTATTTTGAACATTTGATTTGCCAAATTTTAATTTTTATATTTAAGATATTTTATGGATAATTTTACCCTTATAAATATTTTTTAAACTCTTAGCAACTTGGCGATGTGAACGTTGAGCTTGTTTAGGGTGTGCTATATAAGCACACTTTTGATCTTTTGATCTTTTTTTGGTCATATCATCTCTCTATTTTTTTGCATATCTTTTTATAAAAAGTCAAAAAGTGTACTTATTTAATTCATCCCAAGCAATCATGAAATACATAATGGAATATTTACACTATCAATGTCACGACCCAAACTCGTCCCTATAAGTTTAGTATCATAACCAGCCAGTAATTCTGAGATTACCGAAGGCCTCTGAGACAGATTAATATAATATCAGGGACTAGCGGAAGCAAATAACAAATATACAACGTCCATTGAGCTGTGTAGACTTATATGAGACATGAAATTTTAAACTTATGTACATACATTTACATATCATCATATATATAGGCTAGACAAAAAGGGACTTAGCTCTAAGTACAGATTAAACAAAATCATTTGTTAAACCAAGACAAGAAAACAAAGCTTGAACTTTATGGATATAGCCATAACTACTTGACATATCTGGAACTTCCATGGGAGGCACATAGGTTGGCTGACAAAACAGAGTCCAGGCAGAAGCTCTAGGCTTGGTCATGCGTCTGATCACCTACATACATAAATATTACAGTGAGCTGGAGCCTAATGAATAATAACAGAGTAAAGATTTTAATAAATGATATCCATAACAGATTTAGAAATCAGATTTTAATCCTTTATCAAATCAGAAACATAGTTATGCTCGTATTCGTAACAGAAACAAAGTCGTATTCTTATTCATATTCAAATCATATTTGGTACTTCATTTAGCGTTACATATCACATTGGTCATGCCTATCAAGTCATCAAGTTCCATAATGGAATCTCCAGTACCAGGTAACATATCTCATACGTGTGTCATGATATTGTTTCTCTCGGGCAAGGGCCTGGGCCACGGTATTATTTCCCCGGGGCGAGGGCCTCATGACCATAAGCCATAGTATTATTTTCCCTGGGCGAGGGCCTCTGCAAAAGATACCATAAAGACATTTCAAAGAATTGGATCATTATTCATGTAATCACAAAATAACTTTTCGTATCATTTAGAAACATTTCATATCATATCATAATGTTCAGAAAGTATTTCATATCGAACATAGCTTTACTAAGTTATTATTCATAGATAACTGCAGAAGCAGATCAAACAGATCAGGCAGACAAAAGCGCGTGGCTTACGCAAACACATAACATATACACATTAAAACACAATATTACTTCATTGATCAAATTTGACTTCTCTTGTCTTCTGTCTAAATAATCCGAAAGTTTACTACGCCTATTATTTCTTTAGTCAAATGAATCGGGTTCCCATTTCACATATTCTTGTATTACTAAATTATTCTTTTTTGACTAAACTAATTTCTTACTTGGCTTCTTAATCAATTACTACTAAGTTAATGACTTATTCTTTAATCAACTAATTTATATTGATTGTTAGCTTATTAATCTTTATTGAGTCATAAATCATGTGTAGAATGCTTTGGAAGGAAATGAGATGAAAATATAAATAAAGTGTGATTTTTCAAAATATGCTGAAAATAGCCTGGTAGCTCAAGCCACCACTTGGTCACTCGAGCGAACTGTACTGTTTGTAAAAATATAGAAAGCTCAAAATGTTTGCTCGAGCCACCAATTGGTTGCTTGAACGGTCTGTAAATTTTCTGAGTCCCAACACTAAAGATATAGCTTCTAAATTTCATTTTAAAACTTAGATTCATGCATATTTAAACATGTAATGTCATTAATAAATATGAACACATAACTAATTTCCAAATTTTAATGCAAAACTCTCTTTAATTTGTCAAGATTAAAGCTATAACTTCATGAATATAATGATTCAAAACTTTTTTTTCCTTTTTCTTACAAAATATGAAATTAAAGCTATAAAACTCTTAGAAAAATATCTACATACGTAAAACTCAAATTAAGATCAAATTAATTTTTGATTGCCAAATTCAAATTATAATTTATTTCTTAATTTGTCCAACTTTAGATTTAATTCATTTTCTTCATATCAAACCCAATTTCAAACTCATGCAAAATTTCACCAAAACATGAGAATAATTATGAGTCATGATCAATCTTCAATAAATCTTTATTGCATGTAATTTATGGAACTTAATTTAACAATAACTTTCGAAATCAAACCCAAAACAATTAATTTATAATTTAACTTCATAAACTTGATCTTAACTCCAATTCTTTATTTTCTTGTCAATTTCCTAACAAACATTGAATATATGTAATTCAAATAAAACTAACTAATTTAATATATTCCAAAATTTGTTTAAATTAAATAAAATTCTTAAATTACATTACATGCATGTGTTGATAATCAAAATCAAAACTTTATCTAACTTTAGGATTAATTCTAAATTTCCATAAACTTAATTTTCATAAAACATTTCCTTTTTCTTTTCAAAATATAAACTTGAATGACTCAATTTCTTCAAAATCCATGATGCATGTAAATATAGTGGGTGTTTGGGAAGTGACTATTTTTTAGGTTTTTTGATTATTTTAGTAGGTTATTTTAGTTTTTGTGTTTGGAAAAATGAGATGAATTTTTATTTAAGTTATTGTATGGAAAATGTATTTGAAATGACGATGGAATATAAATTGACCAAACTGCCCTTACAGCAATTCATAAAAAAAGGGGGCAGCTTTCTACACGGCTTGACTTTACGGCCACCGCCAGTCATGTGTATTACAGCTGGGTTCAAAAATTTGTTTCTAATAAATTAATAAAAATATGATGTTATCAATGAAAATATTTATAATAAAATTTGTATATTAATTAATAAAACAACAAATATTAATACCAACAATTCTCACCATAGAAAGGAATATCGAAAACTTGTTACTTCCTATGTACCAAAATATTAATTTTGTTATTCAAATTTTTATTATTTCAAAATATTAGTCTCATTTGGAAAATTAAAGAAATAAATAATATTAATTTTATAATTTACCTTTCTTTCAAATTCATTACTAATACAAAAAATATAATTATTACAATTGATATTTAAAGAAAAAAAAGAAAGGGGAAATGGTGAATTTTAGATAATTTAGTCAATTTAGGTATGATTGTCAAATAAAACTTTACAGAAAAAGACAACTACCAAGTTTGACCTTCACTTCTACCAACAGTTAATTTTTTAAAAATTTACAAAGGCAATCTAAATTTAAATAGTAAATGATAAAATGTAGTACTTAAAAAAATATATATAAATTTGCAACACATTTCCATTGTCCATACAGGAATTAGAAATTAAAATACAAACTACAAAATACAAATTACAAATTACAATAACGTAAGACAATCGACCAATTTCAGTTCCCATAATTAAGTCCGTTATGATTTGTTCCAGTTTTTGCAACGACCATGCATTTATAAATACAAGGCATCGTACGTGCGTGAAACTATGACACCATACAACAACTTTCATATACAGAACAAGCATTTCATAATAGTCCTTGATTCTGTATGTGAAACAAATGGTCGCAGATGCGAACGCGAACTCTGGCCATATCCATATTCGTATCCCCAACCATGAGGCCGTCATCCATATTGCCCATCCTTCCGCGGCAGGCATGTCATCCGAAACTGACAAACATCTGACATGTTCGTTGTCGGCGTTACTAGCTATCTTGTGTCTACGGATGAAATTGTATAACGCCATTGAAGCACCAACCAATGGCACCTACACCGACACAAAATCATAGTCCGGCATGTCTTTAAGAAACTTACAGCGTGATTTCCACACTCCAAAAGTCCTTTCCACCACGCTCCTCAAAGATGTGTGCACCTCGTTAAACAATTCTCTTGGGTTGTCGGGTCGTCCATGATCCCGGAATTGTGCTTGGTGATACCGAGACCCTTTGAATGGTGCCAAATACCCTTTCTTGTTTGGATATCCGGCATCCACAAGGTAATATTTACCTATATTTGCTCAATCAGGTTAACATACATACAACAAATTTATTAACTAGTACTTAATGTCAAATGTCTTACCTTTCTAGGGGTGCGGGAACGGTGCTTGTTCGTTCTCAATTATTTCCTTGAATATGCGACTGTCATGCATGTTCTATTCCCAACCACAAGATATGAAAATGAAGCACATGTCGAAGTCACATACTACTAGTATGCTTTGGGTTGGATACCCTTTGCAACCGTAATATGTGTCAACATCACGGGCAAGCAACACGGCTTCTACATGCGTATCGTCGAATGCTTCAATACAATGCTACACAACACATGAGGTTCACATACAGCACATAAATGAAAAGTAACTGAAAATGGAAATTGAAATGCTAACCTTGAATGGCACATATTTGTCTCTGAATCGCAAATATGGATGCCTATTATTTTCATCTCTAGTGGGCTTACAATGCTCTTCTGTGAACAACTTCATTGCTTCCAACACTACATGGAAATGTCGCGACATAGTTTCTCCCGAGTGTTGGAACCGTTCCTGAATTTTTCAATTAGTGTAGCCGTCCAACGTATGGATGAACATCGCAACACTTTCTTCAATGTGTAATCCATGCGGTCTTTTAGGTACTCGTAAACTGAAGTCATCACGTAATGTGTCACATAACGCTTGAAACACTTATAGCGGCATATGCAAATTTTGTTCATACCTGCCTAAGTACCCATCAAATAATTCTTGAATCCACGCGTGACCGGTCAAAATGGAATTTTGACATGGGATTTTCTCCATGTACTTCAGGTAATATGCCATTGCATGCTGCGCAACATCACCGATTATGTTTTTTTCTACGTCTTCCTGTTCTTCAGCGAGTTCGACTATGACATCGTCATAATTTCGATGGTTGCTATATTGACCGTTCCACATTTGGCAATTGACAAATCTTACAAGGCACACAACACACACATCAATTGTCCACTTGTAAACTGAGCACATTTGAAAACCATTTTTACCCAAAAAAAAAAAAAAAAACAACCATCCACATGAGTATACCGAATATGGACACTGATCCATTACATTACGTTCAATCATAAAACAAACACAATTGAAAAAAGTAAAGGGTAACCCATGATTCCATATTGCATAACACAAAAGTAAGTAGCGTTCGCATCTATTAAACTGTGCCACAAAAGTAAACCAACAGTAACTAAAGCGAAGTGCCAAAAAAAAAAAAAAACAAAGATACTAACAGAACTTGTCCACCAAAACCACACTACAACAAACCATTTCCGGTCCCATTTTGGCCTAACGCACCACAACCAAATAGTCATAACCCTTTGAAGCCTGCAATGCCGCAAGCTACCCGACTACATTCTCATCATTTGGCATGCACATCAGTATTTCCCGGTAATCTGCTTTCTCTAATGCAATGCAGGCGAAATGGAATAGTGGGGTACTGATGAAGTCTGGGATAGCCATAATCCTCTACATACATGCCTCAATGCCATATTTCTGCAATGCACCATTTTCGTGCCTCACTATGAGGTGCTTCTATTATTGAACCGCTTGAGATAGATGGTTGAAACTGTCTGCAAGCACCGATGCTCCACCTGAGATTTTTTTTGACTTTCCACTTATACTACCTCCCTTTTTCACCTTTTTGCCAAGGTCTGTTTCATCAAGATGGATAGTGGGGGAGTTTAAAGGTGAGTCAACGACCGGTTTATATGGCTCGGTGAATGGCCGCAACCCAGGAAAGTCTATTGAATCAGATTCACTATCGCCAACGTTCACTGCCTTCTCCCCGGGCGTCCAATGATGTTTGCCAGTCACAGCTGCACCGGTGAATACTTCGCTCATCAAAGCTTCATGCTCCAATGGTTTGGTCTTGAATTTGTATACGATCTTGTTTGTCAGCAAAAAAGAAAAAGAAAAAAGAAAACTGTTAACAAAAAAAACTTTTACAATAACATGTGTTATCCACTTTTTTACAAACTAGTCTACAATTGTCATTTCCATGTATTACCATTGTAACATGTGTTATCCACTTTTTTTAAAACTAGTCTACAATTATCATTTCCATGTACTGCCATTGTAACATGTGTTATCCAATTTTTTAGTAACAATTTTCACATTACAATAACATGGGACAATCAATGAACAAATTACTAACCAGTTTCATGTACTGCCATTGTAAGTTAACAATTTCATCCTTACATACTCATTCCTTTGGATCCATAGATGCATTGCTTTCAACAATTTGGCTTTCGCTAATTTTATTGACCAATCACATGAAAATGGCTTTGAAAAACATATTTGTATATGCACTGTGTTGAATATTTTTTTTTGCTGGAATTTGTCTTTGATTTTTCCATTTTATGTGTATTTTTTTTTTTTATGCTGTTGTTGAGATAATTGGTGGTCCACTGAGTTGAACATTATAGTTTCACTATAGAGTAAATGTTGAATAATTTATTTAAAAAAACGTGGAAGTTTTATTGTACACCCAAACACTTGTAAGTAAAAAAATAATTTTAAGAAGCAAATGGTGACAAATTTTCTAGAAAATAACATGGGACAATCAATCAAGAAATTTACTAACACGTATATGTTGCCATGGAAGTGAAATAATTTATTACGTACAATAACATTTATTTTGGTACATACCGATTTAAGCTTTTCCCACCACTCTTCGAACGCTGTGAACAACCTAGTTTCCCTGTCAACCCAATGTCAGAGACACCCTTGATGCTATCCATCAACTTGTTCCAAGCCAGCCATTCCTTTTTCAAACCGCCGAACTTGTTCTTCAACTGTTTCATTTCATGATATCTACTTGTGCACTTAATGAATTTGACTGCAAGTTCCTTGTACCCAGCGACGGTGATGGTTGTACCTACCCGACGGCCCGCTAATATTTCATCTCTAATGCACTCTAGGAAGATTGTTGTGGCTGCACTGTCCCAGGTCACCTTATGTGCATGATCCATGTCATCGACAAATCCTTTTAGGCCCGATAGGCCAATCCCTTTATTTTTAGATGGTGTACGAGGGGTGACCGTGTTCCAGCCATTACACTAATGTGGGAGCATGTATGTTTTACACATTAGTAGCCAGTTGACGAATACATGTGCACAATACACTCTGAACCAAAACATGTATGCAAAAGATAACAGCAACAACGTATAAAAAAAACAGTACGATAATTACTAAAAGCATATAGCATTTACATAAACAGGATGATAATGCAATTACTTGTTCAAAGCAGTACTTCTTCAAAACATTACTTATGTACGAGGGTAATAAATAACTGTATCAGCTATGGACTTTACATTCGCAGTAATAAGATGATGACCATGATGCACAACACACAAATCACTGTTTTCATTACACGCAAAGTATTAATAATGTGCAGGACGTCAGCTCGTAACTGCATGACATCGGTTGTTGATGAGTCATGGTTGGGGCTCCGTCTCTCTGATTCGTCACACTAACCAATCCAATTAACACATTGCTGATGAGTAAGAAACGTAACACTTATTAGTTATGGGAATTACAGTTTGCAAACATATATGGAGTGAGAAATAATCATTTGTTACAACTCACCACGGGTCGGGGGCAAACATAATACGCACAACTAGGATTTTTGTGAGATCTTGAGACCTTCACAAAACAATGGCCATAGCCATAAGCACACATACGCTGTGGCCATGTCAACGTAGCAGTGGAAAAAGAGAAAGCCATCCATTGTTTTGGAACAGGGAACAACACCAGAGACAACAAAGGCAATAATGACATGAAAAAGTGTATTACAATTTGCCGTGGGATGGTCCTTTCATATTTCCGAGTATATTAATTGAAATGTTTCATGCTTGAAGAACAGGCACACAGTACATATTACTACACACAAAACAAACACATGACTACAATAGAAGCACAGATTAGGTTAAAATTTACAATACATAGATATTTGTTGAAATTTAGAGTCCAACAGTTAATTTATAATAGCAGAACAAATTAAATGAATAGATAATTAATTTATAACAATAGTTGATTTTTACCAGAACAACAGATTGAATAAATAGGTAATTCATTTATAACCACACCATTGTAACATCAAAACAGATTGAATGAATAGCTGGAATTTATGAAGCACAAGTTTATCAAAAAAATGTGTTAGAAGAACAGAGTTTAAAACAATAGAAAGAAACCAAAAAACAACCAGAGTATTAATTATGCCCAACAGATTTTCACATGTTTTCTATCAGAGAAATAGGTTTTTAGGTGGTGTTTGTTTTGCCATACTCATTTCAGCAGAACAAAAGAGTATACAAACAAATAAAAAAAAATGTACTGCACAACAAAAGAGTATACAAACAAATATATAAAATAAAATAAAATAAAAAGAACCATGCCAACATATTTTGTATCAGATAAATTAGGTTTTAGGTGGTGTTTGTTTGTGTAATAACCCAGATTTTTAATTATTCTGTAGAATTTATACTAATATTATTTAATCTCAGTTCGGAAAATATATAATTTATTATATATTATTATGCGTAATTTTATAAAATAATATAATTATTAAAAGTTTAGGGGTCAAAATATAAATAATAATAATATAGATAATATAAATAATAATAATAATGGGTGTAGTACTAAAATAAATAATTAATTTTCTATTGGTATATGATAAAGTGTAATTTAATTAAGAATTAATTTATTTATATAATTATATTAAAAATTTAGGTAAAAGTGTAATTATCTTAATTATTTCTTAAGATAAATATGAATCTAGAAGTGAATCAGAAACAATCTGGGAGGGATTTGAATCGGCCACGTGTTTCGGCCACGTGTCGGCTGATGGGTGGTCTCATCTCACTATTTATAGGGAGAAGTTGCTCAATCTGTGGAAGAGAGAGAAAAAAAGAAGAAAAGAAAAGAAAGAAAGAGAGGAAGATGGAAAAAATAGTGGAAGGTGAAAGGGTCTTTGATAGTGGAAAGAAAGAGTAAGGTATTAAAGTTAAGGTGAGTTATATTATACCTTGAGTCACCGAAATGTATTTTACGTATGTTTTGACTTACCAAAATCTATTTTATACAAGTATGTTTTATTAGTATATTAATAAAAGTTATGTTTTATAAAGATTTTAGTTACGTGGTTTTATTTCTGAACCCTATTTGCTTAAAAGGAAACCCATGGATATGTTTGTTTATATTTTAAGGAATATTTGGCTATGACCTTATAAATAATTATGTTTTGTAAGTACGACCACAGAAGCCCTATGCCTTGAGGAACTTAAATAACCATTAGCCTCTATTTGGTTACTTTGTGGCCCTCTGATCTATTGACCTCTATTCTGTGCGGAGCAAAGTGCTGTGCGGAGCTAAGTGCTACACTATTGTGGGAGCCACCTCTAGAATCCGTACGAACCACCTCTTGAATCCGTATCTCTGTTCTGTGTGGAGCAAAGTGCTGTGCGGAGCTAAGTGTTACACCATTGTGGGAGCCACCTCTAGAATCTGTACGAGCCACCTCTTGAATCCGTACCTCTGTTCTGATAATCACTTCTGTGACCTCTGTTCTGTTCTGTTCAGTACCGTGGTTATGGTTATATATTTACATACTTTCTGTATTTCAGTTTCTGTTACTCAAATGATTTATTCACCAAATTGAGTTATGTAAATGTTTTGGCCTAACTAACTATCCATGGTTATTTCGTGTCCTTTATACTCTTGGTATAATATTTCTCACTCTGCCATGTGCTTATAGTTGTTTACCAATTTTCAAGAAACAGTGCAATTCAGAAATAGCTTTTGGAAAGTCTTAGACACGGGGCTGTGGAATAGACACACACACAGCACCTTCATGATATTTTTTTTATGTAAATATCGGCCTTTTTGGTCGATAAATGTTGTAATAAAAATAGAAGCTCCAATGATTATTTTGGTACCCTCATTTAAATATTACTTCCGCTCGCGTTTATTGATTTGTTTAAGAATTGGCCGGAGGTAACCTCAGTTACTGGCCATCACGATGCTTAACCCTTGGGTACTGGGAGCGGGTCGTGACAGTTTGCCATACTCATTTCAGCAAACCTGAAGAATACACACAGAAAATCAAATAAAAAAATTAAATAAAAAAAATTAGTGTTTGTTTTGCCATACTCATTTGAGCAGAACAGAAGAGTATACAAGCAAATAAAAAAAAATTTTAAAAAAAGAGAACCATGCCAACAGATTTTCTATCAGAGGAATTGGTTTTTAGGTGGTGTTTGTTTGCTATACTCATTTCAGCAAACTAGAAGAGTACACACAGAAAATCAAATAAAAAAATTAGTGTTTGTTTTGCCATACTCATTTGAGCAGAACATAAGAGTATACAAACAAATTGAAAATTAAAATTAAAAAAAAAAAAAGAACCGTGCCAACAGATTTTGTATCAGCTAATTTGGTTTGTAGGTGGTGTTTGTTTGCCATACTCATTTCAGCAGACCAGAAGAGTGACATAGAAAATCAAATTAAAAAATTGGTGCTTGTTTTGCCGTATTCATTTCAGCAAAACAAAAGAGTATACAAACAAATTCAATTTAAAAAAAAAAAAAAAAAAAAACTGTGCCAATAGATTTTCTATCAGAGGAATTGGTTTTTAGGTGGTGTTTGTTTGCCATACTCATTTCAGTAGACTAGAAGAGTACACGAAAAATCAAATACAAAAAATGGTGTTTGTTTCCCATACTAGTTTCAGCAGAACAGCTAAGAAGCTTGCTACAGGACAAAAAATTTAAAAAAAAAAAATTGTATATGCATAAACGATTTTGAAGGAAGAAAACAAAATCAAACGACAAAAACACTTCCAGTTCGACAGTGATGGTTTTGCCCTATTTTGTAGTCCTATAATGACTGAACCACCAAAGTTGGAACAACAAAAAAAAACCAAAATAACTAAAGAAGGAAAAAATGTTCATCGGTGCAGATCGGTGAAAGAGAAAAACAAAATACCAGCAATACCAACCAAATCACAGTGCGATCTGAAACAGTGGATTCAAAACCAGCATGATCAAGTTCGAAAACGAAGAAGAAGCACAGCAATAGGGTCAGTATACCCTACCTGTCGCAGGTCTTCGACGATTGGTGCGTTAAACAGTTGGCTGGTGGGTCTTTACGTCCAAGTTCCGCCGGCGTGAGAGCCGCCAAAGAGAGAAACCTCACTCTTCTCTCAAACCCTTTGTTCACACCCAAGGTAGAGACAATACAAGATGAGAGAGATGAAAGGCCTTATGATCAGTTGTCTTTTGGGTTTGTGGATATGAGCAACGAAGGGTAAAAAGGTCTTTTTACCCAGTGAGTGACATCCAGCTGGCCTCAACATCTCTTCCTCAGCTACAGTAAAGGCTACATGGCTTTTTTCAAAATTGAGGCTAAAATAGCCTGGCAACCTTGATGCCAAACACCGCCATAGATTCAAATACTCATAGAATTCCCTCATACATGTAACAATGGGACTTAATTTCATGCAAGATTATAAAAATCAAACTCAAAATAATTAGCTTTCATAAACATGAGCCTAGCTTAATTTTCTTTATCTTCTTGCTAATTCCTTTTAATCACATGATTTTGATTCCAATTTCATCTTTTAATTTCAAGTGTAATATGAAGATTCTATACAAATTAAACATAAATTTCATACCTTAAGTTTTAATTTGAGAAATATTAGTTGAATTTCTTCTGACTCTTCTTGTTCTTCCTTCAAAACCTTGAGCTCCACTTTCAATTTCTGTTCTTCTCTTTTGTTTTCTTTGTTCCAGCAACTCTCTCTCCCCCGCAGGATTTTCTTTTCCCTGTTCCGTACTTCGTTAGCAATGAGAAATGGGTTCACTTCTCCCCTTTTGAAATTAGTATAATATACACATGCACACCTCTCTTGTTGACAGCACGTAGCACACGAGCACCCTTTCTCAATCTCCAACGCAACACTCGCACACATATACAACTAGATTTCTCAGTACCTCCACATGAATTTCTCAGCACACCCACACCCACACCCACACCCACATACACCCATAATTCTAGATCATTCCACAATTCAATTTATGATTAGGATTAATTTAATTAAGCAATACTTAATCTTAATAACTCTTGATTAACACATAATTAAATTAATCATAACTAATCACCAGTCCCACATTATTTAATTAGTCTAATTGACTTCCATTAAAGCCCAATTAATTATATTCAAATCTATCCATTTGAATCAAATTTTTAATTAAACTTTCAAAATGCTCAAAATATCAAATTAAACTTATTTCCATCATCAATTTTGGCTTCTCACATTATTAAGAACTTCAATTTCAGATTAACTCAAGATTTCCGTCAATAAATTACATATTCAATTGAACACCTCATAAATAATTTAATTCATAATAATCTTACTTCCCAATCCTCGTAACTTAATTAACTTCAATTCGGACCCAATTATCCAATCTCAATTTTATAAATCAAAATCGAATATTTAATTAAACTTCCATATGGTCCGATACTCAAAATTAAAATAATTTAATTCACCATTTGTACTCTCTTGAGCAATTTAGGCTTTCAATTTCTAATTCCAAAATAAATCCTTAATAGAGTCATATACAAATCAATCTCTATAATTTTCATAAATCCCAAATTAAATTAGAATAATTGACAATTAAAATTCAAATCTCATTAATTAATTAAGTGCTAATCATTATATGTGATGGGGTCGTCACAGTCAATGTAAACATTAATAAGCATTTCACTCTATTATTATTAGGGCTTTTTGGAAACTATATCATGCATAAAATTTATTGAAATATAAAAAAATAATTTAGATTAAATGAAATATAAGTAGGCGAAATGGATTTATATAAATGCTCTTTAAAAAAAAAAAAAGAAGCTATAATTGAAAGGTAAGGAGGAAAAATAGGATTTGGGGATGCTGTTGCGTGGGTTGTGCAGTAGAGGCTGCTGTGCGGCGAAGTGGGCCCATTTCGGGACCCATTTTGATTATCTCAACCGTCCGCATTTTAGAATACATTAAGTAGAACATGTCTGTAAAAAATTAAGTTAATTGGATATCGTTTACCCATTCATTCACTCACATTTGTATTCAATAAATGTGATTTAAAGTATTAAAATGAATATAAATGTGAGTAGATGAATGGGTAAACGATATCTGATTAACTTGATTTTTTGCAAATATCTTCTACTTGATGTATTTTAAAATATGAACGATTCGGATTATCAAAATGAGTCTTGAAATGAGTCCATTTTATCACATAGCAGTCGCTGCTGCGCGGACTGTACAACAACGTCCCCACTTCCGGAAAAATAGGATTGCATGGAGGTATGATTTAACCTTTTTTTTTTTACTCTATAAATTCAAATTGCAAACACAATCTTATTATGCCTCGGGTGTTGGGTTATGAATCAACCCAATAACATATATTAATTGTGAATTGTGGAAAACTTGAAAAATGCTAGACTAGTAGAGGGAATAGCTAAAGAAAGCTCATTATATTGTCCAAGTACATAGGAAAACTTGTGAAAATGAAGAACATAGCTAGGCTGAGAGCTCCATGCATGAGAGAGCTCTCTTTGTTTGAAATTAAAACCAAAAAACAAAATACCTGCTCTTCAAGAAGAGCATATCAGGCAATTATTCACCCCCCCCCCCCCCCCCCCCAAAAAAAAAAAAAAAAGAAGAAGAAGAAGAAGAAGAAAAAGAAATCAAAACTCGAGAGAAGCTCCAAAATAGTAGTAGTAGATCCATTCACATTCACTTCATTCCAGTAGCATCTTTCACTGCATCACAAGCCCCTTGTGCCTTAGCCTTCATTTGCTGCCCAGTCTGCACACATTTCCATATGAGACTCATCCCAACAAAATTTGATTAATCAGACCTCATAGTTATCTCAAGTGTATGAATTTTATTTTATTTTTATTTATATAGGAAACAACTGTTACAGACTGATGTGGCACAAAAAATAAAACATTGGACACATTTTTTCGTGATTTAAAAGAAATGCATTCAATGACTACCACATCAGTTCGTAAAAATTAAAAACTTAAGTTTTGTTAATTTGTATAGCGTTATTATTATTATTATTATAACCATAATTTTGTACCTCTTGCATTGAATCTTTACAAGCCTGAGTAGCATTGCTTGCTTTGTCCATCATTTGGCTACCCTTCTCCTGAAATAAGCATATAAGAACACATTATCATCACCACCATTATCAACCTTATGTTCATATGGTCGTGCTATCACCATTGCAAAAAGGAAGCATCGAATCCATCGTAGGGCTTTATATAGAAAATAATATAACTTGTAAGGTCATATTTGTTTGGAGAACATGACGTCAAGGGATTGGACTCATAATCTAACAAAATACATAATCTCAAGGGTGAGAAAATTGAAAATCGAACCAGTAGTTCATCCAGACATAATATCTCCATGTGGGGATTATTGAATCTCAAATGGGAGTGAGATCCAAAATGGGGGACTCAGGAGAGTTTCGGTAAAAATAAAAAAAAATATAAAAAATTTATAATATTTAATCCTTCCTCATATAATCCTGGGCCAATCCCAACACGGGATATGATGATACACATAATCCAAATGGATTAATAATCCCAAGACTAAAGTCTTAAAAATGTTAATCCCATGTAATACAGTCTGCCTTTGATGAGAGAGAGAGAGAGAGAGGGTTCACCTGAGCTTGGCCCTTGGCTTGGCCAGCTTGGTATGCAGTGTTCTGGTTTTGGTTCATCTTGCTTTCTTACTTTGAACAATAATAAGATATGTTTTTGTGTTTGTGTGGGAATTCAAATTGAGGCTAAGAAAACTCAAACAAAGTGGTGAACACAGGTCTCATTAATCACTCCACAAACTAGTACTAGTATTTATATATATAGTATTTTGAACTCAACAACCCCCCATTGCTTGACATTTGTAAAAATGCAATGTGGAATCACGTGTCCTCAACAAATGTCACTCTGTGCTTGAAAATTGAGAGCCTATTTGGCCGTCTGACCAGCCCTGTTTACCAGGTTAAAACTATTTTAAGAATTTATCTTACACTTCGTTTGTATTTTTTCTTTTTTGTTACAAAGATAGCAGAGAATTATATTAGATAGAGGATCACAAAGAACAAAAAACATCCTCAGTATCATCAATTATCATCCTAATTCGATGATCAACAGTGACCGCACCATTCGACATCCCTATTACTGATTGCGATTGTTTGGAATTTAATGTCATCAATTATCATCCTAATTCGATGATCAACGGTGACCACACCATTCGACATCCCTATTACACTTCGTTTGTTTGGTATACATTTTTTTTGGGGCGTTTGATACGATAAAAAAAGAAAAAGAAAAAGTCAATAGAAAACAAGAAATATTATTTATTACTGGTTTTATTTCTTTCATTTTGTTCCACCACTTAAGTTTATTGATTCAATAGAACAATGTGTATAAATATAACTCACTCTCACCATGTCTTATATAAGAATACAAATATTAATTTTTGGACAAATTATGACGATAGTTTTTATATTTTATCTCATGCTATTTTAGTTCATGTACTTTCAATTGGGTCAATTTTGACCCTGAAGTTATAATTTTGTCTCAATTTAGTCTAATTGATTACAAATCTTAACATTTTTTTATAAAAAAATACACACATGAGTGTCACGTGCCATATTTTTAAAGGCAAAATTATAAACTTATTCAACTCAGTTAGTTAATTTTAACAAATTGAGTGGTAATTTCCCTTAGAAAACATTAACAATATTATTAATTGGACCAAATTGAAATAAAATCTAAAATTAAGAGTCAAAATTGAACTAATTGAAAATGTAAGGACTAAAATGATACAAAAGATAAAATATAAGGACTACCGATAAATTTACCCTTAATTTTTTTTTAAATTATTTCCTGTCAAAATAAATAGAGCGGTAGTAAAGGTGATTGTTATGATGCATCTTTTTATTTGTTGAATTTATATGACAAAAAATTTCAGTCATTTATGTTTTTGGCCCAAGTAAAAGGGACTCAGCAAGTAGTCTCGCGCGCCAACCCTTGTGAATGTAGTAAACCTTCTTGGAAGAGGTCTCTGCCTTGGCGCCTAACGTAGCTCGAAGGATTAGTCCTGGACAAAAAAATCTGGAATACCTTGGGAAACCCAAAAAAAACACTTCATAGCTCAATAATATAACTTGTGGTTTGTGGCCTTGGGAATTGCAAATATTTAGAGTTTATTCCATAATTGCGAATTGAAACTTATCTTCTCAAAATATTACAATCCATCCAATAATACATTGTCCAAAACAAGAAAAGATAGTGGATTCTCTTCAATTTCAATTTGGGCAGGAGGGTGCTATTGTGGCATCATTTTGACGATTGTTCCATTCATTTTGTCAGTTTTTGTGTATAAATCACTCATCATTTTTTTAATTGATACGATAATTATAGACACGTTGTTATCATATTTGTGTGGAGAAAGAAAATAGATGGTTTAATTTTCAAATTGCTTTCATCATCCATTTTCTAAAAAGATAAATGTGTTTAATCATGATGTGCTCATTGGGTCAAATTATTTTTTCATGTATGATTTATACATATTAGTTTTAACAATTATCAAATTATTGAAAATAGGGTCTATGGCCACGGGCTTTGGAGGCCCAACCCAAGGAAAATGGTAAACAAATTACAAAATAATATTGATTAGACATACGACCACATGATATTTTGAAAATCCATAATAATTCAAAAATAAATAAAATAAATAACTACTTCATAGCCCAAAGTGTTTGGGACAAAACTTACTTCTATTAATGTTCTCTACAAGGCTTTCAAGAAGGTCAAAGATCTACTCAAGACTATAACGTAAGAGCATCTCCAATGTTTAACTATTTTTTTCATCAAATATGATGAAAAAAGGTGATTTCCTCAATCTAATACGAGTTCCTCCAACGGGTGACATTGTAGCTTGCATCAAAACGGTAGGGATGTCCGGCTGGACAACCGGCCAGTCGACCGGAAAGGCTGAATTTTTTTTTCCCCCTCCATTCGTCATTTTTGATCTTTCGAGTTGAAATATTCAATTCGGATAGCTTGACCTTGGTTGAGAAGTGAAGAGAGGAGAGAAAGAAGTCGTCTTTGGGAGGGAGGCGAATGTAGGTGGCGGCGGCGGCAAAGAATAGAAGTCACGGGAGGTGGTGCGAGTAATGCGATGGTGGTGGTTAGGGTTTGATTTGGAGAGCTTTTTGGGGAGGGGGTTGCGAGGGTTTGGAGTATTACGAGCTAGGGCTTGTGGAGATATGTATATTAGGGGTGGACGCGGGTCGGTTGCGACCACGGAACCTCCAATCCGCTAGATTGGCGGATTGGAGAAAATCAATCAACATCCGTCCACCAATCCGGCGGATGTGGATTGAGCGGATTGGCGGTTTAGCGAATGGATGCGAATCGGTTTAGCAGTTTAAAATTTTATAAATTTTTAATTTAATTCAACTTGTGTACTTCCTCAAAAAAAAAAAAAGTAGAAAGTATTACAGTCAATGACTTAAAAAAATATTACAATCATTGCATGTCTCATCCACATACTACAATCACAGCATGCCTTATCATAAAGTATTACAATTTGTGGTTTTTAAAATATAAAAACAATTCAAACCACCAAAACCATGAACAGAGCAGTAGTAGAGATGTATGTCTCTATATTGTTACATATATATCTGTTTTTGAAAACAAAAATCAACCAGCATATATCATATTTTCTATTTATTATTTTTAAAGATAGATTTAAAAATAAAAAAATATAGATAAATAATACGTTTATTTTTTTCAATTCAAAAAAGACATTCAAGTTGAAAACTTTTTTTCAACAGAATATTTAAATTCTTTTTTAATTGAAAACACAAACAGAATATTTAAACAAACTGAAAACACAGTCTTATAAATTACTAAGGATGCTCGCGATTTAGCGGTTCGGTTGCGGCTAAAGGAATCTCAAATCCGCCACCTGTCCTCCACATTGGCGGATTGGAGAAAATCAATCCGCAACTGTCCGTTCGTCATTACGCATCCGTCCAAAATGCGGCGAATCGGTTCGGTTCGGTCGGTTTTGGCGGATCGGTATATCCGCTGCTTACCCCTAATGTATATAGATAGAGATGAAGCCATTGTTGAATTCTCTCTATTGTTTTGTGATTCTCAAAGTCCCGAGTTTTTTTGCAAAGCTAGCATGGAGTGGAATGAGTGGATAGAGGGGTTACGTGTCTTTGGCTACATGTCTGGATTTATTTTCGATCAATTAAAGGTATTTGAACCTTGAATTACATTCAGAGTGCCACAAAACAACCAACTTTTGAAGCCCAAACAATGTACTAGCAGTTCCCAAGCCGAACGAAACAGGTGCGCATTTTTTTAGTGAACTGGTCGACCGGTGGGACAACCGGCCCGACGTCCGGCCGGTTGTCCGGTAGGACCCACCTCCAATGTACACGAACAGTGCTTTGATGAAACCTGACCCAGCTCCTCAATCTGGTGAAACTTTTGCTCTATTCTCAATTTGATATCAGTTTGGTGAAACTGTAGAAGTGAGAAAAGTGACCTTTTTTCATCAGATTTAAATCTAATGATGAATTTGATTCACCATTGGAGATGATTGGAGATGGTCACATAGAAAGTTTTTGAATCTCTCTTTCGCTTTAAGTGTTTATATTTGTATGTATTTATGGTGTGTTTTGTAATTATTAATTCATTCTATTTTATTGTAATTCAAATACAATGTAACCATACAAAGAAAAGGCATTGTGAAATTTGATATTTGATATTTGATATTTTCATGGCATTAGGTGCAAATATACATAGGCTTCATGTGATGTAGCCTCCAACAAATTAAAAAGACAACAATTTAAGCACATAATCTAAATTTTTTTCCTTTTCAACTTCGTAATAATTAGTTTATTGAAATCATTTTTATTTTAAAAATTCTAAAAAGTTTTACGCCAACCATTTTGCCTAGACTTTAAAATAAATAAATAAGTACAAAAATTTCATAAACCGGACCGAACAAGGACATACACTTGCATGTTCTCACTATCATATTTTAATCTATATGGTTGATAAGAAGAAATATTGTAGGTCCCTCGATGTAATTGTATTTGTCTCAACTTGATTCTAATAAAAGAAACTTGAAAATTATTGATATGGTCAAATATAGAAATTTGGAAGTCAAAATTATCAAGATTAGAATAAAGTATACACTACTACAAATACAGATAAAGATCACACTTTTTTTGTGTGATGTATGTTTTTTAATCACACCTTTTAAGTTTTATTAAAGTGTGGTCTTTTGAAGTGTGATTAAAAGGGGTCATTTTTAATCACACTTTTTAAGTGTCATTAAAAAATGCTTTCATTACACCTTTTAAATGTGATTAAAAACATTTAGATCACACCATTTAAGTGTGATTAAAATCATTTAGATCACATCTTTTAAGTGTGATTAAAAACATTTAGATCACACCTTTTAAGTATGATTAATAACTAATAAAACCTGTGATAAAAAAAAAAATCGACATATTTGAAGAATAATCAATATTATTTTTGTACGCGCATTTGAAGAATATAATACACACTATATACTATATTTTGAATCACAACCATATATTGAATGGAATAACATCATATATTTCATAAATGAAAGTTAAATGTTCAAAAGTATATACAAAAAAATTAATAAAAAGTTTTTAACTGTGATTACATATATTAAAAAATAAAATAAAAAAAAACATGAAAAAACTAAGTTCTTGAATTCTTTGACCATATTTTGCATCTCTCCAAAAAATTTCTGACCTGAAAAATAAAAAAAACAAATTAATTCAGAAACCGCTAGAAGCATATGAAAAAACTTCCTATTTTTGTAGAGATTGTTCTTGTCTTACAAAAGACAAAATCGAACATTTTCTCGTCACACTGACTCTTCATCCCCTGCATCAATAGAAATAAATAACGAATTTAATTATTACTAGTATAAAATGTTTGTATTACCATATATAAATATGACATATACATATGGAGCATGATTGAATAGTATATATAAACACATATTAGTAAAATCATAGCCTTGAAAAGATTTTGTCAAAAAATTATTATAGCAACACATCAACAGAGAGAGTAAACTAAACTAAATCCCAACAAAAATTAAAGCTCAAATCAAGGTGGAGAAAGAAAAGCAATTACTATACCAAGTCAAGATGGGTCAACTCCAAAAGACTAAACAAATAAACAATCCCCCACAGTTCCAGTATTTGAGTGTTGAGCAATTCCACCAAGATTTTAACAATTATATACTGGTATCTGTTTTCAAATAAGAAAAAATATAAATAGAGAGTGGATAGAAAGAGAAGAAAGAGATGAAATGATGAAAGAGAAAAGAAGAAAAGAACACAAACGAGAACAAGTTTAAAGGAGGAAAAGCCTGGAATAATTATATAACTACCATGACCCAAATTTAGTTTTCAACTTAACCAGAATGAACTCATGGTAATTTGTCCATACACAGAGCAAAGTCGTGAATACACTATCATGTATAACAGTCAGAAAAGAGAAAAGTGCATATTGCATCATAGCAACGTGCATCTGATTGGGCTTGCCTTTCATGCTAACCTAGTTAAGATGAAAGGGTTTTGCTATGATGCAATATGTACTTTTTTTTTTGTTGTATCATGTGTTGTGCTTTTCATGGTCTTTTCATCAATAAAATTTTCTTTTGCTAATCAAAAAATAAAAAATAAAATGGATAACCGTCATAACGCTAATCACACTTTTCAAGCAAGATAACAATAAACACTGAAGATATAATTTCTATTAAATGTTTGAGGACATGCTATCTTCAAAAAACATAGAAAACCACCTTATGATATCTTAAAAATCATTAAAAAAAATAAATAAATTATTTATTCATCATGGTGAACATATAGTTTCTGAAAACAGTGATGTTCAGAAGCCTGTTTTGTAACTTAGCCTTCCAAACCAAAGAAATTGGAGATTTATGATCATAGCACCCAATAAATCGAGTTGATTTTAGCTGTTCCATAATATGTACATAGTTCACTTATGTAAGAATAAATATACGCTTACCATCACTCAATAAATAACTTTTTATGGAGAGTCTCAAGCTACCATCTCAGATTATTTCTATTTTAGAATCACAAATTAGAAGCTATATTTAAAGATAACTCTAAATTGACTTTGTACTCTTATTGAGAACAATGTATCTGGGGTAGTCAACATTTGGCTTGTAACCTATTACCTACCCAACTTTGTCTATTTCTAATTGCTATTAGTGAAAATCAAATGATGCCAAAGGCAAAATAAAAAAATTACAAAATATTTATTTATTATATTTCGAATTGGGTTCATCCTATGTTCATTGTATTGGGTATCATGCAATACAAGAGTGATATAAAAGACTGATCTAGTGTGAAGCAATCTCAAACTCTTGAGTGTAAGAGTGATATTTTGTGAAGGTTGTGAGTTTTCCTAAGATGTACTTGAGTTTACTATCTTCCATTATACAAATACTTTTGTATGAAGTAAAATTTACACATTTTATGAAATTTGTTATGTTCTTGAAGTGATTACATATTCCTTACCAACTAAATAAATTGTTTATTAGCAATTTAAAGAACGGAAGTTATATCATACTTACATGTTGGATTTCAACTCATATTCTTTAGTACGAAATTAATCCATTCAACTCGCACTTCATCAAGTTCGGTTTCCGTGTAAGTCTTTTTTCCATTGAACTACAAGAGGTTATTTAGAAACAATTAGATCATAAAGAAGATGTACAAGTATCATGAAGCTTTTTTATGGCATGTTTTGAGAGATAAGATTTAAAGATATAAAAAGGTTATCCATACATGACTAAATCATGTAAATTAAGTCACAATCTGGGTTAAAATACACAACATAACATAACACAAGAACTCCACAATTAAGCAAATCAGAAACAACATGGCAGAGTAAATACAGCTGCACAAAATTATCAATATATAAATATGCATACACACAATTAAGCAAACCACGTGCAACTACCAACTCAATAACTTCCATGGGGAAAGGGCAATTGGACTCACGAAGAAAAACCAATACTAGTATTTCAAAACAACTACTACAACAAAAATGTCACAGCAAGAACAGAAATGTCAATAACCCCATCTCGGTCAGCCATTATCCACAGTTACAAATATAATAACATGTGAATTAATATTAGACAAGGAATATATGAACAGACAAACATACTAAAGTAATACAAGATCATTGAATTCTTAACAACATTATTTTCTTTAAAAAATTCTGTAGAAGCAAGTCCGCCACAAAAAATTGAAGAAACGAGCTATCGATCATGATTAATGACAGATTGCAGCTTTCAGTGAAACATGATGAACTATGATTATACTAAAATTATTCTCGAGAATCGTAAGATTTTGATAACAAAGATTGGGGTATAAATGAAAGAAGTTGGGGTACAAATGAAAGACCATCAAAATCTATTTACGAGAATACAAGTTTAAAAGAACTTGTCACGTCATATTTCCTAGTTTATGGTTACTAATATGCTTATCAAAAAAAATTTTAAAAAAAAGAGTTAATGATTATTAATATGTACCTGAAGATTTAGTTTCTGAAGGTTATGCATTGAGTCAAGTTCAAGACAACCCAGCGATGATAACCTATTATTTGACAGGTCCAAGGTCTCCAATCTTTGCAGGGATGACAAACCAGAAGGTAGTTCCACCAATTTATTATTAGTGACTTTCAATGATATCAAGGCATTTAAATAAGTTATCTCAGTTGGCAAACTCCTCATCTTATTGAATAAAAGATCTAGATACTCTAATTTTTTAAGGCAGCCAATTTCTGGAGGAAGGTATCTGCAGGAAAAACAACAAACAGAACATCACAACTTTCTCCAAGACTCAAAACATTAACATATAGGAAAAAAGATTAGAAAATGATCAAAAATATAAAGGAACTCTATAGTTTGTTGGAATCTTATAAAATGGTAGAATTAAGACCAATACACAAAATAGTTTTCAAACATTTGTACCATGCTGCCTCAATGGACATAGTTTTCAAACTCATTCCCACCCAACAGAACACTAAATAATTGTAGTTTGGTTTGACTGCAAAAGGTTACACCACAATATATAGATGTTTTGCCCCTTTTTGTTGTCAATAGAATATTGTCAATCCAAAAAAAAAAGTCGTACTAACTGTTTTATATGGTTGATGTGGATTGGGTGGTTCCTCCCTCTTGTATTCAAATGCTATTGATTGATTATAGGGGATTAGGAACACCAATAAGAAAGCTCGAGTTCTTTGGGATTATGTCATTTTTTTATATTTTGGGAAATATAGTTAGAGAGGAATGCAAGGATTTTTTTTTTTTTTTTGGTGACAAATTTGAAAATTTGAAGGGGATATGGGATAAGATATGTCATTCTGTCTTCTTTTTTGGCTTCAGTTGCTCCTACTTTAGAGAGATTTCATTGTTCTTTATTAGTAGGGATTAGAGGGTAGCGTGTGATATTTAGTTTTTGCATTTTGGTAGATTCCATGTCCTTCACTTTCTTTATTGCCAATCAAAAAGGTAATTTTGAAAAGCTATTTCATGGAAATCAATCAAGAAACTCGAGTTTAGGGGAATTTAATAACTCTAGCAGTAATATTGATTATATATTCTTCTGCAAGATGAAGGTAGTGGAGGTAAAGTAGGCTATGAAGAAGATGAGATTGGGAAGTAGTAGGACTAGATAGAATTCCCAAAAAAGTCTGAAAGTATTTGGGTGATGTGATGAAGGGATAGTTTTGGTTGATTAATTTGTTTAAAAATATTTTGAATTCTATTACAATAATTATGAATAGAGAAAAAGTACATTAGTTCCAATATATAAGAACAAAAATTAAATTCAAAATTGCACTAATTATCGTCATATTAAACTTATGAGTCATACAACAAAACTTTGACACAGAGTGATTGTGTAGAGATTAAAACATGTGACGGCAGTTTTTAAAATATTATAAAAATTGGGGGGGCGGGGAAGGGAAAACTAACAAAGACCTTCATATGGTGTTTATTGACTTAGAAAAGCATATGATTGTATTTCTAAAGAGATAATGTGAGTTTTGGGTTAGTGACAACAAAAGCAGTAAAATTTTAAGCTTGAATTGTGGACAAATATTTACAATATAAAGAGTTTAGGTTAAGTTGACTGAGACGGAATACATGAAAATGTAATGTTAGAAAAACTACAAATAGGGATGAAGAAGGTAAGTCAAATTTTATGGGCATGAGATACATAAGAGTGATCATTTTTTATATCTTGGGTTAACTAATAAACACTAACAACTAAAATCTTATTAATATAAATTACCTAATTTTGCTTTTCTAATTGTTAGATATTCTTCCAAAATAACCATTATTACCAGCTTAGAGTGAGACCGAGAGGGATTAATTAACAGATTTCAACATGTGGTTGGGAAAACCAAATTAATCATAAAAAAAAAATTTGCACTACTACTGCAACTGTGTGACTAATTTTAGATAACAATAATCCTGCAGATTGAGTCAAGCCTTTCAACATTAATATGCAATACATTATTAGTGCAATTGGGTGCCAAGAAAAACCATCATAACATCAAACCTTAATAAGTAATGGAGAAATATATAGGTTAGCTTCATTAGGGCATGGGTAAGTAAGATAAGTATGACTAATGCTATGAATCTTCCCAAAACGTGGCAAAGGATTCAAGACAAACCCCCAAATACCAAAGCCTAAAAGTAATCGATCAGAGGTTACCAATTCATACCAAATTATTACCATGTGTTGATGTGTCAGTTGCCTGACCAACAATAATCCAGATTTGCATTGCTTCAATTATGCTCAAATGGCATAGTTAAGTACAAAAACCCAAGACCTTTATTTTTCCCATAAGCTATGCTCCTCTTATATGGCTTCTCCATCTCGCCTACAAACCACAGTAATCCACATTTTGCAACTCTGAAACACAATCCAAATGATGCAACTCATTTGTACACTTCTACTCCATTTTATCCTTCATTCACCTTTCTATTTTGTACCATTCACAAGCCACCTTAAAACCTCACATGGACAGTATGAATTTCTAATTTATTCTCATCGCCTTCTACTCAGCAGTCCAATCAATGAAATTCTAATTACTTGTTCATGCAGGTATAAATCAACAATACATTCACTTATATCCACAGTTTGTATCACTTATTGGTTTATTAAATTAGATATAAGTTTGTATCAAGTTATTGTAAGAATTTAGGAAATTTTCAAGAAACTGATTTCTAGTCTGCCAATGAGAAAGTAACTGGTCCTTTGTCTATATATGACATAGGATAGGTAAAGATTTAAAAAAGAACAGTAACCTGATAGAGAAGTGACAAACAGAGAGCTTTGTCAAGCATTTGAGCCCAGCAATCTCACTCAACAAAGGAAATGCCGAAGGCCTTGGAGGCACCTTGCAAAGCTCAAGCTCCTTCAAAGCCATTAACTTGTGCAAAGGCAAACCCGTCAAACTCGGTGAAGTTATCTTCAACTGCAAGCATTCCAGCTCAACCAAGTTCCTAAACTCCGTGGGAAAAATATTAACCTCATTCCCGAAGAACTTCAAAGTCTTCAACTTTCTCAAACCACCCAACCACCTAGGAATCAAATTGAACACATTCTTATACATATACAATCCCTCAACCGAACCCTCCGACCCGTTTGGTACCGAAAAATCCAAACTTTTTCCAGAAACATCAAGAACAGAGCCGCAATCAGCATCATCTCCACTCAAATTGGTCTCCAAAACTTGCGATTTTTCAGATTTCTCGGCTTCTTTCAAGGGATCCTCTTCTGTAACTACAGGTTCGTCCGAATCGGTGACCTGCATTTGCTTAAAACACTATAAACAATAGATAAATATTTTGAGAAATTTGAAAGGAATTTGGAGATTTGGGTTAGGGTTTAGAAGTAGAGAAGATTGAGTGGGAGAACAATGGAGAAAAGAGAGACGACGAGAGAAAGAGAAGAATCGCAGCAGCGATGATTAGGGATTAGGGATATTTTTTTTTTTTTGGGGGGGGGGGGGGGGGGGGAAGGGCGGGAATGGAAAAAAAGGGCGGGAATAAAAAATTATTCACTTTGTTTTTTCGCTTTTCAAAAAAACACTCTTCAAAAAAATTTATTTTCTTATTTTTCATGTTTTTTTATTTTTACTGAATTTTTTTAATATTTTAAGTAATTTTTTTATCTTTTAGAAACACCTAACATAAATACACTTAAAAAGTACAAAAAATATAAAAAAAAATCTTTTAAAAATTCCTTAAATACCAAAAATTCAAAAAAAAAAATACAAGAATTCAGTATATTTTTTGTATTTTTATGTATTTATTAATTTTTTAAAATATTTTTTTACAATTTTTTTACTTTTTAGATACATCTAAGTAAGGTGCATCTAAAAAAGTAAAAAAATATTTAAAATTTTAAAAATATTCACTAAAAACAAAAAAACATGAAAACCAAAAAAGTCAGTTTTCAAAAAACTTAATCCAGAAAACTCAAACCAAACACACTGATTTTTTTTTTGGGTCAAAAATGAAATTTAAATAACAAAATAATGCCGTTTAACTCTTTTCTTTTTTTTTTTGGTGACAGGGGTTGCCATCGTCAAAAAATTTTATTTTTTTGTTAAAATATATATTTTTTTATAGTTATGAATTTTAAAAAAAAAATTCCTTTTTTTTTAGTTACTAAGATTGAAAATTTATTTGTTTCATTTTTATTTTAATGAAAAAAATATATTATTATTTTTTATTTGGTAGAAATATGAGTAATATTTTAATGAAAAATATTTTCCACTAAAATAAAAGTTAATTTTCTGTGGTCAATGAAAAATATTTTCCTGCGACCTATTTTTTTTTGTTATTAAAAATTATAAACTAATTTTTTGTGGTAGAGGAGAGGGAGCGGCAGTAGCGGTGAAGGTGGTGGATAAGAGATGATGGTGGTGGTGGCGATAATGGCGATGGCGATGGCGATGGCGATGGCGAAGGAGATTAGTGGTGAAGTTGTAGTGGTGGTAGAGTAGATGGAATGAGATGGGTGAATGAGAGATGAGAGATAATGGTAATAGTAGTGGCAGTAGTGGTAGTGGTAGTAGTGGAGTGGTGGCAATGGTAGTAGTAATGGTAGTCGTAGAGGTGAAGTGGCGACAATGGTAGTAATTGTCGTAGTGGAATGGCGTTTACAGTAATGGTGAATGTGGTAAAGGAGATAGGTGGTGTGAGAGAGAGAGAGATGAGTGAGAGATAGATAGAGGAGAGAGAGACAGAGACAGACAGACAGACAGAGACAGAGTGATGAGCGAGAGAGAGACAAAGTGGTCACTAAAAGTGCATTTTCTTGTAGTGGATAGATAAATCGAGAGGGAGCTTAGTAAATAGAGAAGACGGAAGGGAGAGGACAAGCAACGCGAACACAGTGGAAGAGAGAGAGAGAGAGAGAGAAAGAGACAAAAAGATAAAAAGATAGAGAGTGAGAGATAGAAAAAGAGACAGAGAGATAAGAGAGATGAACGAGAGAGAAATGAGCGAGAGACATAGAGAGAAGAGAGATGAACGAGAGAGACAGACAGAAGAGAGATGAGCGAGGGAGACAAAGAGAGATGAGAGAGATAGAGAGAAGAGAGATAAGCGAAAGAGACAGGGAGAGAAAAGAGATGAGAGAAGAGATAAATGAGTGAGAGAGACAGATAGAAAGATAGACACAGAGAGAAGAGTGATGAGTGAGAGAGAGAAAGAGAAGAGAGAGAGGAAGATGAAAAAATGGGTAAAAAGATATAGACAAAGAGAGAGAAAAAAAAAAGAGCGTAAAGAGATAAACGTGAGAATGAGCGAGAGAGATAAAGAGAAGAGACAGAGAGAGAAGAGAGATGAGAGAGATAGACAGAAGAGAGATGGACGAGAGACACAGAAAGAAAGAGAGAGAGAGAGAGACAGACAGACAGACAGACAGACAGACAGAGAAGAGTGATGAATGAGAGAGAGAAAAAGAAGAGAGACAGAGACACAGAGAGAAAGAGAGAGACAGACAGACAGAGAAGAATGATGAGTAAGAGAGAGAGACAGACAGACAGACAGACAGAGACAGAGAGATAAGAAGATGAAAAAATGGGTGAAAAGAGAAATATACAAAAGAGTAAGACGATGTCGATTTTTTTTTTTTTTTTTTGTGACAGAAAAATATTGTTGCATTTATTTAAACCATTTTGTGACTACATATATATAAAGCCGTCTCCAAGCCACAATATATATATATATATTTTTTACTTTTTTTTTTTTGTGTGTGCAACGGTACCTATTACGATCGCAAAAAACTCTTTTCTTTTTTTTTTTCTTTTTTTTTTTTTGGCGACTGCAGCTGGTACTGTCGCAAAAACTCTATTTTTTTTGTGATAGCAATTTCTGCCGTCGCAAATACTCTATTTTTTGCGACGGCAAGTTGTGCCGTCTCAAAATGTCACTTTTTTTTGTGACGGCAAGTTGTGCCGTCTCAAAAGGTCACATTTTTTGCGACAGCAAGCTGTGTCGCCTCAAAAAGACACATTTTTTGCGACGGTAAGCTGTGCCGTCGCAAAAAGTTCCGTCTTTTAAGCCCACTTTTCTTGTAGTGGAAAAAGTGTGAATAAGAAATAAAAAATAAAAAATAATTATCATTTAAGAGTAAAAAATAATTATCATTTTAACTTTTGGGCAGATTATATACATACGCATGGTTGTTTTAATTAAATTTGTAAAAAATTATTTCTAACTACTCGAAAGATAAAAATCATATTAAAATGATACTTAATTTTTATTTTTTATTTCTTAACCAAATTAATTTTTAATTTTTAATTTTTAAAAAAAAAAATTTTAAAAATCAAACTATACATAGCCTAAGAATCTTTTGATTAATTATTTCTTACGTTGGTAACTTATTTAATTATTTGTTAATTTTACGACATTTTTACCATCAAGTCTGTTTGGTAACCATTTTGTTTTCAGTTTTCAATTTATATTTACAAAAATTTTAAAAACTGTAATAAAAACTTGTTTGATAATTTTTTTAGTTTATAAATGGTTGTCGCAATTTGTAAATTTGAGGAAAAAACGTAAATTCAAAAAATGAGTTTACATTGGTTTTTAAACAGAAATTTAAAACCTTTACTAACAAATTTTTTTTTCAATTAATCTTTTTTTCAAATAATTTTTTTCCAAGTAATTTTTTTTTCCAATGAATTTTTTTTCCAACTAATACTAACCAAGTGGGCAATTGGTAATGCTACTTTAAACCTTAAAGAGGGGATTGTAATTTCTAAAATGTGAGGGGTGTCAATGTAATTTACCCAATGAGGGAAAAATTGGTATTTAAAAAAATTAAATTGCTGAAGGGGGGGAATCTGTAATGAAACTTTAAACTTCAGGGAGGGAGATGCAATTTCCAAAACGTGAGGGGAGAACTGTAATAAACATAAACCTCAGGGGGTGTTAGTGTAATTTACCCTATATATATAATCACACTTTAAAATGTGACATAAAAAATAAAGATTAGAAAGTGACATAAAAAATAAATATTATCACACTCAATCAGATAAAGTGTGATTAAAAATTTGGGAATTGTATATTTTATATAAAAATCAATTTGAAATATTTTATACAATCACACATATTTAGGAAGTGTGATTAAAAAGTATTAATGTATATATAATCACATTTTAATTACATTGTGTGATTAAAAAATATATAAATAATCACACTTTAATTAGAATGTGTGATTAAAAAATATATAAATAATCACACTTATTTAAAAAATGTGATTAAAAAGTAATAGTGTATATATAATCACATTTTAATTAGAATGTGTGATTAAAAAATATATATAAATAATCACACTTTAATTAGAATGTGTGATTAAAAAATATATATATAATCACACTCATTTAAAAAGTGTGATTAAAAAGTAGTAGTGTATATACAATCACACTTCAATTAGAAGGTGTGATTAAAAAATATATAAATAATCACACTTTAATTAGAATGTGTGATTAAAATATATATATAAATAATCACACTTATTTAAAAAGTGTGATTAAAAAGTAATAGTGTATATATAATCACACTTTAATTAGAATGTGTGATTAAAAATATATATAAATAATCACACTTTAATTAGAATGTGTGATTAAAAAATATATATATAATCACACTCATTTAAAAAGTGTGATTAAAAAGTAGTAGTGTATATATAATCACACTTTAATTAGAATGTGTGATTAAAAAATATATAAATAATCACACTTTAATTAGAATGTGTGATTAAAATATATATATAATCACACTTATTTAAAAAGTGTGATTAAAAAGTAATAGTGTATATATAATCACATTTTAATGAGAAGGTGTGATTAAAAAAATGTATATATAATCACACTTAATTGAAAAGTGACATAAAATATAAATATTATCACACTCAATCAAATTAAGTGTGATTAAAATATCAATCTAATTTTTTTTATCACACTTTCAATAAAAGTGAGATATTTTTTTTTGTCAAAGTGTGATCTTTAACTATTTTTGTAGTAGTGATAAAATTATATCATTAAATTAGTTAAATTTAAAAAATTAGGATAAATTACAAACGCACCTCTTGTGGTTCTAGAAATTACATTATGCTTCCTAAAGTTTCTAATTTCATAACAAATAGGTCCTTTTATTAATAAATCATTAAGTTAATTAACAGTTTTTAATAATATTAAAATTTTATTTCAATTAATAATTCAGATAATTTTATTATTGTATAGGTGAACAGTTAGAAATTTCACTTTTTCAATTAATTCTGTTAAATAAAAAATTCTAACAATGAGGTATTTATAATTTTCCAAACCACAGCGGGTAATTTGTATTTTAAGCAAACTTCAGGGGGTGTATTTGTAATTTACCCAAAAAATTAAAATACAAAATCTCAAAAAAATAGACTCATTATATCTCTCTTTGCCTGACCATACTAACAGGCTAATGGGTAAACTGCTAATAGATCCTAATAGTTGGACTTAATTTCCATCAAATTCTATTAAAAATAAGTCCTAGTAAAATTGTCGCTAAAATGATTTTGTGACCATTTTTTTGCATATGTCATTAAAAATTAACAATTAGTGACTTTTTTTGTCGCGATTTTTATAAATTATCGTCAAAGCATATAATTAGTGACGTTTTTCTGTGACGAATTTTTTAAATTATCGCTAAAAATTGATAATTAATGACATTTTTTTTTGGTGACGATATGCATTTATCTTGACCTTGTGTAAAAGCTCTTTTTAGGATATATGTTGTGATAACTGATCAGCGCAAGGTAAAAATGTAGATTTGGTTGTAGGAAACTGTGGGGATATATTTTCTGAGTACCAACACGTGGCCAAGGTGACGCCGATGTGTCAGCCGGGGTGCCACGTGTCCTGGTCGTGACGCTGAGGTGATCTCGACTAGGCCGAGGTTATCTCCGAAGATATCGGAGCCCGGGATAAGCGGATAAGGGACAAGAGTCCTAGAATGAGGAAGGATCTCAGCCTAGATAAGGATAAAGCTCTTAGAGAGTTTATCTTTATCTATTGGAGAGTCCAAGATAAACACTGAACAGAAGTCCATTGAAGTTAGGCTTCTATTGGGACTAGGATTGAGTTGGCTATAAAAGAGAGGCACCCCCAATGGGTCTAACGTACGCAATTTGTACTCTAAATAGTGAGTTAAGCACTTTTTCTATCTTTGAGAGATAACTGACTTAATCATCGGAGTGCTCCCGGGTGGACGAACCACTGCCGAAATCTCTTCTTTCTATTGCAGGTCATTTAGGCGCCATCTATTCTGCCAGTGCTCTCCAGTTGAATACTGAGTTGGCAGTGTGGTCAGAAATTCACTCACACAATTTGGTGCCATCTGTGGGAAAGAAAGGAGAATAGATGGCCAACGATGGACAGAAAGAGAAGATTGGGGATGACACTCCTACTGGGAGTGGGAGACCTATTGACCTTGACGTCGAAGAAGACAACTGTAACGAAGAAACTCGTGATCATAATCACGGAGGAAAGGGCGTAGGCCAGGAAGGCGACATACCAAAGAAAACGGACCAAAGCGGGTATTATACTGAGGACTCCCTTCAGTTATGGAAGGATAGGTGCCTACGGAGGGACGAAGAGGTAAAAAAAATGGCGAAAAAATTGGCAGACCTACAAACGGTCGTCAATTTCATGATACAAAACAACGTCATGCAGCCACCGTTCCCGCTGCAGGACACGCCGATTCCAGCGGCCAATGCCCAGAAGGGAGGGCAGAAAACGGTCCCTACAGTCCCCCAGCACACCAGGAGCGAAAAACACTCTCACCGACCTTCAAAGGAGGTCGGGCGAGGAGAGTTGAGAATGGAGGAATCTCGAAGGACACACCACACCAAAGAAGCAGATCCCAGAGAACATCGGCATATTCAAAGGCAGGAGTTATGCTTTGATGCAACCAATGGAGAAAGGTCGAAAAGGGCTCACAACGAAGCTAAGAGTAGTGCACCTAAAAGACTGAAATCTAGAGATAGCCGAGCTCCTGGGCGGACCAAAGAGGACTTGAGAGATTGCCTCAAGAGAAAGCAACAAAATGCCAAGGTAACTTCCCCTGTTAAACCGAGAACACCATTCTCGGTGGAGTTAGACAAATTTGAGGCCCCGAAAAGATTCAGTATGCCGAGGTTCTAGATATACAATGGTAAGTCGGACCCTAACTTTTACGTCGGTTTATACCTGAACTCGATGGCATTGTACACTGGGAATGATCTGTTGCTTTGCAAGGTGTTCCCCTCATCCTTCGGGGAAATTGCATCAAATTGGTTTCACAAATTGCCAAAAGGAAGTGTGAAGACCTAGGAAGGCCTGGCGGAGATGTTCGTGGCCAGGTTCATGACAAACAAACTACAACCATTAAGGGTAGACACCCTGATGGCTCTGAGGATCAGTGAGGATGAAGGCTTTAGGGCCTACGCAAAAAGGTATTATAAGGTCTTCAACCGAATACCGGAGTGCAACCAAGAGGTGGCGGTCGTGTCTTTCAAGAACGGCCTAAAAGATGATTGCGCACTACGAAAGTCATTGGCAAAGACATTGCCAAAAAGCATGGAGGAGCTCATGGCTAGAATTGAGAAATATGCCAGAGCCGAGGAAGACACGCCGAGGATTAAGGCGATAAAGTAAGAGAAAAGAAACGGCTCGCCGAAGCGAGGCCAAGGTAACAACGGATCCAACAAACAAGAGATAGGACTGAGAACCGCACAAGCAGTCACAACTGTATTCCGGATCCCAATTCACAAAGTCCTGGATAAAATCCGAACCCAACCCTATTTCAGAGCACTAGTAAGGGTACCAGGAGAGTTTATGGAAAGAAGCCTTGGAAAACATTGTGCTTACCATAATGAAGATGGGCATCTGACTCAAGGATGCAGAGCCTTGAAGTCACACCTAGAAGACCTGGTAAGGCAAGGCCATTTAAGGGACCTTGTAGATGAGGCCAGGACAAGGGAAGAACAGTCAAGATTGCCTCAGGCACCAGCAGCTCCACCTCCCCCGGCACAACAACCGCAGGCAGGCGGACCTCGGGTAATTAATGTAATTCACTCGAAGGTCAACGAAAACGAAATACGGGGGGAGACCCAGAAGGTAAAGCACTTGCAGCATGTGTACCAGGTCCGACAGAAAAGATCTCGGGCTGAGGAGTGCCAGGGACCAATAGTGTCCTTTACTGAAGCCGACCTGGAGATGGTACAACATCCGCACAACGATGCCTTGGTAGTATCCCTCTAAGTTGGGGAGTGCCAAGTGAAGCGCATCCTAATTGACCAAGGTAGCTCTTGTGACATCATGTATGTTAGATGTTACAAGGAGCTTGGCCTTTACCTAGACGATATGGAGCAATCCAATGGCCCAATGGTTGGGTTCAATGGAACGCCGACATGGCCACTGGGAGCAGCAAGCTTGGAAGTGCAGGCTGGCACTAGGAAGATAAAGACAGAGTTCACCATAATCGACACACCCTCCCCTTACAATGTTATCCTGGGAAGGCCATGGTTGCATGCAATGGGGGCTGTTCCCTCAACATTGCATTAGCTATTGCGATTCCCAACAGAGCATGGGATAGAGGAGGTCAGAGGGGATCAGCTGCAGGCAAAGAAGTGCTCTATGGCAGCAATGAAATCCACTTGCAACATACGGGAACCAGAAAGGGCAGAGATCGAAGACGAGGACGTGGAAGTCCTAGAGGACGTCGGCAAAGAGATAGCGAAGAAGAGTGAAGAAGCCCTAAAGAAAATCCTCGTCCAGCAAGGGGATGAAGAACGCTTTTTCCTTCTCGGCTCGGGCTTTGCCGAAGAAGAGGAAAAGGAACTTGAGGCTTTCTTGAGAGCAAACATTGAAGTGTTTGCCTGGACACCTTACGAAATGCCAGGCATTGACCCCGATGTCATTTGGCATAAGCTGAACGTAGACAGGTTGGCCAAACCTGTAATCCAACGGGCAAGAAGACCGACGTTGATGCATGTTGAGGCAGTGGAAAGAGGAAGTAGACAAACTTCTGGAGGCTAGAGCCATTCGAGAGGTAAATTACCCGACATGGCAATTGAATACAGTGGTGGTGAAGAAAAAGAATGGTAAATGGAGGGTCTGCGTGGACTTTACCAGCCTAAACAAGGCCTGTCTCAAAGACAATTTTCCTTTGCCCAAGATTGACCAACTGGTGGATGTCACTTCAGGGCATGGAAGGATAAGCTTCCTGGATGCCTATAGGGGGTACCATCAAATAGCCATGTACCCCCCAGATGAGGAGAAAACTGTGTTTATTACCCCAAAAGGACTGTATTGCTACAGAGTGATGCCTTTTGGGTTAAAAAATGCAGAACCAACTTACCAGAGATTGGTAACCAAGATGTTCAGACACCTAATCAACCGAACAGTGGAGGTATACATCGATGACATGGTCGTGAAGACCAGGGAACCTAATGACCATCTGGAAGACTTAAACGCAGTCTTTGACATCCTAAAAACATATCGGCTCCGACTCAATGCATCAAAATGCGCATTCGGAGTTAGATCTGGTAAGTTCTTTGGATCCTTGGTGACCAGAAGGGGCATTGAGGCCAGCCCAGATCAGATCAAGGCCATTTTAGAATTGAAAAGCCCAACATCGGCGAAACAAGTACAGATGTTGACTGGAAGGGCTGCAGCCCTGAATAGGTTTATAAGCAGAAGTCCTGACAAATGCAAACCCTTCTTCAACTTAGTGAAGAGGGCCACAGACTTCTTATGGATAGAAGAATGTGAAGTTGCCCTGGCTGACTTGAAGAAGTATCTGAGCACGGCTCCAGTTCTCTCAAATCTAGAACTTGGAGAGGAGCTGTTCCTGTACTTAGCAGTTTCGGAACATGCGGTAAGCGCAGTGGTAATCCGAGAAGAAAAAGAGAAACAAAGGGCTGTTTACTATGTAAGCAAAACCCTAACTAATGCAGAAACCAGGTATTTACCCTTGGAGAAGTTAATGCTGGCCTTAGTAATGGCTTCAAAGAAGCTGAACCATTACTTTCAAGCTCACAAAATTGTGGTGCTAACTGAATATCCTTTGAAATCCCTATTACAGCAGGGAGATCTGATAGGCAGAATAGTCAGATGGGCGGTGGCCTTGGGCCAGTATGACTTGGAATACAGATCCAGAACAGCAATCAAAGGCCAAGTTTTGGCCGACTTCGTGGCCGAGTTCACGCCAGGATCCATCGTACATCGGGCTCCGTTGAGCCAAGGTGAACGATGTCCAAGCGAGCAAAGAGGATCCCAGCCGAGGGCAACAGAACAAAGGAAGGAAGAAAAACTCAGGCCCTGCAGCATTTACATCGGCGACTCCTTTCAACTGTTTGTTGATGGGAGTTCAAACTGACAAGGAGCGGGGGCAAGAGTAGTACTGGTATCTCCAGATGGACAGATACTAGAACAATCCATTTGTTTGGGGTTCAAGGCCTCAAACAATAAAGCAGAGGATGAAGCACTGATTGCAGAACTGAAACTGGCAGTAGCAGTAGAAGCAGATGAAGTGATAGTCTTCTGTGACTCTCAGCTTATAGTTAACCAGACAACAGGCGAGTTCGTAGCCCGAGACAAAAGGATGTCGGCCTATGTGAAGGAGGTCGGCAAATTGATGGCCCTATTTCAAAATTTCTAACTACAGTAGATTAGCCGAGATGATAACAGTCACGTTGATGCCCTGGCCAACCTGGCTAGTGCAATACAACCTGGAAAGGCAAGGACGATAATGGTTGACTACTTGTCGGGCCCGAGCATCGAACCACTGACCACAGAGCGCGAAGCAATGTGTGTGGACATGGGACCAAGCTGGATGGACGCAATAATAGCATTCCTGAAAGAAGGAAAACTACCAGATGATCACAAAAAGGCACACAAGATCAAATTGAAATCGGTAAGATTCAGTTTGACAGCAAAGGGACATCTCCACAGAAGATCCTTCACTGGACCCCTTTTGAGGTGTGTACATCGTTCACGAGTTGAAGATTTTTTTGTACGAAATACATGAACGAATATGTGGAAGCCACGCAGGGAGCAGATCACTTGCTCATAGGGCCATTACCCAGGGGTATTGGTGGCCTTACATGTAGAAAGGTGTAGAAGCCTATGTCAAGAAGTGTGAAAAGTGCTAAAGGTTTGCACCTCTGATACACCAACCAGCAGCAAACCTAAACCCAATATCCAGTTCTTGGCCGTTTGCCCAATGGGGCATGGATCTCGTTGGAAAACTGCCCCAAGCAACTGGGCAAAGGAAAGTACCTGCTGGTAGCAACAGATTACTTCACCAAGTGGATAGAAGCTGAACCCCTTGCCAAGATTCGAGACGTGGATGTGAAGAGCTTCATATGGAAAAATATCATCACCAGGTTTGGGATCCCAAGAGCACTAGTTGCAGACAATGGAACACAATTTGACAGTAAGCTAATCAAGAGCTTTTGTACAAAGTTCAAAATTAAGAATTATTTTTCCACCCCAAGTTTTTCTCAAAGTAATAGATAAGCAGAAGCATCCAACAAAGTCATCTTGGATAGGATTAAGAAGAAGCTGCAAGCAGCAAAGGGAAAGTGGGTGGATGAACTGCCAAGTGTATTCTGGGTATATCGGACTACGCCGAGAAGATCAACTAGGGAATCCCCATTTGCCATGGCTTATGGCACAGAAACAGTCATTCATCTAGAAGTCAGCATCCTAGGGATCAGAACCCAGGGAGTAGAGAATGGGACTAATGATGTATTATTAGCCCGAGATCTGGATCTGTTAGAAGAAAGAAGGGAGAGAGCTGCAATTCAGCTGGCGGGCATACCAACAGCAGCTTGCCAGGGCTTATAATAAGAAGGTCAACCCAAGGGAGTTTCAAGTCGGTGACCTCGTCTTGAGAAAAGTCGTCGACAATAAGAAAGATCCCAGAGAGGGCAAGCTTAGCCCGAATTGGGAGGGACCCTATAGAATCATCTCGGTATTGGGCAATGGGGCATATCGGCTTGAAGATAATGAAGGCAAAGAATTGCCAAGGCCCTAGAATACTTGCAATCTGAAATTTTTCTATCATTAGACTTTCTTGTTCTTTGTTATATGCCGAAGTAATAAATAAAGTTCTAGCTTGATTTTTCTACACTTATGATTGATAAGATAATTGACGATGTTTATGAAATACATACATAATGAGAACCCAAGTGGAACTTAAGTTCACATTAGGGGGCAGAGAGTTCGAAAGTGGTTCCTGGAAAGGGAGAATTTACAAGCCAAAATTAGTTTAACACTTGTTGAAATTTAAGTTTGCAAGTTGAAGTTAAACCGAGGTCATGTTTAACGCTTGTTGAAACTTGAGTTTACAAGTTGAAGTTAAACTAAGGTCATGTTTAACACTTGTTGAAATTTGTGAAAAATTTACAAGTTGAAGTTAAACCGAGGACATGTTTAACACTTGTTGAAATTTAAGTTTACAAGTTGAAGTTAAACTGAGGTCATGTTTAACGTTTGTTGAAACTTGAGTTTACAAGTTGAAGTTAAACTAAGGTCATGTTTAACACTTGTTGAAATTTGTGAAAAATTTATAAGTTGAAGTTAAATCGAGGACATGTTTAACACTTGTTGAAATTTAAGTTTACAAGTTGAAGTTAAACCAAGGTCATATTTAACGCTTGTTAAAACTTGAGTTTGCAAGTTGAAGTTAAACTAAGGTCATGTTGAACACTTGTTTAAATTTGTGAACAAATTTGCAAGACTTGAGTTGAACTGAGGTTACGTTTAGACCAAGGTTGTACCAAGAGAAGTACTTATGTACTTGACGAGGTAAACCATTGGTTTGTATAACCGAGGTGTATCACCCCGAGAAGGTTGCACAGACTAAGGTGTATGTTGAAGATATCCAAATTATTCCAAGTATAGTCACATAAAGAAGACAAACATACAAGCATTCGAAAGAGGAAGTTGTATTTATATTCAAAAGAAGGCACATCGGCCACATGAAGAGCTTACATTGTTTCAGAGAAAGAAAAAAAGTACAAGGTACAGAAAAAAAGAGGAAAACATCAAACTAAGACTCTTCGGCGCCACTGACAGGTTGGGTTTGGAGCTCGGAGGACTGCTAAGAAGACATCTCGGTGGCCTTCTCAGCCGCAAGCTCGGCATCTATTTCTTGAAGAGTTTGGTCAAGGCTCTTGTCGGCGATAGGCGCGTCCGATGTTGCCTTCTTAAGAGTAGCCTCTTTGGAGACCTCCTCACCCTCCTCATCCTAAGTCAAGTCTAGGACTTGCTCATTTGAAGTAGGGGACTTGGCCCCAGCAGTTTCCTTCGATTTCCTCACCAAAGCTTCCTCTTCAGACTAAGAATCATCTTCGGACTGGCTTGGAGTAGGAGGGAATGGCAAGGCGAGGACGTCGGCGTTCTTAAAGGGGGAGTCATCGGGGAAGTCAAGCTTTTTTAGAGCAGCCATCTAACCAAGGGTGAAACCCTTGTTGCATGCCTGCTTCACTTGTTTTTTGTAGTCCGCCGTGACATCGGCCACTCCCTCATTGTATGCCTTCTCATTAGCGGCCTTAAGCTCGGCGTCTTTTGTGGCCAAGGCATCTTGCAGTTCTTTCTGGGCCTTGGCCGTCTTTTCTTCGGCCTCTTTCTTCTGGGCCTCAAGAACCTTATTAATGGCCTCAGCGGCATCCGCTTTTTCTTCAGCCTCATCCTTAGCTTTGACAGCAGCCTCGGCCTAGTCTGCCAAAGTCTTCATTTTTGCCTCGGCTCTTTTTATGGCCTTCTGTAGACTAGCAACCTCCCTAGTCTTGTCAGCCAACTCCTTCCTTGTCTCAAAAGATTGTATTGAGAAGGAGTGGGTGTGCTGGATCGTCTGAAGAAAAATGAACAAAGCAAAAGTTATTAGAAAAATTTTCTAAGTATAAAAAAGAAAAAGAAAGAAAAATATCGAGTATATAGAACTTACTTGAATGGAATGCTGCAGCATCAGAGAAAAATTTTCGTATTCGCTCATCTAAGCATTACAATTAAGATCTTCGGGCAACAACAAGGTGGTGGAAAGGCCAACACCGACCTCAATGTTGTTGGCGCTATCACCAGCCTTAACCGGCTTGTCGTCGATTGTAATTGGCGGGGCCTAGGGGGAATCATGTTTTAATGGCCCCGAGGTGGTCGCAGGGACAACCTCGGCCTCTTTGATCTAGTGGATTCGGATGGTTGGGCATCAGCGAGCCTCTTCTTGGCAATAGAAGGGGTCTTATCACTCTCGGCCAATTTAGAAATTGGCAAGGTGTCCTCAGTGTCAATCTGAGTCACCGTTGCCTTAGGCTGAGTCTTCTTCAGACGTTTTGGCTTTGGTTTTGGTTGAGACTGGGTTTGTGCTGGTTGAGCATCAACTAAGTCAGGGATGTCGGCTAGAAGATCGTTAGCAACAACTTTTTTACGACCCATCTCGGCGAAAATTGCAGTTCTACGGCGGCGTTGGCGTTGAGATGGTGGGATCAGATATGGAGCTGAGGTTGACGGTTGCTCTGCTGGATCAGAGGTCGATCCTTGATCTGGCTGAGATGAGGAGGCCGTTGGAGGAGTTGTGGCGGAAGGGGGAGAATGGCTTTTCTTCCTCTTTGGGACGTCAGGAAGTACCGACCTGTAGGTCGAGATGAAGTTGAGTACCAAAGGGGCTCTGCGCTTGTGGACTGGCAGATCCAATGGCTTTTTCAAACCCTTGTTGGGGAAAAAGGACTTGCGGAAGCCTTTTTCTGGTTGGGGAAGAGCTACAAGAAAAACAGACATGAGAACAAACGAAGTATTAAAGACTTTAAAAACAAGTAAGTATAAACACTGGGCTCTTACCATTACCCTCTACAAAAACTGTTCGAGGAAGAGGGTAAAGGTGGAGGTCCTCATCTGGAGCGAACTCCCAGTTCCCCGAGATAAGGAAGTAATCATCCCCGGCTCCCTTGTTGAAGTCTGGGAGGTCGGCAACAATTTTGTACTCAGTGGACCTCGGCTTGAGGTAGTAAATATAACCTTTCTCTAATTTGAGGCCACACATGGTGTAGCAGTATTGGATGTCGTCTAAGGTAACCTTAGCATTCTCTTGTTTGGCTAAGGCTATTATACCATTGATGACTCGGTAGGAATTGGTTTTTAGGTGGTGTTTGTTTGCCATATTGATTTCAGCAGACCAGAAGAGTACACGAAAAATCAAATAAAAAAATTGGTGTTTGTTTCCCATAGTAATTTCAGTAGAACAGCTAAGAAGCTTGTCTTAGGACAAAAATTTTAAAAAAAAATTATATATGCACAAACAATTTTGAAGGAAGAAAACAAAATCAAACAACAAAAACATTTTTAGTTCGACGGTGATGGTTTTGCCCTATTTTGTAGTTGTAATAACCTTGACCTCCGATTAATGCTAATTCATGAGTAATTATGCCTAACAGTGATTTAGAAGGAATCTGAGATTAATTTGCATATGTATTGCATTATTTATGTGTTTCTATCTGTTCGGTGTAAAATGACCTGTTCATGCTTTATGTTTTAAATTGCGAATTGAAGGCCTTATCGGCGGCTGAATCTGAAATAGATTTAGGCTTCGTGTTAATTAGAATTTATGTGATTTTATGGTGTATTTAATTGAAATGTGATTTAGTATGATTAAATTGGATTAATTTATGGTAAATTACAAGAGTTGAACTTTTTACCAAATTGCCATCTAGTGGATTTTGCTAAAGTAATTGTTTAGTCTTGTTAAAGCTTGTGTTGCATCATTTTGTTCACTTCCAAAACCGACTAGAGAGAGAGAGAGATAGGAGATAGAGTGATTTCAACAAGTTTTGGCTAGGAATTTGAAGGATTGAAAAGAGGATTGCATAATTAGGCTCCTACACCTCAACATTCAAGACTTAAGGTAGAGAATTTCCCTTCTTGATCATGAAATTTAGTAGATTCTTGCATGGTACATGGTAATTGAGTGAGTTGAGTCAAGAATTGGATTAAAGTGTTGAATTGAGTAGAAATTCATGCATGCATGTACCTATCTTGGCATTTTGAGGTTGTTCTTCATGAAATTCTTTCATGCATGTGTATAATCTAAATGTAGTCCATGAATTCATCTTGTCCTTGAGCTAAAACTTGCATTTGGTCATGTTTTGTAGCATTAGAGTTCAAGAGAACTCATGCATGTGTGAGTTTTGCATTAATCTTCAAGTTCTTGAGTTTGGTTTGAAATTGTGTTTAATTGACTCACCTTTGGGCCTTGATTTTACAAATTGAGCTTTGAATCATGTTATACTATGAATTGACAAGTGTCTTCCAGAAAATTGGCCCAAAAGGATCGAATTTGATGCATTGAAAGTTGAATTTTGAGCTTGGTGTTCAATATGGAAATTCCAGATTTTGGACTTACGCTCGAGTGGGGAAAGTGACGCTCGAGCGTGGAATTCGAGTTCCCAGCACTTTGCATTGTTTTACAGTCCGCTCGAGCGGGGAAATGCACGCTCGAGCGGGGACCTGAGTCACACGCTCGAGCGGGGTCGAGCGCCCGTCAAGCGTGAATTTCATGCATCCAGTACTTTTGCCATGTTTTACAATCCGCTCGAGTGGGGAAAGTGACACTCGAGCGTGGAACCTTTGTCTGCATGTCCGCTCGAGCGTAGGAAGCCACGCTCGAGCAGGACCCCTGTTTTTAGCAAGGTTTGCAAAATATTTTCTAAGGCATTTTTGCATCCTCATTCGATCCTAGGCATTCCTAGGCCATGTTTAAGACTCTATAGTAAGGATTAAAGGGTAGAAACACACTAAGAACCAACGACGTAAGTTTTGTATAATTAGAACGTGTGTTTCAAATGTGTGTCTGTTATGTGCTATGTAGGTCACGTGCCGCGTCCTGTTTGACCTATCTGCTTCGTCTGTCTGATTCAAGATCAACTGTGAGTAATAACTTAGTAAAGTTATGTTCAATTGTATCTACTTTCTGTGTGATGAAACAAGATCTGTTTTCTGAAATGATATTTCTGTATGAATGAATGGTTGTCCAATGTTTTCTGAAATGTATTCGTGACATTCTTAGCCTCAAATATGTTCTGTTTCGTCCCTTTATTGGCCAACTGTACGTCTCATGAGCCAACTGTATCGTCTCCGTGTACGTGAGTCAACTGTTTGCCTTTATGGCTGTCCCTTTGTGGGTCAACTGTATCTGTGAGAGCTAATGAATGTATCACGTATGCTTATGCATGACTTATGATTTCTGAATATGATCTGGACAAATATGATTTTGATATGAACTGAATTATGATTTCTGAATCTGTATGGACTCATTCATTAAAACCCCTTTACTCTGTTATTATTCACTGGGCTTTCGCTCACAATTTATATTATGTATGTAGGTGAGACGACACATGACTAGGGCCAAAGTTGACGGCCTTCTGTACTGTTTTGTCAGCCAACCGTTGTGCCTCCCGAGGAGGTTCCGATCGAAGCCTAATGCTATGGCTGTTTTTGTATTTCATGCTAGTCTCTGTATATATTTTGTGAAGACAGGTCTTGGGTTGTACATGTTGTAAATATTGTGTACCTGGACTGGCATGTTTATGCATATATACATATAAGTTTTGAAATGTTCCGTTCCATGTACATTATCACAGCTCATTGGACCTTATTTATTTTGTATTATTGCTTCCGCAGCCCCTTACTATTTGCTAATATGTTCAGAGGCCTTTGGTAATCCACGGATTACTGGCCGGTTATGATGCTAAACCTATAGGGGCGGGTTTGGGTCGTGACAATAGTCCCATGACGACTGAACCACCGAAATTGGAACAACGAAAAAAAAAAAAACAAAATAACTAAAGGAGGAAAAAATGTTCATCGGTGCAGATCGGTGAAAGAAAAAAAAAAATAGCAGCAATACCAGCCAAATCACAGTGCGATCTGAAACAGTAGGTTCAAAACCAATAAGATCAAGTTCGAAAATGAAGAAAAAGCACAAAAATACGGTCAGTATACCCTACCTATCGCAGGTCTTCGACGATTGGCGCGTTAAACAGTCGACTGGTGGGTCTTTACGTCCAAGTTCCGCTAGAGTGAGAGCCGCCGGAGAGAAAAACCTCTCTCTTCTCTCAAACCCTCTGTTCACACCCAAGGTAAAGACGATACAGATGAGAGAGATGAAAGGCCTAATAATCAGTTGTCTTTTGGGTTTGTAGATACGAGCAACGAAGGATAAAAAAGTCTTTTTACCCAGTGAGTGACATCCAGCTGGCCTCAACGTCTCTCCCTGAACTACAGTAAAGGCTACATTGTTTTTTTCAAATTTGAGGCTAAAATAGCTTGGCAAGCCTAATGCCAAACACCGCCATAGATTTAAATACTCATAGAATTCCCTCATGTATGTAACAATAGGACTTAATTTCATGCAAGATTATAAAATCAAGCTCAAAATAATTAACTTCCATAAACATGAGTCTAGCTTAATTTTCTTTATCTTCTTGCTAATTCCTTTTAATCACATGATTTTGATTTCAATTTCATCTTTAATTTCAAGTGTAATATGAAGATTCTACACAAATTGAACATAAATTCTATACCTTAAGTTTTAATTTAAGAAATATTAGTTGAATCTCTTCCAACTCTTCTTGTTCTTCCTTCAAAACCTTGAGCTCTCATTTCAATCTCTCTTCTTCTCTTTTGTTTTCTTTGTTCTAGCAACTCTCTCTCTCTCTCTCTCTCTCTCTCTCTCTCTCTATTATGCGGGGTTTTCTTCTCCCTGTTCCATACTTCTTTAGTAATGAGAAATGGGTTCACTTCTCCTTTTTTGAAAATAGTATAATATACACATGCACACCTCTCTTGCTGAAATCACAGCACACTAGCACCTTTTCTCAATCTCCAATGCAACACTCACACACATATACAACTAGATTTCTCAGTAACCCCACATGGATTTCTCAGCACACCCACACCCACACCCACACCCACATACACCTATAATTCTAGACCATTCCACAATTCAATTTATGATTAGGATTAATTTAATTAAGCAATACTTAATCTTAATAACTCTTGATTAACACATAATTAAATTAATCATAACTAATCACCAGTCTCACATAATTTAATTAGTCTAATTGACTTCCATTAGAGCCTAATTAATTATATTCAAATCTAGCAATCTATAGGTGCAAATAGAACACCCTTCTCTCTCTAACCCAGACCTTCTCTCTCTAACCCTTTCTGCTTCTAGGGTTTTCGTTTCTGAGCGCTGTTGGGGTGGAGGAGGGAGGCTCCGGCCTCTGGCCGCATCTCTCCTCCTTTCTACCCCTTTTTTCTTCAGTCTCCTCTGCCTTTTCTGGTCAATAAGCTTGGAAGCTTAACTTTCCATCTTCTCCTTCTTTGTGAGGTGTTTTTTCCCCTTTTGGTGGATTTTGTCTGGTTTTCTTCACTCCTCCTTCCCTCTGCCTTACTCCAGCCGAAGCCTTCACCAGATCCGTCGGCTTCATCCTCTTAGCTTCACGCCGGCGTCGCCACCACCACATCGACACAATATCTACCTCCTCTTGCCGGATCTGCTACCTCCATCATCTGGCCTCCTGGGTTCTCCTCCTCCAACCCGTTTGGTGTAGATTTGCTACAGATCTGTTACCGATTCGGTCGGCGGTTGAGTTTATGGCTTTCTTTTTGTTATTGCTTTTATTTTAGTTTGGTTTTGTTTTAGGAATCCATCTGTGCGCAGTGTTGTTTACCCACTTTGTGGATGTATTCTATGATCTATCCTCAGCATGCTCTACGGCCGTCTGTCGGCCTCTGCTTGCAGTACGAGCACAAGCACATGTTGTGTAGCTGGGCATTCTTTATAGATTTACTCATGTATTTTCTTTGATTTTTCATCTTACCTTTGATGGTGTAAGTTGTTTTTGGATGGATTCCTATCCTTGTAGCTGCTATTGAGCTATTTTAATGGATATTACTATTCTGATAAAAAAAAAAAAAAAAAAAAAAAATTCTATCAATCTGAATCAGATTTTTAATCAAACTTCCAAAAGGCTCCAAATATCAAATTAAACTTATTTCCATCATCAATTTTGGCTTCTCACATTATTAAGGCCTTTAATTTCAGATTAACTCAAGATTTCCATCAATAAATTACATATTCAATTGAACACCTCATAAATAATTTAATTCATAATAATCTTACTTCCCAATCCTGGTAACTTAATTAGCTCTAATTTGGACCCAATTAACCAATCTCAATTTTATAAATCTGAATCGAATATTTAATTAAACTCCCATATGATCTGATACTCAAAATTAAAATAATTAAATTCACCAATTGTACTCTCTTGAGCAATTTAGGCTTTCAATTTCTAATTTCAAAATAAATCCTCAATATAGTCATATACGAATCAGTCTCCATAATTTTCATAAATCCCAACTTAAATTAGAATAATTGACAATTAAAATTCAAATCTTGTTAATTAATTAAGTGTTAATCATTACACGTGGTGGGGTCGTCACAATCAATGTAAACATTAATAAGCGTTTCGCTTTATTATTATTAGGGCTTTTTGGAAATTATATCACGTATAAAATTTATTGAAATATAAAAAAATAATTTAGATTAAATGAAATATAAGTAAGTGAAAATGGATTTATATAAATGCTCTTAAAAAAATAATATAATATAAAATAAAATAAAATAAAATAAAATAAGCTAGAATTGAAAGGTAAGGAGGAAAAATAGGATTTGGGGATGCTGCTGTGCGGCGAAATGGGCCCATTTCAGGATCTATTTTGATAATCTGAACAATCCACATTTTAGAATATATTAAGTAGAACATGCTTGTAAAAAATAAGTTAATCGGACATCGTTTACCTATTTATCCACTCACATTTGTATTCATTTTAATACTTTAAATTACAATTATTATTTATTTTTGTAGATACAAATGTGATTGGATAAATGGGTAAACAATATCCGATTAACTTGATTTTTTACAGTTCTCTTCTACTTAATATATTATAAAATGTGAACAATTCAGATTATTAAAATAAGTCCCAAACTGGGCCCATTTTACCGCACAATAACCCCTAGCGGCCCCACTTCCGGAAAAATAGGATTGTATGGAAAGTATGATTAAACCATTTTTTTTTTCCTCTATGAATTCAAATTGCAAACATAATCTTATTATGCCTCGGGTGTTGGGTTATGAATCAACCCAATAACATATATATTAATTGTGAATTGCGGAAAACTTAAAAATGCTAGACTAGTAGAGGGAATATCTAAAGAAAGCTCGTTATATTGTCCAAGTACATAGGAAAACTTGAGAAAATGAAGAACATAGCTAGGCTGAGAGCTCCATGCATGTGAGAGCTCTCTTTGTTTGAAATTAAAACCAAAACAAAAAACAAAATACCTGCTCTTCAAGAAGAGCATATCAGGCAATTATCACAGTCCCCCCCCCCCAAAAAAAAAAAAGAAGAAGAAGAAAAAAAAATCAAAACTTGAGAGAAGCTCCAAAATAGTAGTAGTAGATCCATTCACATTCACTTCATTCCAGTAGCATCTTTCACTGCATCACAAGCCCCTTGTGCCTTAGCCTTCATTTGCTGCCCAGTCTGCACACATTTCCATATGAGACTCATCCAAGCAAAATTCGATTAATCAGACCTTTTAGTTATCTCAAGTGTATGGATGATTTTTTTTTTTTTTTTTTTTTTCTTTTTATAGGAAACAACTTTTACAGACTGATGTGGCGCAAAAAAAAAAAAAACATTGGACACATTTTTTTGTGATTTAAAAGAAATGCATTCAGTGACTACCACATCAGTTTGTAAAAATTAAAAACTTAAGTTTTGTTAATTTGTATAGCGATGTTATTATTATTATTATTATTATAACCATAATTTTGTACCTCTTGCATTGAATCTTTACAAGCCTGAGCAGCATTGCTTGCTTTGTCCATCATTTGGCTACCCTTCTCCTGAAATAAGCATATAAGAACACATTATCATCCCCACCATTATCAACCTTATGTTCATATGGTCGTGCTATCACCATTGCAAAAAGAACCATCGAATCCATTGTAGGGCTTCATATAGAAAATAATATAGCTTGTAAGGCCATGTTTGTTTGGAGAACATGACGTCAAGAGATTGGACTCATAATCTAACAAAATACGTAATCTCAAGAGTGAGAAATTGAAAATCAAACCAGTAGTTTATCCAGATATAGTGATTATTGAATCTTAAATGGGAGTGGTATCCAAAATGGGAGACTTAGGAGAGTTACGGTAAAAATAAAAAAATATAAAAAATTGATAAGATTTAATCCTTCCTCATATAATCTTTGGCCAATCCCAACATGGGATATGATGATACACATAATCCAAATGGATTAATAATCCCAAGATTAAAGTCTTAAAAATGTTAATCTCATCTAATACAGTCTGCCTTTTGATGTGTGTGTGTGTGTGTGTGTGTGTGTGAGAGAGAGAGAGAGAGAGAGGGTTCACCTGAGCTTGGCCCTTGGCTTGGCCAGCTTGGTATGCAGTGTTCTGGTTTTGGTTCATCTTGCTTTCTTACTTTGAACAATAATAAGATATGCTTGTGTGTTTGTGTGGGAATTCAAATTGAGGCTAAGAAAACTCAAAGAAAGTGTTGAATACAGGTCTCATTAATCACTGCACAAACTAGTACTAGTATTTATACATATAGTATTTTGAACTCAACAACCCCCCTTTGCTTGACATTTGTAAAAATGCAATGTGTCCTCAACAAATGTCACTCTGTGCTTGAAAATTGAGAGCCTATTTGGCCGTCTGACCAGCCCTGTTTACCGGGTTAAAACTATTTTAAGAATTTATCTTACACTTCGTTTGTATTTTTTTTTTTAACAAAGATAGCAGAGAATTATATTAGATAGAGAATCACAAAGAACAAAAAACATCCTCAGTATCATCAATTATCATCCTAATTCGATGATCAACAGTGACCGCACCATTCGACATCCCTATTACTGATTGCGATTGTTTGGTATTTAATGTCATCAATTATCATCGTAATTCGATGATCAACTGTGACCACACCATTCAACGCCCTATTACACTTCATTTGTTTCGTATACATTTTTTTGGGGGCGTTTGATACGATAAAAAATAAAGTCAATAGAAAACAAGAAATATTATTTATTACTGGTTTTATTTCTTTTATTTTGTTTCACCACTTAAGTTTATTGATTCAATAGAACAATGTGTATAAATATAACTCACTATCACCATGTCTTATTGTTGGCTATATATTTTGTAAAAGCCAATTACAATTCGACACGTGGCAGAATAAGGGTATTATGGGAAGATGATTCATATCTTCAATCCTGATCGTACACGTGGCGATGACAATTGGTTCTCACGTGATCCGAGTAGCACCAGATCAATAAAGAAACGAAAGATGACGTGGCCTCAACGGTTACTCATATTCAAATTCAAATATAAGAGGGAAGTTTAACTGCAAGTGATGGCGTAGTGGAACTACTTCTAAGGCAGCATGATCAGCAGTCATGGAGGAGCAGTTCGACGGTTTGAAGTGCAGTTCGAAGATCATCCTTGGCAAGTATAAATAGCAAGGAAGTCCCCAGAAAAAGGCCCAGACTCAGATCATACAAACCAGTCATTTACTTTATATTTTCTTTCCCAGTTTTACATTTCCTGCACTTTAAATACCTGCACTTTAAATACTTGTCCTTTAAATATCTGCACTGCACTTCGATTCCTAGGAGTAGTTTCAAGTAGATTCAAGTAGACTGTTGCTGTAAACCTCTTCGAGGCTGAGTTTGGACTATTGTAAGTGTTCATTTTTAATGAAATACTGCGATTGTTCTTCATATTGCTTGTTATCTTTCTTAATTTCTCCTAAGTCAAGCCACCAGTAAAAGTCCTCTTCATTGAGGCTGAAAGAACTAAAAAACACAATCGTCTGATAAATTGGTTGGCAATTATAATTTCTGTAAGGACTGATTGATCCTTGCTGGCACGCTCGCATTTACAAAACTATCCTTCGAAAAGCCAAAAAGCCAACACTTATATAAGAATACAAATATTAATTTTTGGACAAATTATGACGGTAGTCTCTATATTTTATCCCTTGTGTTATTTTAGTCCTTGTACTTTCAATTGGCTCGATTTTGATCTGAATTTATAATTTTATCTCAATTTGGTCCAATTGATTACAACTCTTAACATTTGTTATAAAAAATATGTACACAAGTGTCACATGCCATATTTTTAAAGACAAAATTATAAACTTATTCAATTCAGTTAGTTAATTTCAACAAATTTAGTGATAATTTTCCTTAAAAAACACTAACGATATTATTAATTGAATCAATTTGAAATAAAATCTAAAATTAAGAGTCAAAATTGAACTAATTGAAAGTGTAAGGACTAAAATGATACAAAAGATAAAATATAAGGGCCACTGATAAATTTACCCTTAATTTTTTTTTTAAAATGATTTCCTGTCAAAATAAATAGAGCGGTAAAAGTGATTGTTATAGTTCATCTTTTTATTTGTTGAATTTATATCAGATGATCTGACAAAAAATTTAGTCCTTTCTGTTTTTGGCCTGAGTGGAAGGAGCTCTGGTCGCTTAAGCAAGTGGTCTTGGGTTTGAGCCCTTGTGAATGTAGTGAACCTTCTTAGGAGAGGTTCCCGCCTTGACATCTGACAGTAACTCGAAGGATTAGTATTGAGCAAAAAGTCTAGGGATACCTTGGGAAACTATAAAAATATTTGAAAAAAAAAAAAAAAAACTCAATAATGTAACACGTGATTTGTGGCCTTGGGAATTGCAAATATTTAGAGTTTATTCCATAATTGCGAATTTAAACTTAATCTTCTCAAAATATTACAATCCATCCAATAATACATTGTCAAAAACAGAAAAAGATAATGTATTTTCTTCAATTTAAATTTGGGAAGGAGGGTGCTATTGTGGCATCATTTTGACAAATTGATCCATTCATTTTGTCAATTTTTGTGTGTAAATCACTCATCATTTCTTTAATTGATATGATAATTATAGACACGTGGTTATCATGTTTGTGTGGGGAAAGAAAATAGACGGCTTAATTTTCAAATTGCTTTCATCATCCACTTTCTAAAAAGATAAATGTGTTTAATCATGATGTGCTCATTGGTTCGAATTATTTTTTCGTGTATGATTTATATATATATATAAGTTTCAACAATTATCAAATTATCAAAAATAGGGTCTATGGCCATGGGCTTTGGAGGCCCAACCCAAGGAAAATGGTAAACAAATTACAAAATGATATTGATTAGACATACGACCAAGTGATATTTTGAAAATCTATATGATAATTTTTGCTATTTTGAAGAAATACATCATCATTCAAACATAAATAAAAAAAAATAACTACTTCATAGCCCAAAGTGTTTGGGACAAAACTCACTTCTATTAATGTTCTCTAAAGGGCTTTCAAGAAGGCCGAAGATCTACTCAAGACTATAACGTAACATAGAAGGTTTTTGAATCTCTCTTTCGCTTTAAGTGTTTATATTTATATGTATTTATGGTGTGTTTTGTAATTATTAATTCATTCTATTTTAATGTAATTCAAATACAATGTAACCATACAAAGAAAAGGCATTGTGAAATTATTTGATATTTGATATTTTCATGGCATTAGGTGCAAATATACATAGGCTTCATGTGATTTAGCCTCCAACAAGTTAAAAAGACAACAATTTAAGCACATAATCTAAATTTTTTTCTTTTTCAACTTCTTAATAATTAGTTTATTGAAATCCCTTTTATTTTAAAAATTCTAAAAACTTTTACACCAACCATTTTGCATAGACTTTAAAATAAATAAATAAGTACAAAAATTTCATAAACCGGACCAAACAAGGACATACACTTGCATGTTCTCACTATCATATTTTAATCTATATGGTTGATAAGAAGAAATATTGTAGGTCACTCGATGTAATTGTATTTGTCTCAACTTGATTCTAATAAAAGAAATTTCTTCAAGAATTGCAACTCCATCTCTTTCATCAATGTCAAAAATTATCATCAATGTCAAAAATTGCAACTCCATCTCTTTCACCAGCATCGTTTGACACACTAGGCTGATCATGACGCAATGGAACACGTTTCCCGTGGTGCACCCAAGTTTTATAAGAACACGCGATTTCTCTTCGAATCAAGTGCAGCCGTATAACTTGTTGACTATGTTTTGTTCCATTCAAGCAATCGACACACGGACAACGAATGTTATTGTGTGGGCCTAAGTCCTTCGTAGCAAAGTCAATAAATGACTTAACACTTTGTTAGTACTCTTTATTTTTCAACCTATCACATATCATCATCTAACTCTTGTCCATCTTTTGAACCCTACAAGTCAAGTAAAGATTAACTAGAACTTTTGAGGATGGCCATAAAAGATGACAATTTGGGTGAAGTAGGAGTATAAAGAAAATACAAAAAAATAAATAAATAAATTCACACATAATGATGTATCTTATTTATATTATTTAATAAAAATTAAAATGTCTATCACTTTAGTGAATATTATAAAAATAACATTATTTCACCAATTTTACCTTTAACATCATTCAATATTTAGTTTTCAGTACTTAAATTTCACTTTTTAAGTTATCAAACAACACTTCAAGTGAGTCACTTAATTGTGTGTCATATGCTTTGACACACCCTTAAATTCTTCCAAATCAATATATGTCCATATGTTTATGTACCAAACCAAACCAAACCAAACCAAAGCAAACTAAGGCTTGTGTCCCAATCAAGTGGGGTTGGTTGCATGAATTATTTTCCCTTAATCTGCTATGTCAAATGCTATATGTTTAATTAAATTATATAAATTCATATGCTTATGTCTATATATATTGTGGGTATGGGTGATAAACTTTTACTATCCAAGTTAAATAGTGCTAATATGTCATAGAGCTCAATACACTCCTGTTGGAAATGAAGGAAGCAACCTCCCATAGCTTGAGAGTAAGAAGCCGACATGATAAAGATATACAAAAAGATGCAAAATATGGGAACCCAATGATGCCCCAAGGAACACAAATACAACCTCTCTAAAAATGAGAGGGACACAAAAAATTACCCCATTAAAATCTTAAATGAGAGGGACACAAAAAATTACCCCATTAAAATCTTACTTTCACAACTTGGGAGCATAAGTTTTGAATTGATACCTTAAGGGTATGTAATAAACAATGAACTTTAATTTTTACACAATTGATGATTCTTTAATATCCAAACAAAGAATCTGACCTGGAGTAACAAGAAACTTTCGCAACCTGGGAGCACAAGTCTTGAAATGACACCTTAAGGATACGGTATAAAAAATGAACTCAAATTTGTGTGCAGTTGATGATTTTTCAATATCCAAACAAACAATCTGATTTGGAGTAAAAAGAACACCAAAGAAAGTCCTACCATCCAGCACAAATAATCACTTGAAGAATGTAATATCCCATCCCAATGTGTGTGATGTATGAAGCATTGCCTCTTGAGAATAAATAAATGTTGGAGAAATGTTGGGTATACCTCCTTATTGGAGTGTGGGACCCAATTGGTTTTGGAAAAAGAGTTTAATTTGATTTAGTATTAATTATAATATATTTTTATATATTATATTTAATTTGTGAAGACCCAATCCAATTTAGAAACAACTAGGGTTTGATTTCAAAACCCAAGATTCAATATATATGGCTTTGTTTTTCCGTAACATGGTGAGCGGCTGCTACATACAATTCAATTCAGTGGAATCAAATTTTTTGGGTGAGTGAAAAAGTGGAGCAGCAACACCTTTTTTTAATCAATTGTTGGTGAGATAATACTTGGGACATAATCTAATTTGGTGGGTTTTGTTCCTACTGTGTGAGTGCCGTTTGGATCAAAAGTATTTCGGTGCAGTTTTTTGATTCGGTTTGTGGCTGCTTTGAAGCATAGTTTGGTTTGTTATTTTGGGTCTTCTTCAACTCTGATTCTGAAGATTTTGGTTCATCTAGTTGGTGAGGTTTTTCCTCTTGTTTATTTGTGATTATTTGGAATTCACTTAAGGGTGATTTTGTGAGACCATTAGTGTCTCGTTTGTAATCGTTTGAAAAATTATTTGATTGATAGTGGAATCGGATTTCGATCCCGTGGACGTACCTCACATTGAGGGAACCATGTAAAATTCTTGTGCTGCTTCTGATTTAATTTTTCCGCATTAATTTTTTATTCTCATTAATTGATTTACTTGTGGGGAATCATCGATTTTCCCTAATAAGAAATGCCTGCGCTAGGGACATATGGAAGAACCACATCATGGGTTGTGCACATGCATAAACTTCTTGGGCTGCACAATACATCATATATGAAATGTGATGCCCTCAAATTAGGACCTATGTCTCCCCTAAATTCTAGTGCATATGTCTCCTAGAAATATGCAAATTATAGCGGTAGAAAGATGTAGGTGTTCCCTAGTTGATGTAAGCTTTTTTGGCACTATATTTTGTATATCCTTGAACATTATTAAATATTTATTTTGAATGACAAGGGGTCACTGGTCCTGTGATTAAAATTCGGCCTACTAACCTTGAGTTTGTGGGTTTAAACCTATGGGTTAGGTTTGTACCCATTCTACTTCTCCTAGAACCCCATCCAATGTAAACTATACCAGATGTACTTTTTTCATTAAAAATTTATTGTGAATAATCACTTCTTGAGTATGTTTCTACAAAAACTAAATAAGATTTCAATTTTGTTAAGGTACTTGAACTTAACCTATTCATGACCCCACACACACACACACAATACCTTGTTAATTTTAGAGGCAATGTGATATTGATGGCATGAACTTAATTGTAGTCGTGATGGTGCAAAATTAAAGACCATGATTCTGTAATGCATTTTCATGTGAAATCTACAAATCATCTATATTTCAACTCAACACATGCTCACTATACTTTGTTTTCTGTTCTGTTTTGAATCTGTAGGTTTGACTCACAGTTTAACTAGAAAATTGTTCATAACATTGGGAATAAGTTGAATCAAACAAAAACAAAGTGTTGCCCCTATCCAGTTGGCATACATTATGAAGTGAAGAACATTAACTTATGGTTACAAGATGGCTCAATTGATGTTGGCGTATTTCTAATCTATGGGATGGGTCGAATAGGGAAGACAACCATTGCCAAACCTGTTTACAACCTAAACTTTGACAAATTCATTTGATTCAACCCAACAGTTTGATTCGTTTACAAAATAAAAATTGTTTTAGATATATTGAAAGCCTCTGCATCCAAAAAAAAAAAAACCCCTAAATATAGAACAAAAATCATAATCCATTTACTCGTTTCCTATAAATCAAACGCAAGCAGGGAAATAAAAGAAGGAAGAGAGACAGAGAGAGAGATAGAGAAACCTAAATCAAATTGAATGGGTGTCAGACAGTGTACCTTTGGTGGTTAGGGGGCTCTGAGCAACGATGGCCAATGGTTAGTCGATGAGAGGAGATGATCGATGGGCTGTCGACGAGAGTGAGAGCAAGAGACTGGAGTGTTTCCTTTGGTGTATTCAACACATACAGAGAAATAAAAAAATAAATAAACAAAATGAAACATAACTTGAAAATACGCTGTACTATTTAATATTCCCACCAAAATTTTTTGGTTTTATTGGCAACAAAATCAATTTAGTCACTAAAAGTAACCTTTGCCTACCAAAATTTTTGTAGCCAAAGATAAAAGTAAAATAATGTTTAATTATTTGGCGACTAAACTATTTTAGTAGCCACATATTTTTATACGACGACTAAAAACTATTTTTCGTCATTGAAAATAAATATTTACCGACAAACGATTGGTCGCCAAACATAAATACCAAACATTTTGCAAGATTTTTACCGACTACATATTTTTAGTAGGCAAAAATGAGTTTACGGCGACTAAAAAAAATTTAGTAGCCAAAAAACAAAACTGACACCAACTAAAATGTTCATTAGTCGCCTATTACGGCAGTTTTTAGCGACTAAGTTGTTTTTTAGTCGCCCATAAGTAATTTACTATGACTAAAAAAATTTAGTAGCTAATTTTTGAACCAATGGCGACCAATACCAATTTTCATCGCCAAAGGTATGAGTTTTGGCCACTAAATTAATTTTAGTCGCTAAAATTGGTCGCAAAAAATACGAATTCTTGTAATGAAACTTGAAAATTATTGATATGGTCAAATATGGAAATATGTAAGTCAAAATTATCAAGATTAGAATAAAGTATAAAATTATATCATTAAATTAGTTAAATTTAAAAATTTCAAATACAAAATCTCAAAAATCAAACTCATTACATCTCTCTTTGCCTGACCATACTAATAGACTAATAGGTAAATTACTAATAGATCTTAATAGTTAGACTTAATTCTCATCAAATCCTATTAAAAATAAGTCCTATTAAAATCATCGCTAAAAATAATTTTTTGTGACTATTTTTTTGCATGTCATTAAAAATTAACAATTAGTGACTTTTTTTCACGAATTTTATAAATTATCGTCAAAACTTATAATTAGTGACGTTTTCCTGTGACAAAATTTTCAAATTATAGCTGAAAATTGAAAATTAATGACTTTTTTTGTGACGATATGCATTTTTCTTGACCTTGTTTAAAAAAAAATTAATTTTAGGATAAATGTTGTGATAACTGATCATAATGCAAGGTAAAAATGTAGTTTTGGTTGTAGGAAAAATATGTCACTTTTATAATGATAATATAGATTCAACTCAGGTATTTCTATTTTTTGATTGATTTTTGTACAAGTTTTTAGTTTATTCAGCTTTATATATTGTGGATGTTGTGCGAAATATTGATGTTCAATTGTGAAAGATGATTATTGAAAGGCATCAGAAAATTGATTGTCAAATATTTTTTAATTTTTTTAAAATAAAAGTTGAGAATCAATCACGATTTTATGGACAAACTGAGATCTTTGATATAGGAATGATCACGCTTAAAAACTGTGTTAGAAACTAAATTAATCACGGTACAAAATTGAAATTAAAAAGACCACACTTATGAAACCAAGATTAGTGAAATGAAAGAAATGTGAATAAATAATACACTATTTATTCACAGGAACCATATATCACTTGTTTTTTGTTTTGTAATTTTGAATCACTTAATTAAATGGTAATATATTATTAGTTGTCATTAATTATGTAATAATTATTTATAAATAAATGAATCAATTATAAATATTCTTATAAGATGTGATATAAAACGGTGACCAAAAATTAGTGACATATAACCTTTCTCTGATACACAATTTATAAGAATTTTTTTTAGAATGATTAAATATTTAAAGTGACAAATAAAATGAAAATAGTGATATAAAATTTCAAGTCATTACTTAAAAGAATTCAATTGAAATATATATATTTTTTATTAGAGACATCAGGATAATTTCTCAAAAATTGTGGGGAGCACGTGACTTCACCTGTAGGTTCTTCTCAATTAAACAGACTAAAAAAGAAAAAAATAAAAAATAAAAAAGTCCATTATAAAAAAGAGAGAATTATTGGAAAAAAATTATAAACATATAGGAGTACAAATAATTTTATGGTGGAATGTAAGTGAAAATTTGCACCCCTTCATATTTTTATAATTCTTTTTCTTCTGCCCCACTGGGCAGTAATTCTTCTTAAGAAAATAAAAAAATATATGATTTTTTGGTTTTTTAATTTATATTTTTAGTAAATTTTTAATTTTATTTTTAGAAAAAGTGAAAATTTCAACATAAATTTATAATAAAAAAAATATGAAATTTTTATTTTTATTTTTTATAGCTGAATGAGAAAAGCATGCATGCGTAGCGAACAAGATTCAAAACAGAGCACAGCAGCCGTAAATTAGGCATGAAACAAATGATGTTCTTTCAGTTGGCATCACATTACTCGCACTAAAAATAGCTTCGATTTCTATAAATAAACCCCCATCCCTAAATCCCATCCCACTTCCTGCGTGAAAAAATAGCTTATTCGTGGTGTACCAATTGATGGCCAACCGCCTTATTGTCTTCTCTCCAAAATTCCTCCTCCTCTGCCGCCGCTTTTTCCTCCGACCTCTCCACTCCGCCGTTCCCTCCGACCTCTCCGCCATCATCACCACCACCACCTCCTCCTCCTCCTCCTCCTCCACCGCCGCTGATTCTTCAATTCTCGATCTCGATGACGTCAAGGGTCTTTTCTCGTCGGTGTCGACATCTAAGCTCGTGCGTTCGGCGGTGAATCTTCACGCTGCGGGGATCCAGCCCATGGTGGATGTGGGGCTGTGGGTGATGAATTCGAGGCTCATGAATACGGGGATGTTGCGAGGGTTGATGTTGGGGGCCACCAAGCATACTTTTTATGAGCAGTTTTGTGCGGGTCATGATCCGGAAGGGGCGGGTCGGACTGCTGTCAAGCTTTGGGAATCGGGGCTCCGTGGAATGTTGGTTTACGCCTTGGAGCATGCTACGGATAACGGCTCGTGCGATCGGAATTTGGATGGGTTTCTTCGGACTGTTGAATCCGCCAAGTCACTTCCCACCTCCTCTGTAAGCAACAACAAAAAAATAATAAAAATTTCTATTTTGGTTTTTTTTTTTTTTTTTTTTAAATTATATATAGATCAAGGTAGGTCATTTTCAATTCAATAATCTTTTTATTTAATAATATTTCAATGATCACATTTTTATACATGTCATTTATCAAATTTTACTTTTTAAGATTATTCTGACCAAGTTTTGTATCCTTTCTTTTGTCAAATAAAACACATATTTGCATCTTTTACTTGATCTATGATTGCTCTTTCAATAATACTATATACTCTGAATTTTACTTGTAAATATTAATGTAAATTAGATTTATTTCAAATATGAAATACTACTACACATCTCCTAATTTTCTTGGCAAAATTTCTGATTTATTTATTAGACTTTTCCTTGCTGTTTTCATGTGGGTTGGCATTGAGAAACATGTAAAACCACTCATTTTCAAGGGGCAGGTTGCTGGACCTGTAAAATGTTGTGCCCTTAATTTTAGTTTTAGATATGAAAATGCTACATAATCTTATTTTTTATTTCATCTTTTCACTTCTAGGACAAGTAAATGGGTTTGTATACATTTATTAATGGAGATCCCATTACTTTGCCTCTAGGAGTAAAAAAAAAAAAAAATGGGGTAAGAAATAGGATCATGTATAGCATTAATCTTTAGACTAATCAAAACAAATTTCATGATAAATGTCTGCTTTCAGATTTGTGACCAAGGAAAAGAAAATGGAATGTGTATGAACAGGTTAGCTTTGTTATAGTGAAGATCACTGCAATTTGCCCCCTCGGATTGCTACACCGAGTAAGCGATCTGCTGAGATGGGAATACAACAATCAATCTTTCCGACTTCCATGGAAGCTCAACACTCTCCCAATCTTCTCCAATTCCAGCCCTTTCTATCACACACCGAGAAAACCAGACCCTCTAAGCCCGGAAGAAGAGAGTGACCTCTACTTAGGCCATCAAAGGCTGCTAGAACTTTGTCAAAAATGCTTAGAAGCCAATGTCCCTCTTGCAATCGACGCTGAGGACACATCAATTCAACCTGCCATTGATTACTTCACATACTCTGCAGCACTCATGCACAACAAAGATGACAACCCAATCATTTTTGGGACAATTCAAGCTTATCTGAAAGATGCAAAAGAGAGATTGTTCCTGGCAACAAAGGCTGCGGAGAGATTGGGAGTGCCAGTGGGGTTTAAATTGGTGAGAGGCGCATATTTGTCAAGTGAAAGACAGCTAGCTTCCTCTCTAGGAGTTGAGTCCCCAATTCACAACACTGTTGACCAAACACATGCTTGCTTCAATGATTGTGCCTCTTTCATGCTTGACAAGGTTGCTAATGGCTCAGGGGCAGTTGTCCTTGCAACACATAACATCGAATCAGGTAAATTCTGAATACAGTAGTTCTACATGCACAGAAACAATGCTGAAAGTATCTTTTTCCTTTTGAATATTCATTTTTAGAGCTACGGTGAGGCATTTTGTAGTTACTGGTTTAATATGCAAATTGTGATGGGTTATAGGAAAAAAGGCGGCAGTGAAAGCGCGAGATTTAGGGATTGGGAATGGAAACCAAAAGCTTCAATTTGCTCAGCTGTATGGAATGGCAGATGCACTTTCTTTTGGTCTGAGAAATGCAGGGTTTCAAGTGAGTAAGTACATGCCTTTTGGACCTGTGGAGCTGGTTATGCCTTACCTTCTGAGGAGAGCTGAAGAGAATAGAGGTCTCTTATCTACAACAACCCTTGACAGACAACTGTTAAGGTGAACTAATTCATCAAGAAATTTGTGCGAATCTGAATTTTTTCAAGTGGTATTTTGATTTTTGATCCATTATATGTCTGTTCTTGGTACAGGAAGGAGTTGAAGAGGAGACTAAAAGCTGCAATTCTGTAGAGTGAACTTGAGAAGGCAATCAACTTCAAGCAACCACACCAAGCTTCATAATTTAATCGGAAGAGTGCTGCTATGCATCGCCGGTTGAATTCTTTATCAGTTTTTTTTTTCATTTTTTTTTTGTGGGTTGGCACAATAAATGACATGTGTACAAGTTCTACATGTACATGTGTGTGTTAGTTGTGTGAATTCACATAAAAAGTAAAGAAAACTGGTGAAATTCATCAAGATGAAGTATATATTATTTTCTTAATCAGAATTGTGTGTACATAAATAAGAACAAGCTTTTAGTCTTTGTGAGTCCGTCTCATTTTGTGTTTCAAGAGATTCTTGGAGCCTTGTTATCCTAGTCTTATTAGGATGTCAATCTAGTTTATTTCATTCTTTGGAATCTCTTGGAACCTTGTTTCTAGTTTTTTCAGAGTTCCACAATCCTGGTGTAAATGATGTATTTAGTTCTCTTTATTCAATGTTAAAAGGCTTTTGAATGTCTCTACTTATGTTGACACTCTTCAAAGATCAGTAGTGTTACATGTACCAATTGGTATATTAATTAGTGTATTAATATATACAATGACATTACTATTTTAAAATTATGACTCCATCCATTATATAAATTACAAAGACTCAAAATTTTTAAAATTATATCACAATATTCATTAGTACATTAATTTATATATCAATTGATACATATAATATCATTCTTCAAAGATACGCTTGCTAATGACATCGGATTATATCACACACACAAACAATGTTTACACAAACTAAATCCAACCCAATATATCAAGGCCATGACAATTGGTTGGCTCGACCCTAAAATTTAAGGCTTAGGAATCATGAAATTTATTTACTCAGCAAGTTGGTTTGGGTTACATATTCTAAATTCCGATACTTTATGAGCTTGGGGTTGGGTTGGCCCATCTGGCCTTAATTTAGGCCTTATATTTTGATTTTTTTTTTTATATTAAATTTAAAATTCATTAGCAAAAGAATAAGAAACTATAATTAAAATTTTAAAGTGCATCGCAATAGTCTGGATTATATATTGAATAATTTTTAAAAATTATTTATAAATTATTAAATGGAAAGTGATGGAGAGGGGTTACACCACTATTACAGGATAAATATATCCAAATTAAATTGGCACATATTAATTTGTCAATTATCTACATTAAAATAAATACATAAAATAAAAAAATCTCTCAAACCTAATACGTTAATTAAAATGGTATGGAAAAAAAATCAGGCACATTACCAATTAAGATTGGGTACGAGCCATACTTGCTCTGAATTTTTTTTACTGTAGGAGTAGGTAAGAAAATTTGGTTTGACCATTAGGCATTACCAGAGTATTTCTAATATTTAATTTTTTTAATTTATTAAGGTTTCATTTGGGAACATATTATTTTAATAAATTTTTTATTTTTTATGAAAAGATATACAGAAAATTAGAGAAAGTAATGTGACAGCTTATAATGACTTTTTGACTAAAATATATAATTGACAAACAATATCTACATTGAAGTGAAAATTTAATTTAAAACTTGATTTGACATGAAACACTCGAATCGTTAGTATCTTTTTCTATCAAATATTTTTAAAATTTATAAACTTATCTTAAAAATGTATTTTAATCATTTTGCTTTTAGAGCAATATTGGGTGGGCCGAAAAGGAGGTTGGCTCAAATGGTCCGAATTTCACCTTGTCGGTCGTTCGGGCAGCTGTCCAGTTGATCATCTGGCGAGGAGGCTGATAGCCGCAGTCGACAAAGGTGACAACTGCGGTAGACAAGCTTTCATTCGATCGTCTGAGTGGACGTCCGGCTGGTCATTCAGGGAAATGACCGGCCAACACCCATTCAGGCCATTTGAGCCGCTCCTTTTTGGGCCACTAAGCATTTTTGCTTTTAAAATACATTAGATTTGAGTAAGATATAACTATTTAAATTTGGGCAAATTTCACTTTACCTCCCTATGGTTTAGGCCATATACGGATTACCCTCCTGACGTTCGAATATCACTACATAACCCCCCTGTGCTTGATGGAGTAAAGTACACAGTTAACACCGTTAATGGCAAATGTAATTACCATTTTCACTTCCAACAGTCGTGCATTTAAGAAGAGAATAGGGGAGAGAACTAGGTTGTACGATTGAACACTTGTGACCCAATTTAAAAATGAGCTCAAGAAAGAAAGAAAAAACCTGCAGATCTAAGTTTTTTTTTCTTACTCTCTTTCTCTCTAGTCTACCTTACCTGCTAATTTGAATTCGGTTGGTGAGAAATTTATTTTCTGATTTGTGGTTTTTAATGATATTCATTAAAGGAATGGAGTTTGGGATTTTGTTAAACAAAATTTGTTATGTTGACGCCCTATTTGAGATCTGAACTTGTATATATATGAAGTTTATATATATGTATATATACACTTGCAAGTATATATACACTAGAGAGGGAAGATGAAGTCAGAAGAGAGAGAGAGAGAGAGAGGGAGAGGTTGGGTTGGGTTGTACATCATCGTCGTAAGTTGAGTGTAAGAGAGAGAGAGAGAGAGAGAGAGAGTTGTTAAAAGAAAAAATAAATAAATATATTTTAGGAATATATATACATATATATGCACTTTATTTTTACTTTTTAACAATGAATATATACGTATATATATACTTCATATACACTGAAGATCAAACTTCATATATATACTTGCAAGAAAAAATAAGATCAAACCTCATAAATATATACATATATATACACTTCATAAAAACTATATTTTTTTAGTTTGATCTTAAGCATCTGAACAGATTTTAGGAATATACACATATGTATATATATGCAATTTGCAGGTTTATATATATATATAGTCTTGATTTCGATTCGATTGCTCAACAAGGTAAAGGTTGACGGGTAGTCATGGAAGAACTTTTGCTACAAATATGGGTAAAGAAACTGAAATGAATTATCCAATTGGGACAAACAATAGCAACCAAAATGGGTTTGGATTTGATCAGAAAAATGGGTTTGGATTTGTATATGTGAACTAGGTTTGGATTTGTCTACAACAAAAACGATCTCTAGAAGAGATGTCGAATCAAAAAAAATGGAGGGTTGAAGAAACAACCTTCCCTATTTTGGGTTGTTCTTAATTATATATATATATATTCTATGTATTGATGATTTCATTGTTGTAATGGTTTTGCAAACAAGAAAAGTGGTTGGATGATTAGAGTTCACACACTTCTATCAGTCGTCCGTTATCATCTGGATATTGATGATAAAGATGAGGGTAGGTTTTGGAAATTGATGATGAAGAATTTTCGTCATTTAATTCGGAGGAAAAATTATATTTTCATACCCATTTGCATACTAGGCGCGTGTCATGCGCAGCCTGTTAAAATAGATGGAAAAACTAACTGTACACATTACTTAATCAACCACAGGAGGTTATGTGGTGATATTCGAACGTCAGGAGATAATCCGTGCCCAAACCATAAGGGGGTAAAGTGAAATTTGCCCTTGAAATTTTGATGAAGAATTTGATCCATTATTGATTTGGTAAACAATTCATTTCTTCATTAATTTGATACAGATTTGATAAAATAGTTGAAACATATGTATTTAATGATTTTTTTTTTATTAAATTTAAATTTGATAAAATAAGTAATGAAAGATTGAAATTTCTCTAATAGGCTTATAAATGGAAATCTCGCAAATTGAAAAGTCACACATTTGGGGCATTTACTACTAATTTTTCTATCTTTTCATCAATTCTATTTATTGTTTTACAAATTTTTAGTTGTAGTTTTGCTAAAGGGACTGGGCTGTCTCTGAATTGGACATCTAGTTTGGTTGATTTGGGGTCCATTTTAATAATTTAAATTATTTAATAGGTAGAGTTTGTCTATTATTTCATTTTTATAAAAAATATCAGATATCAATAGTCACCTGAGCAGATATCATTTGTGTTAACAATTTATTTTTAAAATTATATTTACCGTTGACACAAATGTTATCTGCTCAAATAATTGTTGATATTCGATCAACGTAAATTTTTGTAGTGATAAAATACTTGACGAATTTTACATATTAAACAATTTGAATTATCGATGCAGGCTTTGTGACGAGCCCCCGAAAGGCCAACAACACTCTCTAATTTGACATTAAACGGGAGAGAAGTCATCTCTTTTTGCTTTAAAACATAAAAATCCACCCCCAAACTTGATAATTATTTGTTTATATGGAACAAGACTATATGTACTCAAAAATAATTAGGGCAAAGCTTACTCCATGAGCCAAAAAACATTAAAGCATAAGTTCTTAAAAAAATTGATAAAAAAATAGAAAGCAAAACTCACATAATATATATTTTTTTTATAATTTGTTTTAAAAAGTTTGAGTTACAAAGGAATGAAATAATTTTAATGATGTAATTTACAATACAATAAAATAAAATAAAATCATGGGTGGAGCAGCCGCAAGCAATCAATTTGGGTACGATGGTCAGCCAAACAAATCCCCATTCCCTTTTTTTTTATATTTTCTTTTCTTCTCTTTTCTCGGAAATCGAAATTTTCTCGTACGGCATAGCTTCGCGCGGAAGAAAATTTTTACCGCCATCACTTGCAATCCCAGAAATCTTCTAGACTCCCAGGTTCGTTCTTTTGTCCCCTTCTCAGCTTTCAATCTTTATTTTGTTCTTATCCCTTTTTTACGGTATTTCAATTCCCCCCCCCCCCCCCCCCCCCCGCCCAAAAAAAAAAAATCTCTCTCCTTCTCCCTCTTGAAATTCACAATTATAGAATTATCCCATTTCGATTTCATTGAAATTGTTCGTGGGTTTTAAATATTTTCTTAAGATTTTCAAGTTTTTTTCATCACCCTGTTTGTATCAATACTTTTTCCTGATGTCTCCCCCCCCCCCCCCCCCCCTTCTTTTTTTTAATAAATTGAATTGAATTGGTATTTGGATTGTAGCGAATTGGTTGATGGTGACCTTCTCCTCGTAATCTCCTTATTGAGTTTTGAAAATAACAGTGTTTGGTGAATTGGGCTTTTTGTTTTGTCTTTTACTAGCATATGCTGAAGATATATTTCTCCAAGGATACCTTAGTTTTCTCCCTGTTTTGTTCTATTATCTTGGATTGTTCTTGCATTGATGTACATGAAAAATTCATGGGTTTATTTGTATCTCCTCCTTGTCAATACAGCTTTCCCCAATGTGTTTGTCACAGTTGTGCTAATATACATTGTGTCAATTCGATAACTTTATCAATTGGTTGGACTTCTTTCAGCATTGCGTCGGATTATGTTCGATTGCCTGTTATTATGATGAACAAACGCTATTACTTATTTTCATTTTCCCCTTGCAGATTTGTGTGCTATGTAATTTAGAATTTGGCCAAGGGATGGATATTATACGGAGAACCGTATTGGTGTGTTTGGCCTTTTGGGGTGCAGTATCTTGTCTGAGGTAGTGGAATGGAAAAGAAGAAAATAGATGACTATGAACCAATACCAATTCCACATGTGAGAGTTGACAGATTTGGATTTGTAATTCAAGAACTTAATGATTCTCCTGATGGTTTAACCAAGAACAGGTCAGCCTGTCAGTATGCGAGGTATGAAATTTCTCTGTGGAATCTTTTGTATGCTGTCAAACAAAATCCTCTGCACTTGGTTCCATATTTGATACTTTTTTGTTTTTATTTTTGGTGATTGTTTGCATAGATGCTAAATCTGTGAATTTAAGCATTTGATTGGAACAATGGCCGTATTGTTTTGATTTTTCCTAGTGACAAGTCTTATTTTTACCATATTTTGAGTATTATTTTCTTTTAGCTGCCACACCTTTATTTCTATGTCCCTTGCCCACTGACTTCTTGTTTTTCTGGCCTGGAAAATATTTTATCTGTATTATTGTTAGCAATGAATTAGGTGACTGAGCTTCTAGATGTCTTTGTTCTTGCAAAAATATATTGTTTTGCCTTTGAGCATTTTGTTTGGGTGGATTAATTATCATATAAATTTTCTATATATGCTTTATGTGTTTTTCTGTTTATCTGAATGAGGCACTTTTTAGGGAGGAAAGAAGGATTAGAAAATGGAGGAAAATGATTGGCGTTGGAGGGAGTGATTGGAAGCATTATGTTAGAAGGAAACCTCATGTTGTAAAAAGACGCATAAGAAAAGGAATTCCTGATTGTCTGAGGGGTCTTGTTTGGCAGCTAATTTCAGGAAGCCGCGACCTCTTGCTGATGAACCCTGGGGTTTATGAGGTAATCATATATTTTTCTCTCATCTAAAATATTACTTTACTTATATGCCATGGTATTGCTTAATTATCGTGACACCTCATGTTTAAGGAGATGAAACAAAGAGAGTTGTGTGCTTGGTCAATTATGGATGTAACGCGCTCAAAAATAAACCTATAAATCATCTAACAATAGAATGCTTAGACATAAGAGAATAAAGCATAAATATATTCCATCAGAGTAATCTTTACAAAATGTATTACATGTTGGCATTAAAAATAAATGCCCTATGGGCTTACAACTTTTCAAGTCAACACTTGGTTACAAAAAGAGAGTACTAACTCTATACAAAGAAAGCCCTTGGCTTGATATATATGTAATACAACCAAAAACACAAAACAATCCCTCAGTCCCAAGCCTTCCAAGCTACGTTCTTGGCGGTGGCATGCTACCTGTACCTGAAAATGATGTCCCATATAGGGTGAGCCACAGCCCAGTAGAAACATACTAAACCAACTATAAACAATGACTAAAATAATAGCATTCAACAGCTGGTCCATACTTATATTCCACCTCATGCCATGTTATAGTTTCATGACAATCATACCCGTGTTACATTTCACTTTCCATTTCTTATTCAACTTTGAATCTAAAAACAAGGCTCAGAACCTGGCCAAATAATTTAATGAGATTATAACTCATTACCAAAACACTTTCGAAATTCAAGACGGATACACATTTTGGTGTTGTATCATTAGCACGTAAACCACTTCCTTACTTCACAAGTGATACACATTTTGGTGCTGTATCAATATAACATAGAAACACTTTTATACTTCACAATTGATAATGATGTACATTTTAGTGCTATATCAAATCAAACAAACACTTCCATACTTCACCATGATACACATTGTAGTGCTGTATCATTGTCACACGAATTCCGGTTTAGAGGTCCATCCCCTATCTTCCCCTAAACCGTGGAGTACATCTCCTATTTCCTCCCACACAACACAATGCATATAAACAATTATCATATACATCCTCAATCAATACATAAAGTTAATGTATTCTTTCAGTCGTCATATTCGGTGACGTAATCCATTGATTAGTTTTAGTTTGCCTAATCATCATGCATTGTCTACAACAATCACGACTATCCTCCACCGATAGCCCAAAACAGTTATTTCTAAACAGGAAATAATTGCACCAAATGAATAAAACATCAACATTACATCTAGGTGAGCGATAAATTAATCCAACTACACCCTTTCATCCCACATCTTCCCAATTCCAATATTCTCAATTCAATTTCTCATATCCCGAAATTAATTATATGAATTAATTTACCAACAAATTAGGGCATTTTCCATAACTCTCACAACAACCCTAAGGTTTCCATTTTATCAATGATCTAACATTAATTCTTTTTTCCAATGTATTACATATATAAAGGTTTTAAACTTTGAAAACCCCTCTTTTGAAAATTACACAATGACCCCAAACTTTCTCGAAATTACCCAACAAGCCCCAACATATCGAAATGTCAAAATTTAAAGCTAAAGCTCATAAGATGGAGTAGAATATCCCTACTTCGAAGTTAGAGCTCGAATGGAGAAGAAGACCAAAACCAAAGTGCTCCAAACTCCAAACTTTTCGGATCAAAACGAAACCCTCGACGATCAACACAACTTTTACAAAGGCCGAAGGAAAGGAAAGGAAAGCATTCTAACTAGATCAAATCCTAAAGAGAAGGGAGATCCTAGAGAGAGAAGCTCTCAAAAGGGGTTTTTAGAAAGTAAGAGAGAAAGAGTGAATGTAAAAAGTGATTCAAAAATATCCAACTGCCAATTGATATGCGACACTCCCACTCGAGCGGAGAACAAAACGCTCGAGCGTCAAGCACAAAAATTTGAACTCGCTCGAGCGCCAAGAAACAAGAACAAAACACATCCGCTCGAGCGCGAAAATCAATCCGCTCGAGCGTAGATCTTCCCCTCCTAGAACTTTTATAGACAAAACACCACCCGCTCGAGCGCCACCATACCCGCTCGAGCGCGACCCGCTCGAGTGTAAAGAAACCCGCTCGAGCGTGAAAAACACACCTGCAGAAGTTTTGTAGAGGCACGAAATATTGGGAGTGTGTAAATCCCGCTTGAGCGCAAGAAGGCCCGCTCGAGCAGACAACCAAAAATCAAACTCCGCTCGAGCGCAGAATGACCCGCTCGAGTGTAACGCCAAAAACCTGGGCAACTACACTTGGGATCAAATCTCAACCTACCTGTTCGAAATACGCCCAACACATCCTAAAACTCAAACATAAGGAATTAAAGGATGATAACAAGGTATACAACCACTAATTCTACGGAACTAAAGTCCGGAGTACAACAAATACAGAAAGGGAAAACTGGAATCGCTATAACGGAAGTAAATGTACTCAAGTCATTTGAATTTGGTGGTTATGGGGGGAGCCAAGTGTCAGTGGTAGAAAGAGGTTGCGGTCTTCACTGAGCTACTGCGCTCATTGGCTTCAAGAAGGGGTTTCTGGGTGGTCTACAATAAATTGACAGCTCTAGTTTAGGGTTTCGTTTGACTTCTGGTGGTGGGTTGATAATTGGTAGGTCATCATAAGTGAGGAAGGAGGTGGCGTGTGTGACTCGTTGAAGCAACTCACATGATGGGTGGTTATGGCAACATGTGACAGTGATCAACGTCCCCCGTCTCTTTCAAACTTTCAATTTAATACGGTTATAATTATATTATGTTGCTTTCCCATTCAATGCTGGAATCCCTCTTCACACTCTTTTATTATTGCTATACCAATAAAATTGTTCCTTTGCTGCAGCAACTAGTGATTTATGAGACATCTGCTTCAGAACTTGATATAATTCGGGATATATCTCGTACCTTCCCTTCACATATTTTCTTCCAGCAGAGACATGGACCCGGTCAAAGGTCTCTCTATAATGTTCTAAAGGCGTACTCTGTATTTGACAGAGATGTTGGCTATGTTCAGGTTTGTATCTTATATCCCATCACTCTTCTATATACCTTTTTGTAGAATACTGAATAATACAAAATTTTCTTGACTACCAGGGAATGGGATTTGTAGCTGGTCTGTTGCTTCTTTATATGAGTGAAGAAGATGCATTTTGGTTATTGGTTGCATTGCTAAAAGGAGCTGTCCATGCCCCCATGGAGGGTTTATATTTGGTAATTTCTTTAGTCTGAGAACATATTAAATTTAGTTGTTACAACTTGCGTTATTTGGTCAATAAAATGACAATAGGCCTTGAATATGTCAAATAGCGTAAGAAAGCACAGTTATTGGAAAATGTTTTGATAGAGAAAATTTGTAGTTCTAAACCTGGTCCTAAGTAGAGAAAATATGTTGATAAGTTTTGAAAAAGGCTTATTTTCTTCATATTTTTATCTTAGCCCCTGCTTGTGGATGATGTATTCAATAACAAATAATGGAAAGTGCTCATAAATCACTCTTTTCTGAGGCTAGTAGGCAATTTTTCTGGAGATGCGATTCCAGCCAGGGGTGGACATAAGGGGTGCCGAGGGGGGCCACGCCCCTGCAAACATCTCAAAAATGTTAATGAACTATGGTATATTTACTCTTAAGTCTCTAATTTATAGAGAATTGGCCCCCTCAATTTCTTTCGTCTTTTTTAAAAAAAAATTTCTTCTAAAGTCCCAAATTGTTTGAAGCTTTAGTGAAGGTGATGCTACACATGTATATCATATACAAGTTATGATTTAAATTGATATTACGAACCATTGTGTTGGTGGGGCTAGAAAATTATTAAATCAAAATTGGTTACGTCCCATTATAATGTTTAATTGTATCTCAAAGTGGTGTTGGTTATGCGTTATTGTATTGACTTTGGTAACTATCAAAATGGTCTTTGGTTATAGGTGAAATTGGTGTTAGTTACTATCAAGTGACTATGATCAATGTGAAAAAAGTATTTGTATGTTATTTTTTATTTTGTGCAATGTGTAAAAAGTATTTTATAATCCTATTTTGATACTTTCTATTTTTTTAAATATCTATGTTGAAAATTTAACTTGCAAATTTAATGATAATGTTCAATTTTTATGCTTATAAAAATGAATATTTTAGTATACGAAACTTTGATAAATGTAATAAAATAAATTTTGTAAATAATTTTTTATTGTATATAATGTAGCCTGCACTTTACAATAATCCTGGGTTCGCCACTGAAGGAGAGGGATAGGGTAGATTTAATGATATATATATATTTTTAATTTTTACAAAATTTTTTGGTCTCATTTTCTTTGCTAAATGATGTCTACTCATTTGAGAGTCCTTTTATGGCTGTTAAAGTGGTTTGGCTCCTTATTATGTCTAAGCCTTATTTATTTATTTATTTATTCTTCCCTTTTTTTTCTTTCCTGTTTGTGACCAGTATTAAATGCATTCCAGAAATCTGAGAAATGTTGTCTTTTGTTACTGGTGTGTAGGTGGGGTTGCCTCTGGTACAGCAATACCTTTTTCAGTTTGAAAGTTTAGTAAGAGAGAACTTGCCAAAAGTCGGAGAGCATTTTACGCAAGAAATGATAAACCCTAGCATGTATGCAAGCCAGTGGTTCATAACTGTTTTTTCATACTCTTTCCCATTCCATTTGGCTCTTCGCATTTGGGATGTCTTTCTCTACCAGGTTAGTGATCTTAATTATTATTGCATGTTCCTTATATGTACTGCCCTTGGGTATGGAAGCTGACATTTTTCTTTTGGGCCAGGGTGTCAAAATTGTTTTTAAAGTTGGTCTGGCCCTGCTGAAATACTGCCAGGATGACTTGGTAAGTTTTTGATGACTACATCTCTCTGTAAGATCCTAATAGCTTGTAATATTCTGGCTCATACCAAGAATTGATTATGTTGATCAGATAAAGCTACCATTTGAGAAGCTTATACATGCTCTGCGTAACTTCCCTGAGGACGCAATGAACCCAGATACCCTATTACCAATGGCCTACTCAATCAAGGTTCTCTCTCTTGCATGTTTGCATTATGTGGCATTACATGTTCTGAATTCCCAACATGCTAATTATTTGTAGTTTTTTCGTGGTGCATACAATTTTTTCCTAATGTCATCAATTTGTTGTTGCTGTGGAAAGTCTTTTCCAGTGAGGAGCTTGCATCGTAAGTTGATCTACTTTTATAGTGTCATGATTGGTAGATAGCAAATGTTGAACGGATTTGAAGTCATTTAAGATCTTATGTTTTCTATTGCCGGTCATCATCTTTGTGTGCCAAAATTCTTGTATATTGTGCCACTTTCCAGTCTTGTAATCTTACTCCAAATGTTTGATCACTATTCCTTGTTGGACTTCCCTGTCATTATGTTGGTATGTAGCGTCAAATGTACTTATTGCTTGGATATTATCCATGTCAAATGGGAAATTGCTACAGTAGTTGATGGCTTGTTTGGTAGTCTAAGAAGTACGGACACTTCTAAGAAGGTATTGTGTCCGTGTTGGACAAATGTTCACATATGTCCATTGTTTAGACACATGAAATACATTGTTAGTTTGAAAAAAATAACTTGGTATGTAATGATAAGATAAAAGCAATGGATTTATAGCTATTATTTTCTTAACCTTTAGACTTTTTAATTTTAGGTGTTCTATTTCAATTTGTGTTTTAATGGAGTTTTCTAAAATATATACTAATTTTTGTTCATTACTTCTTTTCCATATGTAGAATGTGAAAAATGATTTCTTATTAATTTGGTATAATAAAGAATATACTTACTTCCAACGTAAAAGATGATGAAATTATTTTATTTTCATGTGTTTATATATATATATATATATTGTCATCATGTCCTTGGAGCTCAACATGGAATCTCATGGGTATATGGAGAACGAAAACACTAATGTTAGGTCAACAAAACAGCACATCAGTAGCTTATTATGGAAGCTTTTCGTAATTTTAGTATGTATATTTTAGTTTATTATCTTGCTTTGATAATTTTTGTTTAATTAACAGGTATCCAAGCGTTTGGAGGAACTTAAGTTGGAGTATGAGAAGAAAAATGGGAAGCCAGCAGAAGAACCCAAAGGGAAACAGAAACATCTGCTGCTTAAAATGCATTAAAGGTGCTTTGCATTTGGGAGGACCCGAGCCACAACTAGTCAGTACATACACACTGATTCTTTTATTCTTTGCTTGTGTCAACAATATTGTCTCTGCCAGTGTGTATATATCATCACACTTTGGCCGTGTCTTTGACCTACGCGTAGGTATGACGCGTAAAAAATTGCTCAATTGGTTGCTTACTTGAACTGATTCTTTAGGTCTAAAAGATCACATGTTAAAATCTTTTTATGAGACAAAGTGAGGATGGTGGCAATGTGGCATCTACGCATCTTCTGATAAGATGGAATCGTTTGGATGGACCACCACGGGAAAATTATTTAGGTAGGATGACATACTAGGAAAGTTCTCTTTTTCTACACCATATCTGTCCAAGAATCGGATTCTTTCCAACAACTGTACCCTACTGATCTGCTTCTCATCGATCATTAGGTGTTTTTATGATTGAGAGCCTTAATTACCGCTAACTTGATTGTTATCGAATGGCAAGCATGGTGGAGTTGATCGGCCAATCATTTGTTATATATTTTAAAACAAGTTTGTAAGATGGATTTATTGAATTTTATTTATGCGGCGAGTCTAACGATGATTCTCTGTTGGTGTGGCATTCTTATCCTCCGAAACATTAGCAGGTGATTAATATAAGTTCAAGGTTGGATTTTGATGCTAACTCTGAGTAGATTATGCTTAATCAGATAAGTGGATGCATTCTATTATGAAGTTTTTATTTTTAATGCATATTATTGTGAGAAGCATGTTCTTTTTCAACTGCATTTATTCGACATGCATGTTGTTCTCGATGTTGATGGAAAGATGAAATTTGGTATTAAAAATAAAATAAAAATTGAAGGCATCATTCTATTTGGTCGGTGCCTTATCCGAGGGGTGGTAATTTGGCGAGTTGAGGCGTATCCTCGTGTGATTTGCTGATAAGGGGGGCGGTGAGACTTTTGTCCATTAATCTCCAGCTAGTGGGTCGCTCTCTATGGGGATAGAGATAGGCTAGAGTTCAAGCCTGTCTTAAGAGAGCGGCTATGCATCCCTTGTATGTATATCTGCTTGATCGGACTTTTTTAATTGCATTTAGAGAGGATTGTTATGAACTACTCACAACTAATGCCTTTTTGTAGTCGGAAAAAGATAAAAAAAATTGAACACATAATTGATTGTAAAATACTCACTTTGTCAGTCCAATTTTGATATTAATCTAAATTGTTGAACAATTTTAATTATAAAAAAGTTAGGGATGCTCTTAATAAGTTAAAAGTTCGACTTATCACCAACTCATTAATAGGCGAAGGATTCAGCTCATCAGGGATTTTTTCACTCACTTTGAAAATTGTATTCGTTTTTTGATTTTATCCACAAAAAAAAAAATTTAATTAATTAAAAGCCATCAATCCTGGCCAAGTTTGGGTGAATGCAAATTACCAAAATGGAAAGGAGTATTTAAGAGAATGTGAAAGTAGGAATAGTATATAGAGTAATATTAAAGATTTCAAATAATTTATTAGATATTTCATTAAACCTCTTACATAAGTATGAGATTCATACACATGCAGTGGCGAAGGTAGAAAATTAAATTAGAGATGGCAATTTTTAATTACAATAATTTTTACAAAAATATTTCACGCAAGTTTTTACGATTGATTTCAAGAAATATCAAAACAAAAAAAAATAATTAATATGTTTGGTTTCAGTTTTTTGAATTCAGTTTTTTAAAAATTGAGTTTTTTTATTTTTCGTATTTTTTTGTTTTTAGTGAATATTTTTTAAATTTTAAGTAATTTTTTTACTTTTTTAGATACATCTTAAATGGGTGTTTGGGATGTTCTAAATAAGTGTACTTTTTAATTTTTTATGAAATATGAGTTGGATTTGAAGTAATATGGTAGAGAGGTGATGTGATTTAAATAAGATGATGTGACTTAAACAGGATAGTGACTTTTTGTGAAAATGCCAAACTTAGCCTTAGATGTATCTGAATAGTAAAATATTTGCGATAAATATTTTTAAAAATTAATAAATACACAAAAATACAAAGAATATATTGAATTTTTGTTTTTTTGTTTTTTTGTATTTTTTGGTATTTAGTGTATTTTTAAAAATTCTTTTTCACAAATATTATACTTTTTAAGTGTATTTATGTTAGGTGTGTCTAAATTTTTTTTAAAAAATGTCTTAAAATATTAAAAAAATTCATTCAAAACATTAAAATATGAAAAATAAAAAAGTTGAATTTTCTGAAAACTGTTTTTTGAAAACTAGAAACAAACAAGCTGAATGTTATTTGTAACTAGTGTATCATGGACAATACCCAAAAAAAAAAAGATATAAGTCTTAAAATAAATTATATAATGGTAAATTATTTTTTGATACAAAATTTGATTAAAAAATCAATATAATGATAATACCATGTCATCATTAGTATGTGATATCTCCCACTAATGGTAAATAAACACATAGAGAGTGAACCTCACATGTCAAATGTAACTAACAATCTAATAAATTTCATATCTTTATAGTGATATTACTTATTTTTACATATCACTAATAATGCCATTGCCGTTACATTCAAAAAATTCTATAGCTAATGTGATTTATTTATAATAGTCTCTTCATTTTCAATCAAAACAATCATTATTGTTTTCATAATTTTTAAAATATTATTAACATTTCACTCTAATAATATTTTTGTAATTTTTTATTTAAAATATTTTCTTTATGTTTGAAAAAAAAAAATATTTTTCAAAATTCAAGAGGGCACGTGACATCTCTGGTCCCATGTTCCTTCCGTCACTACACACATATAAATTAATTAATAAAATATTTAATAAATTATTTGAGATTCCTAATATTTCCCCATGTGCATATGCATACGCATGAACTTAATAAAGAGAAGGTGTCAAATTCATCATGAAAGGTGTGTGGGTTCCCCACGTCAGCCATGCAGACAATGGAGCGTGACAAATGAATGGAGGCTGAAATCAAAACAGATGAGACGATGACACTGTAACTACTTTTAAAATAGAGGCTGAAATCAAAACAAATAAATATTCACAAATTTCTTTTACTTTTACTTTTAAAATTAAAATATATTGTTAATTTTTGTTTATGACACGGTAACTACTTGACTTAAAACTCTTTTGCGAATTAAACCTGTTATTAAATTATGTGTACTAAACTCCTATCATTTAAAAATAGAATAAATTATTTATAAATCTAATTTAGGATAAATTACTTATAACTCTTATTTCGAAAACTTATACAAAAGATGATCATATGAAAAAATTTATAACTCAATACGTCTTGTGGTTTTCTTGTGAACATATCTACCCCCAATCTTAATTAATTAATAACCTGATTAATATGATAATATCATATATGAAAAATTCAACGTTACCATATATTATTATTATATTTATATAGTTAGAAATTTAAAATTCAAAATAATATAATTAATGAAAACACCATATGTGAGAAATCCAATGTTACGATAGATTATGATTATATCTATGTGGTTAGAAATTTAAAATTCAAAATAACATAATTAATGACAATACCATATATAGGAAATTTAATATTACCATACATTGTGATCATATCTATATGGTTGAAATTTTTGAAATTTAAAGCATAAATGTAAAATGTAACATCCCAAATCCAATGTGATATTCTCAAACTCAAAGTGATATTCTCATATACTTCTGAAATTAAAATAACTTGATTAATGACAATACCATATATGAGAATTCAATTTTACCATAGATTGTGATTAAATCTATATGGTTAGAAATTTAAAATTCAAAACATAAATGTAATATGTAATATCCCAAATCCAATGTGACATTCTTAAACCTAACGTGACATTCTCATATCATTCTCATCCCAAAATCAACGTAAATATAACATGTAATATCTCAAACTCACCGTAACATTCTCATATGCTTCTCATCCTAAACCCAACGTAACATTCTAATACTCCGTCATTGAATTATGAATAATGTAACCTTCTAAATGTAACATGTAACATCCTAACCCAACCCATACATTGAACCACCATTACCCCCAGCCTAACATAATTTCAACATCGAGCGATAAGATTCAATCAACATTTAATTATAAATCCAAATCCCCAATAATTTTTCATAATATACTGTGACATGTATGTAAACACTAATTACAATAAAGACACGATACACATTCAAACACATATACAACCAAACAAACATACAAATGTCATCTACTACATGATGTATGTAGATTAACGTTGTACACTAAATGTAATATGCATCGTAACACGATCATCTAAGTCCCAATGTACAATTGTCATCCTACGACGTGGTTCATATTCGACATCCAATTAACAACCAAAATCAAATACCCCCAACGCAACCGTTGAACCTATACACACCATCTCACACATTGAACATATCAAAACACATCAACCATCACAATGTCAAATACACATTCAATCAGAACATTGGTCAAAGTGTGTCTATCAATGAGTGTAATAGATTGTTAATGTCCTATTAAAGATGAACAATCAACACTTCAACAAACAGCAACACACTTCAACCAAAAAAAAAAAAACATAACCCCTCAACTGATTGGAGTCGAAATCTGTCGAAGGAATCAACAAACAACCCTCAAACTTCGTCATATCATTGACCATATCCACATCCAATTAAGCAACATTTTGAAAATGTACTGGAATCTCGCGATAAAGGTGAACAAAACTCGCACAGTCATTACCTGTAGACTTGTCTTTCCTAAAAACCTTCCCAAACGTGATATGATGAATGAGAAAATAATGTACAATATGAAAACAAATTAGGGGTATAATAATATACTAATATAATTCATTTACAATTTATAGAACCTTATGGAACACATTTCTATTTAAATAGGACTTCAAATTCTAAAAGAATATTTATAGAATTTTACATTATTCCGTTTGGCAAGTTGGGTTACGGGCTTTTTTGGCTATTTAAGCCACAAAAGACAAAATAGGCTATTTTAGCCACAACAAATAAAATATCATATCCAACCCATAATCATTACACTCTTTTCTCATAAAAAAAGTCAAAAAAGCCAAAAAGCCCTTCCCAAACCAAACTTTTTAGCCCAGGCCAAAATAGTCAAAAAAGTCAAAAAGTCAACCCACTTCCCAAACGAATAAGTTATCCAAATAATTTTTCTTTAAAAATATCAATGCATTGTAATGCACTTTTCGTTAATTTAGATTGAAAATATGATGTTACATTTTATTTAATCAACCATTAAGAAGTTGTATGTTTTAAAGCCTTGCTCTATATCTCATAGAATAAAGTAAAATTTGTCTCAAAATTTTTAATTTTTTATTCATATCTTACATGTCACAACATGTTTTTTTTTTGTCTTGAAATAAAAAATATATATATATATAATTAAATAATTCTATCTAAAAATTTTAAAATTCTAAAATACTAAACCCCTAGCCCTCAGAGCTAGGGGTGCAACTTGAGTTGGTTCGGTCAGGTTGGAAGGTTGTCCAAGCTCAGCTCAAGTTTTGTTAAGATCTAGCCAGGCCCGTCTAAATCCGAATTGTAATCCGAGATTGTCTACTCAGGCCCAACCCGAGTTAAACCGAATTGCCCGAATTGTAAATGAATTTCATTTATTATTTTTTTTTCAGCTACATTATTAAATTATTAAAATTTGACTCTATTTATATTTTTTTTAATAGAAAATCATTAGTACCATCAAAATAAATAATTTATATAATGTAAGAGAGATGCCGCATAGTAGTCCTTACAATTTATAAGTACAAATATATATAAAAAAAAAGTAAGATTTTATGTTATTTGTATATATAATATATATTCAAAATGATTTAATAATCTAAATTACTTTAATATCATGTAATGACTAATAATTTATATATATATATAATTCGGGTTTTGAGTTGCTCAGGTTGTTTGACGTCTTTGTCCAAATCCGTCCAAATTTGATTCGGACTTTTGATTTTTTACCCAAAGTCGTACCGAATTTAAAAATATCTTATACAAATCTTCAAAAAATTTAAGCTAGATTCGAATTACTCGGATTAAGCCTACCAAAAAAAAATGCACCCGTAGTAAGAGCATCCTATGTTATCATCCCCGCCAGTGCCCACTTCACCCACTGATCTTTGGCTTTACTGGCCATGCATTGGTAAACCATCCTCCCATGTTCCCCACCACATGTTTATGATTAATAATTAGTGGATTTAAACCTTATATCAGCTTTACCAAAATTTATTGAATGCCCCTTGAGTAAGTTCAGATGGAGCAGTGTTAGGAACATAAAATTGTTCTACAGAACAAAACATATATGTGAGAGAAAAAGATGAATTTTACCTGTAAATCTTACATTTGTCTTATATATTATTTATTTTGTGAAAAGCATCTATATTTTTAAAATTATTGATCCAGATGATATTGTAAATTAGTAATTATTGATTTAATTATTGAATTCACAACAAAATTTAAATATTAACTTATAAATGAAATTTAAGATAATGTTAGAGATTATTTGAGATAGTCTAAATAAATATATTTTTTAAATTTTTTATGAAAGAATGTGCAATGTAATAAAAAGATAATTTATTAGTACCAAATCACCTCTAAATAATTTATCATCAAAAAATGTTAGAGATTCCTAAATAAATTATTAAATTTTTTACCAAACTTTTCATATTCATATAAGTGTGAAATCCATACAAATCACATGTTTATGAATGAATCCCGCACCCATGCAAGGGCATTAGCAATGGAACTGTTAGTGGGTTCCTTAGTGTCAAATCCTAATTTTTGGCCAGCTAAATGTGTTATTAACAAAGAAAATGAGTGGGAGCACTAATTAGTGCTACTGCTAATGATGTGGCAGTAGGTCCCATCATGAATGATTTGATATTTTGACATTAGTGTTGTATTTTTTTTCTTTTTTTATTGAGTGTCATGTCATTAGTGGTCTTTTTAGAGGTCCACAATTAGTGGTCTCTATCATTGTTGTATTAACAATGATTCATTCCACTAATTTGAGAGTATTAATTGACCATTAATGAGGTAAAAAAAAATTTTAAAAAAAACACAAGAACAAAATATCATATCATGTAGGACCTACACTACTTTAAAACTATTAATGCTCATCTTTTTAGTAATTTCACTCATTTTTTATGTATTATTTTATTCTGAAATGAAGCTGCTAAGTGTGCTGTTAAGTGTGTCAGCGACTAATGGCTGACCAAGTTAGCCAAGTGTTTGGCCAGCCAAGAAGGGAGAGAGAGAGAGAGAGAGAGAGAGAGAGAGAGAGAGAGAGAGAGAGAGAGAGAGGCTTTGATGAGGGCAGTGGGTGGATCGACCGTACTTTTTAATTATTGTTTATTTTATTTATTATTTATATATATATTTTTAATATACATCTTAACATATTTATTATATCATTACTTATTTTTTAAAATTAATAAATTCTTAGGCCAAGTTTGGGAAGACTAAATAAGTATACTTTTTGACTTTTTATAAAATATGGGTTGGATTTGGGTTGGGTTTGAAGTGATGTGTTAGAGAAGTGATGTGACTTAAATAAGATGATGTGACTTAAATAGGATAGTGACTTTTTGACTTTTTAGATTTTTTTGAGGATGCCAAACTTGACCTTAATATACTTTAACACATATTTTTAAATTTTATTTTTATCATTTTTTATTATATAATATATTATTTTTTAACTCCTCCATTATAAATATTCTAAAAAATTTAATAATTCATTTAAAATTCTGAACATAACTCTTTATCGTTCGGTATATTTCTCACATATTAGCGGCCTAAAGAGTCTTCCGGATGCCAATCAATTCGCACCACAAACTTTTTCAGAAACGGATTCTACAATCCGAAGATTTTAAAGTCAGATTGCGTGACGTGACTTTGACATGCTTTTTTTTTTTTTTTTGTGTCCATGTCTGGCTGAGCGTGAGGGGGGAGATTCGATTATTACAGCATCAACATTACTTTAGTTTTTTTTTTTTTTTTTTTTAATAAAATATTGATTAATTATCAAGAAATGGTTTGAGATGTTTTATACTTTTTAATCTTTTATAAAAAGATATGTAAAAAAATATGGAGAACATATTAATTGTTGTGACTAAAAAAATAAAAATATAAAAATATGAACTAAAATAGGAGATGTCAAACTACCCCTAAATTTCCTCATTATCAAATCAATTATCATGTTAGTAATTTTAATTTGAAGAAAATATCATTTTGTCCCCTAAATTATCACGCGTTTTTCAATTTGACTTTCATACTTTGATTAATTTTAATTTAATACTTGAACTTTTAAAAAATTGATCAATTTAATTCTTATCATCACATTCCGTCTACAATTGGACGAAATGTGATGAACTTGTAAGATTTAATAATACATGTAACCATAATAATAATGCGGAATTAAACTTTATAGGATCTTGAATTCAATACAATTCAAGAATAAAACGAACATACCTTTGTCAGCCATTGAATTAGAGAAGTTAAGAAAATACCCCTAATAGTTGAACCTTTAATTTTTGGCTCACATTCTTCTCTCTGTCTCTCTCAATTAGGATGACTATGAAACTTAGAGTGATGGAATGCTATCAAAAGAAAGGGAGTCACCCATCCTTATATAGAGGAGAGAAGAGGGTCAGATAAACTCTATCAGAAGAATTCCTGATCCATCAAGGTTTCCTTTTTATCTTAGAACAGTGATTATATTAAAATTCTAATTATTGAATTTGATCTCAAATATTGGCTTTATCTAATTGTGAAGTCCAAATAAAATAAAACATATACAAATATGTAGGCTATTGGGCCACACTAAAAAATAAATTCAACAGAACTGTCCCCTAAACTATCTTTTGGAAGGAATATAAAAGGGTTTTGTTTACAAAATAAGTTGGTGTGATGGACAGTTGAATTAGGGCTTTGTTGGGATCAAAATTACTTTTAAGGTTTTCAAATTCCTTGTACGAAATCGTAATCAAAATTCATCATTGAACGAATGGCACGAACTAGCATTAAATCATGGGTTGGGTTCGAAGAGAGAATGATGGCAAGAGAAGGAATCGACCAACTATTTATGGTCAAAAAAGTCAATCAACTCCATCTCCAATGAGTTCAACCAGCACACCAAATGAGGGTCAAATGATGTGGAAAGGCAAGTTAGTGCACAAAGCTAGTGGCCTTAAAACAGCATCCACTGGACAGAAAAAAAGGGAGAACTTGGAGATTGAATCCACTGCATGGAAGTAGGAAGCATCCATTACACAAAAGATTAAATTATTTATTTATTTATTTTTTTGGATAAAAGAAGGAAGCATCCACATCACTTTGTCATTGGGGTTTTTTGCACATTTAATGGTTTTTTTGTTTGGAATGGATGCCCTGAACTTCTTAATTATGTAAAGGTAATTTTTGGTTGTCACAAACAATTATGTATTTTGAAAACTTGAATGACAAATTTATGAATGTTGGTTTTGTGCATGACATTCTATTTTATAGATGTTGCTCTTGATTTGTATGTAAATTTAGCTTGTGTTGGTTTTGGTTGCCATTTGATGGATGAATGCCATTTCATATCAATTCAGTAAGTATTGGATGGATGCAATTTATCAATGATGCCAATTGTGTGTTTTGAAGATTTCAATGAGCAATTATGAATGTAACACACAATGCTAGTGATAGGTTTTTTTATTCATTGGTTGTTATTTAATGGATGGATGCCATTTCAAGGGGCCATTCGAAGAGGCCACCAATTATTTTTTTGACTTAATGGTGACACTGTTTTTTTTTGTTTTTTTATATATTAAATGATAGTGCTTTGTTTTTGTAAGGATGAACACAAATTATTTTTTAAGGGACAAACCAATGGTGTGATGCTCTGTATTTTTCCAGAGTACAACCTTAACACAAAATATGAAATTTTCATTCAAAATGTTTTCCTTATTACGTTTCATTCATAATATTTTCCCCCATTACATTCATTCATTCATAATAGTCCCTCCATTACGTTATTTCTTACCCTACATTACAACCACATTGAGAAAATGATATACCATGAGGCAGCCAAGCATATCCATAACTTTCTCTCTCTTTGATTCCTTGTTTGTAATCTTGCTTCTAGCTTATTGACCTTTTTCAACAGCCCAGGGATGATTTGTACTGCCCGTGAGTACATAGGTGGGTCTACTCAAGTGAACTGCTTATAACCATTACTAGGAAAATTGAGGAACCTCCTACTAGGATTTGCATAAGTCCATGATGTTTCTATCACCCTTCGTTTTCTACAATAGATGCATCTCATGTTTTTTTATGTCACTTGAACTCCATCTTCATTCAGTTGAGCTCCATCTTCCATGATTTCTTGACCTTTTATTCCTCATTCTCTCTTACCTATTGAAATGATGCTCTGTTTTTTTTTTTTTTTGGGAACTTGCCTGTGTTAAATAGCAAAAGGGAGAGGTTGAATATGGCAGGAAAGACTCTTATATTCTCTCCAAAAAATAGTTTAGGGGGACAACTCATCACATTCCGTCCAATTGTAGACGGAATGTGACAGTAGGGGTTAAATTAATTAATTTTTTGAAAGTTTAGGTATTAAATTGAAATTAATCAAAGTATGGGGGTCAAATTGAAAAAAGCGTGATAGTTTGGGGTGTAAAATGATATTTCCTCTTTAATTTGATGGTTTTGACTTAATAAATGTAACTATCATTTTACTCTAGCTAAATATTAAAAACATAAAAAATATTAGAGATCCCAAAAGTTCTATTAAAATTTCTATTAAATATCTCACTTGAGTGTGGGACCTATATGAGACCATGTGGGTCTCACCCCATGTGAGATATTTGGTAGAATTTTTGAGATTTCTAGCATTACTCTAAGAAGATATTACTTTTTATATTTTGAAATTAATTTGGTTAGTTTATAAAAAAATATTTTTAAATTAAAATGAATAAAATAATATTTAAATAGTATAGAGAAATAACAGAGAATTTGTTGAAGAATGTATTTAAAAAGTTAGAAAATCAAAATAGAAAAAGAATTATTTAAGTTAGAATATTACAAAAGTTTAACTTAGTTTAATGTTGATGCTCTTGACTGTGAAATTCATAAATGTCATGTTTAATTTTAGAAAGTGCAATGGGATTTTAGTCTTTGATAAGCAATCTCGTATGGGAAATTTAAATTGGCTAATCAAATCATATAAGACTAGAGATGAATTTTTATTTTTTTATTTTTTTTTATTATCCACCACTTTACAAAAATAACAAAGTTACAATTTATATAAAATTGTTTTTATGTAATTTCATAAATTTAATTTGAATTAATTAAAACTACTGCACTAGTGCACACACAAATATAATTTTGAGTGTTTTGAGATTTGATTTTTTTGAGTGATTCTTTGTTGGTTTATTTTCGTTTTTATTGAATTTTTTATAAAAGTTTTTAGATTTTACTCAATGAGATGAACTGGTTTTTTGTTTTCGAAAAATGTTTAAAAAAGACAAAAATAAACAAAAAAAAAATAGTGGACTTTTTAAATTATTTTTTGTATTCATCTACACAAAATGAACTGAAAAAGTAAAAAGAAAAAAAAAACACTAAAAATAAAAAGTATAAATAAAATACGACTTATTTAAATTTTTTTGAACAACTTAATTTCAATTATTGAGTTTTTTTTCTCATTTTATTTATTTACTTACAATTAATTTTATTTTTTTAACTTTACAAATAAGTGTTATTTTTCTAAAATATAATTATTGTTTCACAAAAAAATTTAAAACTTTATTTATCAATATATATAAAATTTATTATGAATATGTAATTATTTTTTTAAAATATCACTTATTTGTTATTGGAAAATAATTTTTTTAAACACATTATTAGAAAGAATAATGTTATATATACTAATTGACATATTAATTAATGTACTAATAAATGATATGACATAATTTTAAAAATTTATAATTTATAAAATAAATAAATTCATAACATATATTAATACACTAGGGCCCCGTTTGTTTTGGGTGAAAGAGGGGGTATTGGGATTACCAATACCAAGGTATTAGTAATACCCTGTTTGTTTTGGGAGAAGACCTTGGGACTATTAGTCCCAAGGTATTAGTAATACCCTTGGAGAGGGGATTGGTAAGGAGGAGGTAGAGATGGTATTAGAAAAATAGTGAGGGGATTAGAAATTTTTTTATTTTTTTTATTTTTTATATATTGGGAATTTTTTTTTAAATATAATTTTTAATTTTTTATATTTTTTTATTTGTTTTATTATTTTATATAAAAATAATTTAACAATTCCTCACTACTAATCCCCTCACTATCAATCCCCTCACTACTAATCCCCTCACTATCAATCCCCTCACTAACAATCCCCTCACTATTAATCCCCTCACTATCAATCCCCTCCATTCTATCTCCCAAAACAAACGGGCCCTTGGAGAGGGGATTGGTAAGGAGGAGGTAGAGATGGTATTAGAAAAATAGTGAGGGGATTAGAAATTTTTTAATTTTTTTTATTTTTTATATATTGGGAATTTTTTTTTAAATATAATTTTTAATTTTTTATATTTTTTTATTTGTTTTATTATTTTATATAAAAATAATTTAACAATTCCTCACTACTAATCCCCTCACTATCAATCCTCTCACTATCAATCCCCTCACTAACAATCCCCTCACTATTAATCCCCTCACTATCAATCCCCTCCATTCTATCTCCCAAAACAAACGGGCCCTAATAGTCCCAAGACTATCTCTGCAAACAAACAAGGGCTTAGTAATACCTTGGTATTACTAATACCAAGGGACTAATAGTCCCAAGGTCTTCTCCCAAAATAAACAAGGCTTAATTGATATATTATTACCGTATTAAAAATATTTAATCCACAAATTGAAAATTCAGCTGTGTTATAGACTCTCAGCACTTCCACATCCCCACACATTTGTGAGAGAACGGGAGGAGGGAGAGGGAAAAAAAAAACAAAAAAGAGTACGGTCACAAATTAATAAGTGTTGTAGGGGGTCTTACGTATTTTTTTTAGGAATTTGTGAATGAAAAATGTTACGGACTCTCACAGCCGGCCACACCATTTGCAAGAGAGAGGATGTTTGTGAATGTAGATGGCTCTTTATTATTAAAAAAACAAGAAAAATGATTTGTGGCTTTAAAATTGTTGGTACTAATGGTACTAATTTTCTGTTTTGGTAATTTTATTTATTTTATTTTTTTATTTTTTTTGAAATTAGTGCCATTAGTGCTCAACAAATTAGTGTCACAAATCACAATTGAAAAAACAAAAGAAAAAAAAAGAAAACAATGTAAGGTAATGTTAGAGATATTAAAGCTCCGTTTGGTAATATTTTTTAATTATGATTTGAAAATATGAATTGTATTTTGAACTTGTTTGTTTTGAAATTATAATTTGAGTATAGAAAATTTTTTTGGTTATGATTTTTGAATAGAGTGTTGAATTGAGTTTTGAATTGAGTGTGAAATTGAATTTTAAAAGTTTTATTTGACATGTGAAGTAAGAAAATTTGTTTGGTTATGAGTTTTGAAAAGAGTTTTCAAAACTTAATTCAAATTGTTATAACTCATAACAAAACATACTACTTTCACACTATTAAAAATTCTGATCAACACTCATAACCAAACTCTTTTTAAAATTCAATTAAAAAAATTTATTATTAACAGAAAATAACATTAATCAATTTTTTAATTGAAAATACTACAAAGGAAATAATTTTTTTTCAAAATAAATATTCAAAAAATTTAAATCATAAATATTTAAATAATTTAAATAATCTAAAAAATTTAATAAATAAAAAATTAAAATAAATATTCAAAAAATTTAAATCGTAAAAATTTAAATAATTTAAATAATTTAAAATTTTAATATTTTAAATTTAAAAACAACTCTACACTCAAATCGTAACCAAACACATAAAACAAAACTCAATTAAGAAATTATTTTTAAAACTCATAATCAAACACATAACTCGAAACTTCAAACTACTTTCACAACTCTACACTCAAATTGTAACCAAATACATAACAAAAAAAATTAAAATATTTAAAAATATTTTTATAAAATAGAGTTTGAATTTATTTTTATAAAATATTTTAAAATTTAAAAAATTAAAATGGTAATATTTAAAAATTAAAATATTTAAAAATATTCAAGAAATTAAAAAAACCGTAACATATTTAAATATTAAAATATTTAAAATCTTAACAAAATTAAAATATTTAAATATTTTAAAAATTAAAATATTAATTTGAATTGAGTTTTGAATTATGTGTTTGGTTATGAGTTTTGAAAAGTAATGATTATATTTTGAATTGAGTTTTGAGAAATGAGTGTAGAATTATGATTTGAGAACTCAAAACAAACACCATACTCAAATCAATATGTGAAATTATAATTTGAGAGGCTTACCAAACGGAGCTTAAATTTTTATCAAATAAATGATCACTTGTTTTATATGGGTGTAAAGTCTATAAAAATGTGAATGCCACATTCATGTGAGACATTCGGCGACGGTATGGAGTATATAGGGACAGTTTGTTACCGCTTTTGAAGGTGATTATAATTTATTTTAATGTAAGAGTCTATATTAGATTGTTTGGTACAATTACTATTTATAACTTATTAGGCAAAAATAATTTAAATAATATAAAAAAAATTGATTTTTTGAAAATTTTGGGCTTGTTTGGTTTGTTTTTGAGAGAGTTGTTTTTGAAAAAAATTTGAGAGAGTTGTTTTAAATTTTTTTTTAGTTTGTTTGGTTGTATATTTTGAGAGAAAATTTTTTTGTGGGAGTTTGGGATGATTTGATATTTTGGAAGAATTGAGTAGATATGTGTGAGAGAAAAAGTGATTAAGAAGGAGAGAGGAGAGAAAAAAAGTGATTGATTGATGTGTAAGAGAGAGAAGTGATTTTGAAAATTATTTGAGAAAAATCTCAAACCAAACAAATTTTAGAAATTTTTTTTCTAATATTCATTTCCCAAATTCAAACCAAACAAGCCCTTTATTTTTGATTATCAATTTTAATTTAAAAAAAACCTTCACCAAACATAGGCCACGTGGTGCAGTCGGAGCCACAAAAAATTGTTCGCAAATTTCGAGAAAGTCTAAGACAGCTAAGGGAGGGCAACACCGTAAATATATAAAAAATATGTGGCAATCCAGGGAAGGCGCTGGGCTCTACTTTCCCTATATAGAGTCCTCACCATCAGTGCCTTGTACACCACCCCTTTAAATCCACCCCCTCTTCGCTTTTCTTCAAAAATCGCACCACACCAGAAATCTATTTTCCGATTCCAATCTCTGTTCTCTTTCTTTCTCTCTCTCTCTCTGTTGCCCTCTCCAGGGTTCGCTTGGATTAGGCAAAGAAGAAATTACGGTTTGTTCCTTTTGTCGCGATTAGCAATATATTCTTGTATGTTTGGTCACTCGGTTCTTGTTTGTTGTTTTGATTTCTGGGTTTGTTTGTGTTTTTATGATGGTTGTTGCTTTGATTTGTAGGGTTGATTCATTGATTTATTAAAGGCTCGAAGGTTGCTAGATTTGTAACGATACATATCTGTAAGTTTGATCGTTTCTACCATCTTTTTATGTTGAGATCCCTAGATTCTCAGTTTCATAATTATAATCTGTATGCATATTCTTGTTATTTGATTTATTTGTTTATATATATATAGCAATGGCTCAGTGTTATGTAGATATGTTTATGAAAGTTACTTTCTTGCGTTTTTCTTTTGTTTTATGTTTATGTTTTTGTTTTTGGGAGATTTGTTGTAGATTGGGTGCAACTTTTGTTTGTCATTTAATTTTGAGGTGTGGAGTTTGGCTTGGATCTTGCGTTGTAAAAAACAAGTTTATTTTATTTTTTGGTAACAAATTGCTTTTGGATGATTTGAGTATGTGGTGGTTTAATAAAAATCTTTGTTTAAAACAGAAAAAGATTGATTGTGCATGTTCTTTTTCTTTTTTTTGTTTTGTTTTGTTTAATTGGTTGTTCTTCGAAATAGTATGTGATGCAAGATTAATTGATGAAATTTCTATAATACTTCTTGCTATTGCAGAAGAATAGTTAATGTGGTGTTGTTGTTTCTTCTTACACATAATTACCTTTAGATCATGCATTTTTTTATGTTCTTTTTTCAGTGACCCCTTGTTGTGTTTGGTTTTTCTTCATCTTTTGATGAAGGGTTAATGTGTTATGCTACTGTGATAATAAACCCAAAAACCTGCCTTGCACCTTTCTTTGCACTAATTAAATTTGTTTCATATTCCTTTAATTTCATTATTTAGGTTATTTGCTGTCTTATTGTTGATGAGCATTTTGAGTGCATTGACTCTTTGAAGTTTCGGTCCTGATTTTTTTTTTTGATGTCTTGTGCAGGAGGACTGGATGTTCTAATGGAGACTAAAGGTGGGAAGAAGAAGTCTAGCAGTAGTAAATCCTTATTTTATGAAGCTCCTCTAGGTTACAGCATTGAAGACCTTCGACCCCACGGTGGAATCAAGAAATTCAGATCTGCTGCTTACTCCAACGTGAGTTCAACTATAGCTGATGCAAAATAGTTCTCGAATCCTATGGGGTAAAATTCTAATATGTGATCTTGTTTTGCAGTGCGCTCGGAAGCCTTCCTGAGATTTTCTAAACTTGACATAAGCACCAACAGTGGACAATAACCTCAATATTTTGCTCTTGTTTTTATTTCTTTTCTCCTTTTCTCGTCTTCTACTTATCTCACTTTACAACAGCCAACAACATTTTTTTCCCCTTAAAGCAAGATGGCTTTGCCAGTTTCATCTATTGGATTTGAAGGATATGAAAAGAGACTCGAGATATCCTTCTTTGAGTCTAGTATCGTTGCTGACCCTAGAGGCAATGGCCTTCGCTCTCTATCCAAATCCCAATTGGATGAAATTTTAAACCCAGCTGAATGCACCATTGTCAGTTCATTGGCAAATGATGATGTCGATTCTTATGTTCTTTCTGAATCAAGCCTCTTTGTGTACTCACACAAAATTATCATCAAAACTTGTGGGACTACCAAATTGCTTCTCTCAATTCCACCCATCCTCAAGTTTGCTGAAATGCTATCTCTTTCTGTGAGATCCGTGAGGTACACCCGCGGAAGCTTTATATTTCCTGGTGCTCAGCCATTTCCCCATCGCGACTTCTCTGAAGAAGTAGCTGTACTTGATGGCTATTTTGGCAAGCTTGGTTCTGGCAGCAAGGCTTACATGATGGGTAGTGATGATGAATCACGGAAATGGCACATTTACTCTGCTTGTGCTGAATCGACAAATCATTTGCGCCCTGTTTACACCCTAGAAATGTGCATGACCGGTTTGGACAGGAAGAAGGCATCTGTGTTTTACAAGACTTCTGCAAGCTCTGCTGCTGCGATGACTGATCTCTCTGGTATTAGGATGATTCTTCCGGATTCTGATATATGCGACTTTGAATTCGATCCTTGTGGTTACTCCATGAATGCCATTGAAGGGAGTGCAATTTCTACTATTCATGTGACACCAGAAGATGGGTTCAGTTACGCTAGTTTTGAAGCAGTGGGATATGATTTTAAATCGATGAACTTGACCCACCTGCTGGAGAGGGTGTTGGCTTGCTTCCAGCCAAGCGAGTTCTCTATCGCGTTGCATTCTGATGCTGTCGCTAACAAACTTAGTTCCGATATGAGTCTGGATGTGCAGGGATACTACTGTGGAGAAAGGAGCTTTGAAGTGCTCGGCAAGGAGGGAGGTTCTGTTGTATACCACAACTTCATGAAGGCCGGTGGATGTGGGTCTCCTAGGTCGATTCTGCATTGCTGTTGGAGTGAGAGTGACGAAGACGAGAAAAAGTAAGTAGAGAAGGATTATAATACTCTGGGCAAGATAATTTGGTTTTTTGTTCCATGTTTGCTTGTATGTCTCTTAATTTGTCTCGTTTAAAGAGTCTATCTAAGTGCAATAATCGGCGATGATATCATCGCTTTGTGAGTCAGTTAGCAGTATTGTTTGGTGCTGCTAAATTTATATTCAATTGTCAGTTGGAATTTTTTTTTTTTTTAATCTGGTGCGGTCCTGGACCTGTAATTGGTTGTTTTTGAACTATCAATTTGCTTTCTTAATGCATGCTATATAATATTTTTTGGGTCAAGTCGTGTTTTCTGTTGTCACTTGTATATTTCTTGGAAAATCTCTGTCTCTGTCTCTGTCTCTGTCTCGGTCTCTTCAACATCGGTGATCAAAGCAGCATCGTCAGCACAGTTATAATGACCTCATTATAAGTAACACTTGAAAACTGAATCACTAGTCAATAGCTAACTTGCCTATTCCACAATTATTTGCCAACATCATTCCTAATTCTATTATTAAAGGGGTTTACTAGTTTCATGTCAATGACAATGACAATGCCCTTAAATAGAAGTTGGAGAATCTTCAGCCTTTCATTTATTTTTTTTAATTATCAAAATATATAACTCATTTTAGAGAATCAAATTTTTTATTAACTATTTTTGAAAATACTTAATATATCCTGAAGTTCACATGAATTAACATTTAAATGAAAAAATTTTATTGAAAATTTAATAAAATATTTGATATTCTTTTTTTTAATGTTAGCATTTGAATTAAAAATTTTTTTGGTTAGAAATTTAATAAAATATTTGATATTCTTTTATTTTTTAACCTTGAACATTTAAATAAAAAAAATTTGTTAGAAATTTAATAAAATATTTATTTGTCACTCATTTGATGAAAACTTGATTTGATCCAAGTTTGATGAATGAAATTGGATCTCATGAAAAACTTGGTGAGAATCAGAGAAGGCTGTTAGCTGTATGAGATTGAGAGTTCTACTTTCAACCAGAATAAAGAAACATGAATATAACAGGAAGAGAGGTAAAAGGGGTGTAATCGAGCCGAGCCGAGTCGAGTTTACCAATGTTCGAGCTCGGCTCGACTTATTTTCAAGATGTTCGAGCTCGGCTCGAGCTCGAAACGAGCCTAAATATATTGGCTCGAGCTCGGCTCGAGCAAAATTTATCTAACTCGAGCTCGGCTCGATCTGGCTCGTTAGCCAAGTCAAACTAACGGAAGCCAAGAAGCCTACTACACTTAGACATAAATAGAGATCCTTTTCGCTGAACACCACTGGGTAGAGGCGATGTGGGACAATTTGTTTGACATTTGATATACACTTGTGTTTGCTGCTGAGAAGAAGTCCCACATCGGTCCAAGGCACAAATATGGCCAATAGTGAGTGCTTATAAAAGTCCTCCACATGGCTACAGATTTCTCCCTTCAAGAAAAACAAATAATTCCAAAATTGCCATATATATATATGTGTGTACACGTGTATATATTTTAATAAACTTGTGGAGTTTAAATTTTATTAATTAAATTTACACAAATATAATAGAAAAAAAAATTTGTACAGTTAAATATTTTGTTAATTGTTAATTATATTTATGTATATAATTATATATATATATAATTATATATATATATATATATATGTGGGCTCGCGAGCCTATCGAGCCGAGTATTACTGAACTCGAGCTCGGCTCGTTTGTTAAACGAGCTTAAAATTTAAGCTCGAGCTCGTTTATTTAGTAAGCGAACCGAGCTTAAACGAGCCTTAACGAGCCGAGCTCGAGCTTGTTCATGAACAGCTCGGTTCATTTGCAGCCCTAGGTAAAACATGAATGCACCACTACCCACCACTGCTTTTAGTAGCCCTTACTATGTAGCCCTTTTTGGTTACCATTCTTTAGGTTGCTGCATTTCTGCTACTCCTACCGTTCTAAAATATTAGTCCCTTATTTTATTTTTTATTGTCTCAAAATATTAGTCCATCTTCAAAAATTAAGTACAAAAATAATATAAATTTCTTATTTTGCTATTCTTTTAAATTAATAAACAATATAAAAAGTACAATTATGACATTGATATTCTCAAAAAATGTACTATCAAAAGGGTAATTTTGAAAAATCAATTTTTTTTCAAATACAATAATTATATTACCAAAAAAAGTTGAATTCCTCAAAAGAGACTATTATTTTGGGACAGAGGGAGTACATACTTTCCAAATGCAACACACTGGTTCAAAATGCAGCACTGTGGCTCTTATCCATTAAAAACAAAGCACTTTACGGGCTGTGCATTTAAAAAATCAACAATGATAGAGAATTTTAATTTGAGAACTCTAATGTTGTGTTTGTTTAGGAGATGTTGTGTTTGTTTAGGAGATTTGAAGAGAGATTTGAAAAAGGAAATAGAAAAAGTAAGTAAAATGTGAATAAAACGTGAATAAAACATACTTAGATTTCACCTGGTTTCACATACCTTTTCCCTTTCTCTTTCTAAATCCTTCTCTAAATTTTTCATTCACTCCCCAAATTCTCCAACCAAACACAGCGTAAGAACTCTAGTGATGTGGTAAGAGAAAAAAAACAAAACAAAAATATAGGCATACACATCATACCACATGGGGGTTTCATTCATTATCACATCATTAGAGTTCTCTTTAAAACTCTAAAATTAGAACTCTCAATCTTTATTCTTAAAAAATGCAGATTAATCGTATGCTTCATGTATCCAAATGCATAATCGCCACCGCAAATCCCTGTCTAACTGCATTCGGTAGCTTCATTGCATATTACTGAGCACTGTCATACCACCGGGCTGGGCTATAAATAATTCAATAACTTAAGCATATTTGTAATTCACCTCAAGCAGTACATGGTACATGTATCACAATCTATGAAGCACAGGTATTCAAAAAAGGATGCCGTATGAGTACCGAATATTTACCGGGTACCGATACCAGTACTGTAGTACGAGTACCAGGTACGCCAACTACATGCCGGGTACGACAAATACATTTAGATACGTCGTGGTACAGCACCAGCACGGTGTATGGCGAGTTTTTTTTTTTTCTTTTGTCGCTCCTAGAATTTCTTGCAAACTTTATTATTCTTATTTTAATTTTGAAAATATCAAGTAATTTATTTCCAATATCTTTTACCCATGAGTCATGATTTTACTCTTTTTGTATCCTGTTTTAGACAATTAAAAAAGAAAAATAAATAGTTATATAACTTTTTATACAAGCTGCTCTCTTTTTAGTTTTGATATTGAAACTTTGATTTATACGTTAGATGCTTAGTTATAATTTTTAAAAAAAAAATAAAATAAAATAAAAAATTGACGTACCCCAACCGTACCCGTATCCTACCTTTTTAAGAATTTGCCGTATTGGCATACCCGTATCGTACCCATACCCGTAGCAAAGTTTTCAATTGTTATGGCAATGGACCCTCCTCCCCCAAACATCAAATTCTAATAATCGAAAGAACAGATGAGATGTTTTGGGCCATTGATCTTTCTTTGTAGCTTGTCGGCAGCATTCAGTAGGGCCGGAACTTTCTTGCAGCCCTCAATTGCTGTATCCGCTTTTTATCCTGCTCGAATTTGCTTTGAAACGTTATAATCTCTGCAAATCAAGTGCCCAGAAGATACATTAGCAGCCGAAAAAGAACAATAAACAAAGATATATAACAGTGCATTTGTCTTGGGTTATATACTCGCCAATAACTTGACCATGATAGTTTTGGAGTGACAAATAAATAAGTAAAAATATACTTCAATGTGTAGCAATTTTCTATTGAAAAAGATAGGATCAGATTACAGGAAGGACACGCCAGAATGTAAGTTTACAACTTTACAATGAGTTACTTCGAACTTTTTAGAAATCATATAAGTTTCACGTAGATGTACAATGTCAACCATAGAGTCCTACAGAAGTGTCAATTCATTGGCAAAGCGTTGCAAAGAACTCAACATTTCCTGCTGTCTAAGGTAACAAAATCCAAAATTTTAAATTTTGTAGGCCTCAATTAGACAAATCCATTACTTAAATTAAATGATGTATCTGAATTAGGTCCAGAGCTCAAATGTACTTGAAGTGTCAACAGAAATAAGAGGAATGAAAACAGAATGTAGCATATAAAGTTACGCAATTTAATGTATCACACGCTTAAGGCCAATTTTAAGGTGAAAGGCAGCTGTTAGAGAGCACGGTTAAACTATATCAATATAATAAACTCTTTTTTTTTTTCTTTTAAATTATCCATTTAAATGTACTATCAAGATATGCACCCAGAAAAGGAACAGGGAATAGAATTTTGTTTGTGAGAATCAACATGCCATTCCTCTGGGCCTCTCTTTTCTGGAACCGGTAGAAATCTAACCCAACATCTTTACTTTTATTCTTGGCCATGTTTTCCAGAACAGCAGCATGGCCAACAGAACCCACAGTAATTCCACTTTCAGTACCTGTTGTCTTTTTCCGACCCTTGTGATGTACAACAACAGTCCATCCACCTTCAGCAGCAAGGGCTTCTCTTTCTTTTCTTGCCTGCAAGTGCCATAATAATAAATTGAATGAAATCACAGTTGGGCCAAACTGCAAAATTTATAGATGGAAATAGGACAAACAGATTTCCATAATGGTTTAGCGAGCGTTTATATGTGGTAAATCGGTTTATGTATCCATCAGTATATCACTCAAAATTTAGTAACACATAAGATGTTTTTCACCATTATACATGCTGACATTCACATATGCTCAAAACACTGCTCAGAGATGATTGGCATACATTAAGTACTTAAATATGTTTTATTATAAGTAAAACAATCGTGTTAAAAGAGCATCAAGGGATGCTACCCATGTACAGAAGCCAAAGACTCAACGAGGAACTCCAAAGAACATTGATGCATGTACAAATAAAAAACTATAGGGGAAACTTTACTTTACCCTCTTATGTTTTGGGCCAGGTACGGATTACCTCGTGACATTTGAAAATCACCACATAATTCCATATAGTTTATAAACTAAAACGCACAGTTAATATTTCTGTTCAAGATAGCGGAATGTGAGAGCCACGTGCCTCTGTGGAGAGTAAGTCAATTTTTAAGACGAAAATACCTTTTTACATCTTCAAATTTACCAAAGGTGCCATTATTTTTCCCCTCTTTTTATTTCTATTGTTTCTCTCTCTACTCTTGCAATTAAATAATAGCACTCATATACATACATAGAAATTAAATAATTTCCATTAAAATCTATCTTAATGTCAATGGCAGCTCATCTCTTAACATATATGCATATATATATATACATATTTATGATTGAAGGATGGGATTGTAACCAAAATGATTGCAGCACATGTGTGTATATATATACAAACAGTGAGTTGAGATTTGTATATCTATACTAAAGATTGTAACTTTTCATCTTTTTTTTTTGGTTGTTGGTCTATTTAGATCTTTGGTTCTCATAAGAATGGGGGATTTTTGGTCTGTTTAGATCTCATATATACAGTGAGTTGGGATTTGTATATCTATACTAAAGATTGTAATTTTTCATCCTTTTTTTTTTGTTGGTCTATTTAGATCTTTGGTTCTCATAAGAATGGGAGATTTTTAGTCTGTTTAGATCTCGTATAAACAGTGGGATTTGTGTATCTATACTAAAGATTGTAACTTTTCATTTTTTTTGGGGGGGGGGGGGGGGAGTTTATTTAGATATTTGGTTCTCATAAGAACGGGGGATTTTTGGTCTGTTTAGATCTCATATAAATAGCGAGTTGGGATTTTTGATCTGTTTATATATTTAATTTTATGGTGATGGGTTTGATTTCTTTGTTAAATTTTTGTTTATGGTTGGTGGGTTTGATTACCTTCTTACCCCCAATTGTTTGTCTCCTTCTCTTCTTCATTGGCCATTGTTGCAAGTTCTGTTAAAAGAGAGGATGAAGTTGAAAAGAAGAAGAAAGAGAAAGGTGTAGAGAGAGAACCAATAGAAAAATGAAAGTTTTTTTTAAAAATGAATAAAATTAACACAGATATATATATATACACATGGATAAAACATGAGCATACAAAGGTTTTTTTTTTCAATCTAAGTTTTTTTTTTTTTTCAATCTTCACTGTACATTTATATATACATATGTGTTTGTGTGTGTGTGTGTGTGTGATGTGTTTGATGAATTGGAAATTCAAAATTATGTTTTTTGATTTTAGTTTCTTCACTGTGCATGTACATATAGATATATATATGTGTGTGTGTGTATATGTTGATATATTGAGTTATTGTTTGGTTATTTCAGTTTAATTCTTCTCATGTTGAGTTCTGTACTTTAATTCCGGCCTTCTTATTTCTTGTTACCTTATCTTTGTCTTCCACTCTACCAGTAGCCACCCACCTTTCGTCCCACGTCTAGTGTAAGTCCTTTGGTTAGGCAGGTTAAAGGCACAGGGGTTTCCTGGAGAGGGTATGAGCGAAAATATAGTATGCAAAAACATGATAAGTTATCATTGAATTTAAGAAAATTGAATTAATTTTACAGAATCGTAATGAGTCATTTATTTCGAAGTAACTGTTCAATTAGCTCTAGATCTACAACTCTGACTCCTATACCTAGTACAGATGTACTAATTAATGAAGAAGAACATGAATTTCAAGATGTTAAAATTGATTTAAGTTGGAATATTTCTAAAGTCAAAACTAAAGAAATCTACAAAACTAGTTTTTTATAATCCACCTTTAACGTAGATTTACAAGTCAAAACTGTTGAACAAGTTTATGCTTTAACTAAGATACGTGAAACCTGCCAATTATTATCCAAAGAGCCAATTAGAAAACATCTCACGGATGGTCATAATTTTATTCATTTAGGATTAATTCAAGTTGGAATCAAACCATTAACCCCGTAAGGACGAAACACTTCTGTCCTTTTATGTTTACGTGATGCTCACTTTATTAATTATTATGATAGTTTAATGGGTATGATGAAATCAAGCCTTCATAAAGGACCTATTCATTTCAATTGTTTCCCTAATTTTTACTTTAAGTCTTAGAGATCCTCGTATATTAAAAGTTGTAACGTTAAATATTCAATTATCTGGTGCATTTACTAATATGTTAGAATATGTTTATAAAATTGCTTTAATTTATCAAATTTATTACAAATGTATTAAAACTAATCTGAATGTTTAAGCTTTAATCAAAAGTCCAAAGGATAAAACATTACTCATCCAAGGTAGTACTACTGAAACTAATATTTCAATCCCAAAAATGATTTGTTGGAAATATATTACTCTTCCTGATGATTGGGTTACAGTTAATGAAAATTATTCCCAAAATCGACAATCTTCCACTAGTCAGGATATTCAACACATTTAACAATTCACCGATGGTTCTGTGTATATTAAATTTAATCGACCTCATAGTTAATCTTCTCACCATAGTACTTCTAGTATCCCTACTGATATTGAAGATGATGAAATCTTTACCACCCCTCTATTTACTCGAAAAGACAGGAAACTTCACCTTTGTGAACCTTCCTCACAAAACCTGCACACTACACATAGTAAATTAAAAGGAATAGATAATTCCTCTACTTCTCCAATTAGTAAACCAGTTTATTCAACCCAAACACATCTTCATGACGAAGATACTACATCACAAGATTCACCTACTCAAATTGATTTTGAAGTTGTTTCTCCTATCAACCCACAACAATTAACTCTAAGTAAATCATTTACTCCTGATCTTAATAAACTTCATGCTGAGTAAATCTAAAGCAAATAAGTCAAAAAGACACACCCATAGACATAATTATGATGGAAAACAACAATAAAAAATTACCAGGAAATGGTATAAATTTATGACTGGAATCAACACTGAAATCAATTTATTTGATTATTTACAAAATTATTATCAAAAAATAAATACGATTACGAAAACTAAATAGAAAACTTCCCCTAATACTTCTGTTTCATCTAGTCACCCTCCTTTAGAAACCATACGTATTGAACATAAAGGTACCATAGTTCATGCTTCTCCTTTTAAGCTTCCTAGTGACTATTCTGAAGTTAAAAAAGTTATTGAATAAAATAATTATACTAATCAATGTTTAAAAACTATTAAGAAACAATTAGATAAAATTGAAACTTCTTTTGAAGAATATTCAACGAGTCATACTTCTACAAGTAAACCTTTAGACAAACCTCTTATTAATCTTCCTAGTTCTCGGAAAAGGTTAAGCCTAGTTACTCAAGATAATACTACTGTTGCAGTCATTGAAAAATTATTTAATAAAATGTCTACCTCTTCTACAGACAAAGGAATTACCGTATCAACACAACAACCACCCGTTCAACCTAGTAGTGATTCCGACACATCAAATGATGAAATTAGTCACTTAACCCAATAATTCCAGACCAGCAATCTTAATAGAATCACACAACCTAAAGTTAATCCCACTACTCTTACAAAGAATTGGTATCCTAAACCTACACCCCCAGATCTTCAATTTGAAGAAACCAATATTAATAATCAATTTTTTGTTTTTGCTAAAAATTTATACGAATGGAATGTCAATGGTCCTAGTGAACATCAAATTCTCCAAAAACTAAATCATTTATCCATGGTTGCAAATGGTTACCTTACTAATTATCCTGATTACACTCAATTTGAAATTGTTACTTTAATTACTTCTGGATTTACTGGTATGCTCAAATCTTGGTGGGATAAATATCTCACTTCTGACCAATGTGAATCTATTCAACATGCTGTTCAATTAGATGAAAATGATTTCCCCATTTTTGATGAAGATATAGGATCTAGTAAACCTGATGGTATTAATACTTTAATCTATACTATCGTATAACATTTTATTGGTACACCGACTAATATACATTCTCGTATCCATGATCAACTTAGTAATTTAATCTGTCATACTCTTAGTGATTTTAGATGGTATAAAATGTTTTTACTTCTAGAGTCATGCTTAGAGATGATTGCACTAAGTCATTTTGAAAAGAAAAATTTATTAATGGATTACCTAGTCTTTTTGCCCATAAAATTCGAGACGTCCTTAGTCAATCTACTGGTATAATCGAATATGATAATTTAACTTATGGTGATATAATTAGCACAATTCAAAAAGAAGGATTAAGAATGTGTATCGATTTAAAACTTAGTCAAAAAGCTGCTAAAGACAAACATAAAGCTAAATGTGAATTAAGAAATTTTTGTGAACAATATGGTTTACCTCCTATTACTCTTTCACGGCGCAAAAATAATAAGAAGAAGTCTTCACGTAAATATTATACCAAAAAGAAATATTCACCTACCAAATCACCTGATAAGTTTTATACTAAACCTAACAAGAAATATTATAAAAGATCTAATAAGTCAAAATCTACTCAAGATGTTGCTTGTTACAATTGTGGTAAAAAGGGTCATTATTCTTATAAATGTAAGGTAAAAGAAAAACTTAAAGCTAAGCTTAATCAACTACAAATTACTAACGAACATCAAAGTCAAATACTCGACATATTTAAATTAACCGCTACTCCAAATCAATCTCTTGTTCAATCTAGTCATTCATCTAGTGATGATATTCCCTCTAGTGATACTTCTACCTATTATTCTGCTACTGATAATACTAACAATGAAATTGAATCAGGATGTAATGATACTTGCTGTAAACAAATCAATGTTCTTAGTAAATTACAACAAGAAGAAGATTCATTAATCGAATTAATTAATAAATTAGAAAATCTTGAATTAAAAAGACAATATACTAATAAGTTAAAATCCTTACTCATAAATAAAGAAAAAAAAACCCGTCCTGAAAAACCAATTAATAGTTTAAATAAAACTTTAGAACGATTTAAAAAGGAAAAACATAAAAGAAGTAACCTTATAAGATTTACAAAATGAGATTAACCAAATTAAATTAATTATTCAAGAATTAAAAACTAAAGACAAATCTTTAGAGGAAGAAATTGCCATATTAAAGATCAATGAAAGTCTTAATGATTTCCACAAATCTAATGAATCTAGTTCTAATGATGAATCTAGTTCTAGTTAGGATCCCAACTGTGTCATCTTTGATAATCACTCTAATAGTGACAATAATAATCAAGATAGTAATCGCCTCAATATGATTAATCGAATTAACATTCAAAAATGGCATTCGAAAGTCAAATTAGTTATTGATGATTTTGAAATAGAAGTTATTGGATTAATTGATACAGGTGCTGATTTAAACTGTATCCAAGAAAGTTTAATCCCTACCAAATACTATCATAAATCTGTTGAACAATTAAGTTCTGCTAATGGAAGTCAAATGCATATTAAATATAAATTACCAAAGGTATATATTTGTCAAAATAAGGTTTGTTTTAAAACATCATTTGTTTTAGTTCGAAACTTAACAGAGAAAATCATTTTAGGCACTCCATTTATCTTTTTATTATATCCATTCACTACTACTAATAATGGAATAACAACGCAAGCTTTTGGTCACAATGTAACTTTTAAATTTCTGTCTCCTCCCGAGATCAAAGAATTAAATCAATTAAAAGAATATTCAATTTCTCAATCTATTAATCGATTAACCAAACAACTTAAATTCCTCAAAGAAGAAGTCAAGTATAAACGAATTGAAACTCAATTAACTAATGCAATTTTTATATCAAAAATTGAAAAATTTAAAACACAGTTAGAAACCACAGTTTGCTGTACTTTACCTAGTGCTTTCTGGCATAGAAAAAAACATGTGGTCACTTTACGTTATATTAAAAATTTTAATGAACGACAAATCCCTATTAAATCTCGCCCAATTCAAATGAATAATGAATTAGTCGAAATGTGTAAAAAAGAAATTAATGATTTACTTGCCAATCATATCATTAGTAAAAGCAAATCCCCTTGGTCTTGCCCTATTTTTTATGTTAATAAAAATGCTGAACTTGAACGTGGTGTTCCACGATTAGTCATTAATTATAAACCATTAAATAAAATTTTAGAATGGATACGCTATCCAATCCCTAATAAAAAAGACCTCATTAAAAGATTTAGTCAAGCTGTCATCTTTAGTAAATTTGATCTCAAAAGTGGATTTTAGCAAATACAAATTCATCTTGATGATCGCTATAAAACTGCCTTTACTACACCTTTTGACCATTATGAATGGAATGTCACGCCCTTTGGCTTAAAAAAATGCTCCTAGTGAATTCCAAAACATTATGAATGAAATTTTTAATCCCTTTAGTCATTTTTCTATTGTCTACATAGATGATATCCTCATTTTCTCTAAGTCACTCAATGAACATTGGAAACATCTTTATTCATTTCTCCATATTATCAAATATAATGGTCTAGTCATTTCTGCTACTAAGATTAAGCTATTCCAAACTAAAGTTAGATTCTTAGGTTATGATATCCACCAAAGTACTATTCTTCCTATCAATCGATCTATTGAGTTTGCTTCTAAGTTCCCTGATGAAATCTTAGACAAAACCCAGTTACAACGATTTTTAGGTTCCTTCAATTACATTGCTGAATTTTACAAAGACTTTAGGAAAACTTGTCAACCCCTTTTTGATAGGTTGAAAGATCATCCTTCTCCTTGGTCTTCTACTCATACTGCTACTGTTTAACAAGTCAAAAATTATGTCAAGACCTTGCCTTGTCTTAGCATTTCTACTGAAAATTCATTCAAAATTATTCAGACTGATGCTTCTGATGTTGGTTATGGTGGCATTCTCCTTCAGAAAATTACTCCCCAGTCATCTAAACAAATTGTTCGTTTTCATTCTGGTGTTTGGAACAAAGCACAGAAAAGTTATAATACTATTAAAAAGAAATTTTATCTATTGTTTTATGTATTAGTAAATTTCAAGATGACATTTTAAATCAAAAATTCCTATTCCGTGTTCATTGCAAAAGTGCTAAATATGTTTTGGAAAAAGATGTTCAAAATATTGCTAGTAAACATATTTTTGCTCGATAGCAATCCATTTTAAGTCATTTTGATATTGATATTGAATATATTCCTGGTAGTCAAAATTCTATCCCTAATTTCCTTACTTGAGAATTTTTACAGAGAGGATAGTGCATCATGCCTACTCCTTATTGTTCTACACACAGATTACAAGTCACAAGATATCGCAAAACTGTTCGATATTATAAGATTAAAATATCCTATTTAAGTCACTACAAAATGATCCTTACTTTCATCAAGACCCCTACCTTCAGTTCAATCAGATTAGAAGTTATCACAATTTCATTGCTCATTACACTAATTTAGTTAACTTTCATATAGATAGATTAGATGTCCTCAATGGATGCTAATCTACTTCTGTCATTTTTCTTACAGATGTCAAGCTGCAAACTTACTACAAAACCTCTTGCCATTGTGCCATCCGGTCAACCCATTGTTGTACCTCCAATTGATCTAGTCAACCGATACCAAATTCTTGATAATATTCCTAAACTTAGTTACACTTCGGCTCTGGCTTCAGACCCTTTTGCCTGCCAGTCAATTACGCCAATACCTCCTAACAAGTCTACCCCAAGAACAGATTATGTTCTTAAAAAGTCATTCAATCTTTTCTACAAAGAACCAGTCCACACAAATATCTACAATGTTCTTGAATTAGTCAAATCCTATTTCTCTAATGGATGGTATTTCATTCATTCCCATCCCGATAAGTCAATAACCTTTTATAAGGATATTCTTTTCCACCGTAAGTCAATCGTCATTAAACCTATTTATGATCGAGTCTAGACCAATAAAATCATTTATCATTACTTGTACATTTATAATATTGTTTCCATGGAAGAATTGGGTCTCCCTTTTTTGTTTCGAGACCTTCCCAACCATGATATACAATATAGTTACTATGATTACATTGATGCTTGGTTCAAAATCCTCCTACATCAAAATGAGTCATATAGTCATTCTTGATTTTTCTCATTTGACCACAAATTCAAATCAGAATTCCTTTCTTGGTTCCTGAGATTGTGGTCATAGCATGATGCCATCCTAGAAATCATTCCTTCTGATTTAATAGAACAAGTTAATTACTTCTCTTCCATTTACAAGCTCAGCCAGCATAAAAGTCAGTTTCCTTGGTTACTCCATTTCATGGCCAAATATAAAGTCCCTTGGATTTTTAAATGGCAATACAGTCTATCCAATAACATAGTCAGCCGTCAACATTTTGTTAAATAGTGGGATGCATTCAAAGCCCATTGTATTATTGAACAAGTCCAACAGGAATTTCTAGTTAACATTTATGCCCCAACTCCTGCAATGGTCAAGTCTTAGCAAAACCCAAATGCTTCAGTCACACAAGGAAGCCCACTTCCTCTCACTACAGTCAGGCTTGGAAGCCCATCAACTAGCATTGAACCTTCCAAATCCAAGTCATCCAAGGCCAAGCCCAAAGCAAAGCCCAAGTCAACCTCTAATGATGAATTGATCCAAATGGCCAAATTATTGATGGCCCAAGCAAAGTCACAAATTGAAGATAAAGCCTTGGATGATTCAGCCTCGGATGATTCAGCCTCATCTGAAGCCTCAACTAGTCATGATCCATATGGTCCATAATTCCAAGATGCTCAGGACCCATACGCCTAAAAAAGTCATTGGATTCCATATATGTACATTAGTTTCAGTCACTACTCTTACTTTGAGAAAAGCTGCTAATATATATATTGATTCCTCATCAGTCAACTGTGTAGTCACGTTCCCTCACTAAAATAAAAAAAAAGTAAAAAAGTTCTCGGTCACAGAAAGATGTTCTCATCACCCATGTACCTCTTATTTTCAGGCTTTTCAGAAGTCACAAGTTTTACAGTATTTTCCAACTTTTGAAGTCACAAGCCTCACAGCTCCAGTCACGGGCCTCACAGTTCCAAGTTCACAAGCTTAACAGTTATCCACTTTGTCTATAAAAGACGCTCCTCAGTCAAGGCCAATTCAAAGGGAGAAAGAGTTCAATTTTCTTTCACAGTTTCTCTCAGTTTCTGTAAAATTTTTAGTTTGTTGTTTTAAAATTTAGTTTTTAAGGATACAAGTAGAAGCTGTATTTTCTAGTTATTTCTAGTAAACAATTTTGTATTTTTCGATTACTTTCAGTAGCTAATTGTAAGTTAATTTAAGCAATTGTAAGTTTATTTTATTTTTGCTTATCTGTTCTTATTTAAAATATTCTATTTATTTTATTTTAGTTTATTTAACTTGTTTTATTTATATTTTTATTTATGTGCTGCTTCCGTCTCTTTGGTATACATACATATATATATATATATATATATGTATATATATCTGTGTAAAATATAATTTTGGTGATGTTTGATGAAGAAGAAAGGTGTGGGTTTTGCCAAAAATAGAGATAGAGATGAGGTGAAGTGAGGGACTGCCTGAGGAGAAGAAGAAGGGTGTGGGTTTCGCCGGAAATGGAGGTTGTCGGTGTTTCTCAGCTCAGATTGACAAACATTATAAAAAATAAAAAATAAAAATAGAAGAAGAAAATGAGGGTATAATTGTTAATTTACATCTTCTGTTAATAGAAGTTAGTGTGCACTTTAATTCACAAACTACATAGGGATTATATAGTGATTTCCAAATGTCAATGGGGTAATCCATACCCAGCCCAAACCACAGGGGCTAAAGTGAAGTTTCTCCAAAACTATATATTCACAGGATATATATATATATATATATAAAAGAAATATTTGATAGGATTCGATTCATTTTAGTAATGAACAAAACAAATATGATTGATTATGAATCACAATTTCATCACATGTAAAAGCAGCTCAACAAAACTCCCCAGGCCTCCACCAAAATAAAAGGTGCAAGCATAAAGAGGCCCAAGAGAGGAAAAATACTTGTTCCTCTTGTTCCTCATAAGCAATTATAAAATCATCAATCCTTTTTTGCAATATGTTTAACCCTGGTCTACTTTGATGGTATTCTGTAATCCACTCTGCAATCCAAGCAACCCTTGTTAAGCAGCTCTCATCAAGAAAAAGAAATTCTTGTTAAGAAGGTTAAAACATTTAGCATGCAATCAAAAAAGGAAGTTAAAAGCATACTACTATAGAACTTCAGGAAGAACATGCTATAAAGCATGTCTCTTCCTCTTAAATAGAAAAAAACAAGTTTTGCCAACATCATGTTATGAGAAGATTTTATTTATATTAAGGAGAGTTTGAAGAGGCCTTAAACCCTATTGACAAAATTGATTTTGAAGCATAATAAAAAAAAATGGGATAAATTCTGAAGCATAACAATAGGATTTGAGTATATTATATGTACTCCTAGAGAAAAAATGAAGAAATAGAATTTGTGTATAGATTGAAGCAATAAATCAAGAGTTGTTCAAAGCATTTGTTTGGCTATTGAGCATATTTAATTAATGGCAATAAATCAAGGACTGTTCAAAACATTTGTGTCTTACAGGTAAAAAAACAAGTGCAATCGAATAAGTAATAATTCATACTTTTCATTCCTCTAGAGTAGTCCTCATCACCTGAAGATATCTCATAGACTTCATTTTGTTCAGATTCTACTCTCTTCTGCAGTAATTTCTCATCTTTCTTTGATGATAGGCAGCCGTTCTTCTTAGTCTTACGAGCCTTTTTGGACTTACCAACAGGAAAGAAAGTCAAATATTACAATTGTATAATAATACCACAAATATTACAATTGCAACATAATATTGAATATTACGAAATTTAACAATTTCATTGTTGAGATCTAGAGTTCAAAAAATAAAATCCTTCAATGGTAATCAGAATAAAAAATCAAATTAACATAAAGTTAATATCATGTAGTTACGTAAGAATCCCAAATAACAAATTTTCAAGCACTTTGTTAATCATTTTTGTCATAATGTTAACCCTCCATCTGGTTCCATTAGAAAAGGTAGCTGAAAATTGTGCACTGCCTATGGGGTAGTTGACACTTCCACCCCATCAAAATTTTACCTTATTGTGCTCCTTTTCAGATACACCACCACAAGGATTGGCAGGCAAGGCACTTCACATCAACCTAACTCTCCTACATTTGTGTTCACCATGCAAGGTGCTCAGAGAACCTCAATCATTGATCTAGATTATATGCATAACCCAACGGACTACAAAAAAGAAAAGAGAATGGACCATAATTTTAACTCAACCGGAGGATGAATTTTTATGCTTTGTTATCTTTGATAAGTTTGCCAACAAGGGAATGAATTGATAGAAGTCACTATCACCTCAAATCCCTTGTACAAAGAACATTAATTAGGTAAAACTTTATCTCTCTACCAAAATGATAATGAGTTCTCAAATGCTGCAGTCCAACGAAAAAAAGCATTATCATTATAGAACATGGAAATGAAATAAACAAAGGAATCACTACTTCAAATATACCATCGTATAGCCAACATGTTAACTTCTTATCATGGCATTCTTATACTGCATTCTAACAGATAACAGTCATGGTAGATTAGAGCAAAAGAGAAAACACTATAATAGAAGTTAAAAGAGGAGAAACGAAATTAGTGAAAGGAACGAGGTATTCGACAAGGAGGTTGGAATGATCCTTTTTGTGAAAAATCTCATTTTCAAACGATCGTATAGTTCTTTAGAGTGCTTCATATCGTTCTCTTCTTTAAAGCCATCTTCAACTTCCTTATTGAGTTCATCGATTTTGTCAACTCTAGATTTCATTGTCTTCTCACTTTTTCTTCTCTTTTCCCTCAATTTTCTCTCTTTGTTTTCTCTATCTGCATGTGCACCGTTTTGTTCATCAAAGCCACCTTCCACTTCATTATATAGGTCATCAACTTTGCTAGTTTCAACTTTATTTGTCATCTCATTCTTTTTTTTTTCTTCCTGAACAATTTTCATTTTTCTTTTCTCCCTTTGCTTCATCTGACTTGTATGCTGGAAACCCACAAAAGTTATTTGACCAACATAAGAAGATAAGTAGACAATAATATAACAAAGCCCCATTAAAAACACAAAATTAATAAATCAAAGATACCTTCACCTTCAATATTGTACTGATTAACTTTAGTGGCTTCAATTTTGCTTCCCTTTTGCCCTCTCTCTTCTCTTATGCCCTGGCAATTTATTTGTTTTTTTTACTTCCATTACTTGACACAAATTTGGCTCTGGAAAAACAAAAAGGCACTATCAAGGCGATTTCATGATAGAATGTGATAATGCAATAGTTCCAACGGAGGATGGGTTGGGCTGAGCCACACTTCTAACAGGTTTGCTGGCCTTGAAGTCCACGGAGTGTGCTTGCAAAAAGGTCTAATGGGGGAGGTAATCTCCTAGCGAACACTCCGACGATCAAGTTAGGATAGAGTAAATTGGTTGTGTAGAGAGAGAAGAGGGGGACGAAGAACTTAACCTTTAACGCATCTCGGAAACTTCCTTATATCCTTTGCTCATCATTTCCTTGTCCATTCCAGACTGTCGTGTTGGCCGAAAGTCTATATTCTAGCTTGCATCATTCATGGAGAGTCTGTATCCTCCGATGTGAAGGGATTGTCACATTTAATGCTACAAGGGCCTCATTAATGGCTGATGTGTGGGTGCAATAACTTTGCAGGGTCTTTGTCTGCTTATGTGGCTAGGCCTCTGCTTGACAAGTGTTTGAATGTTATTGGTCCTGGCCTAGCAGTGATTTCTCAGAGTTATTGGGCATTGATCTCTGGGCTGTGAACTGGGCCTTGATATGTGGATTGGGCCCTCTTGGGTTCCTATTAGTATCAGTAGTCCCCAATTCCCGAGCACAGCTTTAGTCTAATGAAGGAAATAACAGCGCGAGAGGAAATCCTCCAAGGCTTGAGTCCAACGAAGGGAATAATAGTATGGAAGGAAGTCCCCCAAGGCTTGGTAGGGGCAAGGGTGTGTGGGTTAGAGTGGTCGATCGTTAGGTTGACCGATTGCGAGCGTGACCGATCGGGAGGGAAGATCGTCAGGCTAGCCAACCGCAAAGGTGGCCGAACGTGAGGGAAGACCGTCAGGCTGGCTGACTGTGAGGTGGGCCAAGCGTGAGGAAAGAACATTAGGTTGGTTGACCTTGAGGTGGGCCGAGCGTGAGAGAAGATCGTCTGGCCGGCCGACTGTCAGGCTAGCTGACTGTGAAGGTGGCCGACCGTGAGGGAAGACTGTCAGGCTGGCCGACCATGTGGTGGGCCAAGCGTGAGATAAGAACGTTAGGCTGGCCGAGCGTGAGATGAGCTGAGCGTGAGAGAAGATCGTTTAGCTGGTCGACCATGAGGTGGGCCGAGCATGAGGGAAGACCGACAGGCTGGCTTACCGCGGGGTGGGTCGAGCGTGAGAGAAGACCATCTGGCTAGCCGACTACGAAGGTGGCCGAGCATAAATACAGACCGACAAGAGGGTGGTGATGGGCACGGGACTCAAGGGCCAGGACAGCACGTGACGATGTGAAGTGGAAAAGGCGGGAAAAGAAATGATAGTTAATGGTGGTGGCGCAGTGCGTGAGGGTGTGTGAGGTCATCAGCATCATTGGATCAAAATATAATATTATTGAAAGAAAGTGAAATGGTGGTTTATAGTTGGGGATTTCAAAAAGTGGGAATTTATTTGGGTGGTGGCATTTAAACTGGCGAAGTTCAATCACGATCCATGGAACATAGGCAAACCTTAGGCATTTGGGCTGGTGCGATTTACGTCTCTAATCGTAAGGAACCGATAGATCCTAGAGCTAACTTCGTTTGTTTCGTTTGATTTACCATTGTTGCACGTTGTGAGGTTTCTTACCCCCGTGACCGAAGCAATTTACAGGAACGTGAGTAGAATGGCACAAGAGAGGGTTCCGGCATTGATGCCTGACGCTTTAGGGGATGATGATGGGATTGCCCTGGCGGAGGAATATAGAAGGAAAAGGATGGGAGAGACAGGAGGGGAGAGACGACCACCATCCACGTCTAGGACAATGATATAGACACCGCAACCTGTGAGTCAGATGGCCCCCAACCACTGGCACACGAAGGCAGATAAATCGACGTTGACGCTGGAGGACCTGAAAGAGTTGCGGGTGAAATACCAAATTCTAGCAGAGGTGGAGTTGAGGCTACCGTCAGAGAAAGAGAGGGCATCGGATATGAGCCCTTTAGAGTTTACGCTCTATGAAGAAGCATTCTGAAGGGGATTAGGATTGCCCATGCCTCAAATCGTGGTGGAAGTGCTAAACTGGCTAGAGGTGGCGCCTGGCCAGTTGATGCCAAATGCATAGAAAATCTTGTTGGTGTACGCAGTCTCTTGGCCACGGCTGACCGATGGGAATATAATGATGGTGGAGGAATTTTTCTCGTGTTACATTGCCTCAAGTCAACAGGAGACCTGGGTGACCTTGCGGGCGGTGGTAGGTAGGGGGTTGGTCGTCGGATTGCCTTAATTCGTGAAGGGCTGGCGAACGAAGTGGTTTTTTGTGTCGAGAATGGTGGAAGAGGGGTGCAGACGATGTGGAAAGTTCCCACAAAGTCGCTGGAGCCGAAGCTAGACGTGGTAGCGGAGAGTAGGGTGAAACAGGTGAGGGCGTGGAAAGAGAAGGAGGGCTTGAAGTTGGATGATTTGGGGAAGCCGTCATTATTGTTCGCGTGGAACTTAGGTCTAGATCCCGTCGAGGGAGATCTCGCGCTTGAGGAGGTAGAGGCTAGGAGAAAAGCCCAAGAGGCGAAGGAACGATAGGTGTTGATGGCGGCTAAAAGGTATAAGGAGAAGGAGTTGGGGCTCGCTCCGAAGCTGATCGCAAGGAGGTTTATCTTGCCGCGTCCCAAAGGTGTAGAAGAGCGGGATTGGGAAACATTCGTGCTATTGAAGGCGCCTGTAGATCCGATCAAGGCAAAGAGCGAAGTGGAAACGGACCGAGTGTTGAAAAAGAGGAGGGCACCAAGAGAGGGGGGAGGTGAAGAAGGCAAAGAAGAGGAAGGGGGAGGCAGAACAACCAGTGTAGGAGGTTGTAGGGCCAAGGCCTGGAATGGAGACTAAGGGAGGGAAGGGTGATCTCCTTGTGGTGGAGATGGTTGACTTAGAGGGGGAGGATCGCCTCTCAGAGCAGAAAGTAGATGGTGCTGAGCCAGCAGTGGGCATCTTTTCAGGCGAAGGGAAGGGGCTGAAAAGGTAGGATGTGGAAGGGAGACACCCGCTGTTGCGCAAGGAGGTAGTGTTTAGGCAGGCCCAAGTATGGAGGGCAAGGGTACCGTTTTTCGTCACTTGAGTGCAGTAATCGGTTAGCCGTCGACTAAAGGAGGGGAGTCGAGCCGCTGTTGAGCATTTGTTGGGCACCATAGAAAATGCGGCTATAAGAGGTGTGTCCAAGTTTGTGGAGGCTGAGCTGATAAGGGCTTTTTGCTCATCACAAGTAGAGTCTCTAATGTTGGCGGTCGCTCTCCTTGGCAAAGGAGTGAGTGCAAGGCTCAATCTGGAGCCCTCAAAGCACAATTGGAGGCGGCGAAGGCAGAGATAGGGCGGTGGCAAAAGATGGCACGAAGTGCATGTGCCAGAGGCCTAATATACGTGAAACAAAATATGGAAGTATTGGCAGTGGTACAGAGGCGGCCGCAGCGTTGTCGACCGTGACTGCTGATATGAACCATGCCAAGTCCGAATTAGAGACAGCGTGCCGTGAAGTAGTAATGCTTGAATTTAACTTGGTAGCGGAGCACAAGAGGACTAACGAGGTCCAAGAAGCATGCACTATTGCCAAAGAGAGGTTGGAGGAGGCCTTGGCCAACAATGAAAAACTACGCGAACAGACTATGAAAGAGAAGGAGGACGTAGATGCCCGAATTGCGGAGTTAGAGAGAGACCTCGCGGCCACAAAAAGAGCTTTGGAGAAAGAGAAAGGGAAGTGAACCGAGTTGAATAGGGTGTTGGTATCAGAGAGAGCTGCCTACCCGGAGTTCTATATGGTGGCTATGGATCAGTACAAGCAGACGCCAAAATTCCAAATAGCTATAGATGCGGCGGTAGCTGCTAGTCTGGCTAGGGGCGAAGGACAGGAAGCGGGTCCTACGAACGCGGCGGCAATTGAGCGAGTGGAGGGGCAGACGAAGGCATAGATAATAGAAAACTTTTAACAGTCTGACCTTTACAAGCATCAGCTGTGCTTATATTGCGATAGCAGATGGATGTGCTGCCAACGAAAGGCGGCAAAGCTTTTCCTAGAAATTGATGCTAAGGTTCTAAGGCTGGAAGAGGGAGACGTTGCGTAGACTCCTTTAGATGAAGGTATTGAGGAAGAAGATCTGGCGTCCAGTGAGGAGGACGAAGATGGGGGTAGAGAAGATTGAAGATGTTGCTACGCTACCATCAGGATTACAAACTTGTGTATATATATATATATATATTTTGGTGTATTATTGTTTTTATTTATTTATTGATATTTTTTGTGTGTGGTGGTAAAGATTTAACTTAGGCTTGTGTAAAGATTGTTGGAGTTTGGAAGAAGTTTTTATGGGAAATGTAAAACTATTTGTGAAGAATTTTATAGTCTGTAAGAAAGCTAAGTTATAAAACTGCTTGTTTGTTTGGCCTTATTTGTCTTTCAAGATTTGGAATGATGTTGAGTTTGAATGCATGTTTTTGAGTTGGATGCCATGCTTGAGAGAAGGAATATCATTTGTAAGGGAAAATAAGGATGAAGTAGATAACTTGAACACAATCATGTGATGGAAATGTGGGGTTATATAAAAAACAAAGTGAGTAATTTGTAACTAGAGAGAAGGATACTAGACTTGGTTTAGCTGAGCGTCAGTCTGGCTGAGCTCTTCAGGGCTCAGTCTGGCTGAGGCTTATGGTGCTTAGCCTGGCTGGGGCTTATGTAACTTAGTCTGGCTGAGTTCTTCAGGCTTAGTCTGGTTGAGGCTTATGGTGCTCAGTCTGGCTCAAACTTGTGTAACTTAGTCTGGTTGAGCTCTTCAAACTCAGTCTGGCTGAGGCTTATGATGCTCAGTCTGGCTGAGGCTTGTGTAACTCAGTTTGGCTGAGCTCTTTAGACTCAGTCTGGTTGAGGCTTATGATGCTCAGTCTGGCTGAGGCGTGTGTAACTCAGTCTGGCTGAGCTCTTCAGGCTTAATTTAGCTGAGGCTTATGATACTCAGTCTGGCTGAGGCTTATGTAACTCAGTCTGGCTAAGACTTATGATGCTCAGTCTGGATGAGGCTTGTGTAACTCAATCTGGCTGAGCTTTTTAGGCTCAGTCTAGCTGAGGCTTATAATGCTCAGTCTGGCTATAACTCAGTCTGGCTGAGCTCTTCGGGCTTAGTTTGGTTGAGGCTTATGATGCTCAGTCTGGCTGAGGTTTGTGTAACTCAGTCCAGCTGAGCTCTTCAGGCTCGGTTTGGCTGAAGCTTATGATGTTCAGTCTGGCTGTAACTCAGTCTAGCTGAGTTCTTCGGGCTCAGTCTGGCTGAGGCTTATGGTGCTCAATCTGGCCGAGGTTTGTGTAACTCAGTTTGGCTGAGGCTTATGCTTTAGGGAAAGGGATATAACACCGAAAAATGCAGATTGAAAATTTTTGTCATTAAAGCATAGTTTTGCAATCATAGATCTACACATTGTATGGCAAAAGCAAAAATGAATAAGTGTTATGAATAACAAAGTGATTCATACAACAGGTTGAATCATACAAAAAGCAGCAGAAGCCATTTTATTGAAAATATCGCTTTAAGTGCTTTGTATTCCACAGATGGGAGAGGTTTCTGCCCGTCATGTCTTGGAGATGGTAAGTGCTTGGACGGGGTCTAGCTGTGACATTGTAAGGTCCTTTCCACTTAGCCGCTAGCTTGCCCTCAGTCGGGTTTTTGGTGACAAGAGTAGCTTCACGTAAGACTAGGTCGCCTACTGCGAATTCTCAGGATCTGACTCTACGGTTATAATGTGTTCTCATTCTCTACTGATATGATGCCAACCTGACAGCTGCCGACTCTTGGAGCTCTTTGATTAGGTCTAGCTCGGCCCGTTGCAGCCCTTCGTTTAGTTCTGGGTTCAGGTGTAGCACTCGAGGGGTCGGCATACCAATTTTCATTGGGATGACCGCCTCGGTGCTGTATGTTAGGTGAAAAGAGGTCTCTCTAGTAGGGGTACGAGCTGTTGTTCAATAGGCCCAGAGTATGTTCGGTAATTCCTCAACCCAGAGTCCTTTTGCGGCTTCCAATTTAGTCTTGATGATCTACAAAAGGGAGTGATTGGTGGCTTCGACTTGCTCGTTAGCTTGGGGATGACCTGGACAGGAAAAACATGGTCTGATGCAGAGCTCTTCGCAGAATTTCCTGAATTTGGCATTATCGAATTGTTTGCCATTATTTGAAACGATGGCCTGGGGAATTTCGAATCGGCGTACGATTGATTGCCAGATGAACTTGGTGGTGTTTTGTTCAGTGATTGTAGCAAGAGGTTTTGCTTCCACCCATTTGGTGAAGTAATCAATAGCGACCACAACAAACTTGACTTGGCCCCTGCCAGTAGGTAAGGGACCGATTAAGTCGATGCCCTACTTGGCAAAAGGGTAGAGGCTGTTGAGTGTGATTAGTTCCGTTGGCGGTGCATGAGGGATGTTGGCAAAGCGTTGACATTTATCACACTTAAGCACAATGTCACTAGCGTCTTGATTGATCGTGGGCTAGAAGTAGCCTGTGTAGAGAACTTTATGGGCCAGAGACTGTCCACCTGAATGGTTGCCACAAATGCCCTCGTGTATTTCTCTCATCACATAGTTCGCTTGAGTAGGACTGAGACACATGAGGTATAGACGTGAGAATCCACGTTTGTACAGTAGACCGTTGATGATGACATAATTAGACGACCGAGCCCTGACTTTATCGGCCTCCTGTTTAGTATCTGGTAACACCCCGTGTTCTAAGAATGGGATGTTGTCTTGGGCCCAAGGGATAGGCTTGTTCTGAAGGAAGTGGACTTCTTGCGGATTTGATGAAATGGCTAGAGTGATCAAGTATTTGACTCGAACGCCGTGACTAAGATTCGACTGGTCGGTCGAAACTAATTGAGCCATTTCATTGGCCTGAGAATTGTCTCCTCTGGGGATGTACAGGATCTGGAAACTGCTAAAAAGGCGGGTGAGAGGAAGAGCGATGTCCCTGTATGTACGCATTGTTTCGTCCTTTGCATTAAACTCCCCAGTTATCTGTCCGACAACCAATTGGGAATCGTTGAATACTTGGATGTGGTCTACCCCAATGTCTTTGTCTAGTCGAAGACCCGCTATGAGGGCTTTATATTCAGCCTCGTTATTGCTCGCGTGAAATAGAAAACGGAGGACATACTTGAAGGATTCGTCTTCTGGGGTGGTGAGTATTAAACCGGCTCCACTACCCTCTTTGCATGAGGAACCGTCAACGTTAAGGTTTCAAGAATGGGGTCGACTGTCGCAGGAATGGCTTGTGGCTGTGGTGGGGATATGCGCGGGGTAAGGTTGGTGAATTCCAGGATGAAGTCGGCGACGGCTTGTCCTTTGATGGCTGTCCGAGGTCGGTAAGAGATCTCTTGTTGACTCAATTCGACAGACCATTGCGTGAGTCTGCCTGATGACTCTGGTTGTTGTATAATTCTCTTTAAATGGAAGATTAGTGAGGACCACAATTGAATGTGCCTAGAAATATGGTCGGAGATGCTTGGAGGCGATGACGAGAGCCAGGGCCATCTTTTCTAACAAAGGGTAGTTCTGTTCTGTCCCTCAGAGTGTGCAACTGATGTAGTAAACTGGGCACTGGACTGAGTTGTCCTCTCTGATGACGGCGGCACTAACCGCAGTAGTGGAGACAGCTAAGTAAAGAAAAGAGTCTCTCTTAATAATGCTTGAGAGAGGAGAGGGGGATTGGCCAGGCACTATTTTAGTTGTTGGAAGGCCTCCTCAGACTCAGTGTTCCATTCGAACACCCGTTGAAGAACTTTGAAGAATGGAAGGCATTTGTCAGTTGCTCGGGAAATGAAGCAGTTAAGGGCGATAACTTTGCCTGTGAGCCATTGGATCTCCTTCACCGTTCTGGAAGACTACATTTCTATGAGTGCCTTGATCTTTTCTGGGTTGGCCTCAATACCTTGGTGGCTAACCATGAACCCCAAAAATTTACTAGATTTTACGCCGAAGGCGCACTTTTCCGGATTCAACTTCATCTGGTACTTGTGCAAGGTTTGGAAAGTCTCTTGCAGGTCCACTAAATGATCGGAGGAGAGTTTGCTTTTGATGAGCATGTCATCGACATAAACCTCTATATTCCGACTTATCTAGTTTTTGAAAACAGCATTGACTAGGCGTTAGTAAGTGGCCCCCGCATTCTTCAAACCGAACGGCATCATACTGTAGTGATAAGTCCCCCTGTTAGTAATGAAAGAGGTGTGCTCCTGATCGGCTGCATGCATTAAGATCTGATTATAACTGGAGAAAGCATCCATGAAGCTAAGCATATGATGTCCCGCAGTCGCGTCGACCAATAAATCTATCTTAGGAAGTGGGTAGCTATCCTTGGAGTAGGCTCGGTTGAGGTCGGAGTAGTCGACACATAGTCGCTATTTGCCATTATTTTTGTAGAGCAAGACTACATTAGACAACCATCTGGGATAGTCCATGTTTTTGATGAACTGTGCCTTTAATAGCTTGTCTACCTCAGTGGCAATGAGGTTGTTGCGCTCTGGATGAAAAATACATTGCTTTTGGCGGAACGGTCGGAACTGGGGTTCAATACTGAGGCGATGAGTGATAAAAGCGGGGTTGATGCCTCGCATGTTCGCACGAGTCCAAGCAAAGACGTCCCTGTGCTCGGTTAGGAGAGCCGTGAGGTCGGTCTTAGCTTGAGGAGATAGCTGACTACCAATCTTAGCCGTCTTTGTTGGGTCGTTGGAGTCGATGGGTACTTCTATTAACTCTTCCACTGGTTCGCTCCTGACTAATTCCTCCTCATCTCTGACGTCCAGGCCTTCTATGATCATAACCTCTTTCATCTTTACTTCCTTTAACGAAGTGATGTAATATTCTCTAGCCACGGTTTGCTCACCCCTTACGGTGCTGACCCCATGATCGGTTGGAAATTTTATTGCCAGGTGATAGGTAGATGTCACAGCGTGGAAGACATTGAGAGCTGTGCGTCCAAGTATGAAGTTGTAGGCGGAGGGGCAATCGACAACTAGAAAGGTGAGAATTTTCATAGTTTGCCTTAGGTATTCCCTGATGGTGATTGGCAAGTCGATGGACCCTATAGAGATTACACGATCCCCGGTGAAACTGACTAAGGGTGTTTGCAGAGCCGATAACTTTTCTTTACCAATCTGGAGCTGTTTGTAAGCATTGAGAAAAATAATGCTGAGAAGCCGCCATTATCAACGAGCACACGTCGAACTTTATAGTTGGAGAGCAGAGATGAAATGACCAATAGGTCATCATGGAGGTATCGGATGCCTTCACAATTTACCTCCATAAAGGTAATTAGTTCCAACGACTGCTTGGATTGCTTGGGAGATCGGTCAATCGTCACTACCTCCTTGTCTGACCCCTGTCTGATTCGTCGGAGCTCGACCCATTGTGCCAACCAGGACGGTCCGCCACATGCGAGTCCACTTACAATGACCTTGATTTCTCCAGTTGGGGGAACGGGGGCCCCTGGAGCTCGAGGTTAGTATTGGGCTCTATCACCATCCCGTCGGGGTTGGTCAGTTGGTCTTAGTGGGGTACGTCTATCATTCCGCTTCGGAGGATCGGTCCTGGCCCTCTAGTGAGGTCGGGGCACGATGAACTGAGTTAAGCAACCTGACGGACCAGGTCCTCGACCTGATCCTTAAGATTGACACATTCGTCCGTGTTATGGCTATGGTCGCGGTAGAAGCGGCAATATTTGGACTGATCCCGTCGGTTGAAAGGAAACTTGGAAGGTTGGGGCCATTTCAAGTTATAATCTTGCTGGATTTGGTTTAGGACGTGCTCCATGGACATGTTGAGAGGGGTATACCGCTCGAAACGGCCGGGCGGTCGGGGAGGAGCTGCTTGGTCGGAGCGGGGAGGTCGGTCAGGATGAGTATATTGGGGATGTCTTGGCTCAACTCTTTTCTCTTGTCTTTGGGTTGTAAGAGTTTAGGTGTAGAGTCTTGGCGGGCTGCCAAGGAGTCTTCGGTGTTCATGTATTTCTGGGCTTTAGTAAGGAGGGTGGCCATGGTCGTCAGAGGATTTTTGGAGAGGGAAAAAAGGAAGTTTGACGAGCATAGACCGGCCATGAAGGCTGTTAAGATGACCTTGTCATCATTCTCCTCAACCTGGAGAGCTTCTACATTGAAGTGAGTGACAAAACTGCGCAACGATTCCCCTTCAGTCTGCTGAATATTCAACAGCTGGCTTGCCGGTCGTCGCTGACGCTAAGCGCCGATGAAATGGCTCAAGAAGAAGTCACTTAACTGCTAGAAAGTGGTGACAGAGTCCGACTGTAAGTGACTGAATCGTAGCCACGCCGACCCCTTAAGGGTTACGGGGAAAGCATGACATATGATTTCGTCAGGGAAAGCATGTAGGATCACGAGGGTCTTGTAAGCTTCCAAATGGTCGGCCGGATAGGTTGTGCCGTCGAAGGTTTCAATCGAAGGCATCTTGAACTTGGAGGGTAAGGGTTTGTCCCTGATGGATGCGGCAAAGGGGGAGTTGGTTGTTGTGAAAGGTTCGTTCTTCATGTTCTGCATGACCTCCTGAAGTTGGAGCTTCATAGCTCGCAGTTCCGCGTCCCAAATAGGAACATTGTCACCACCGGAGGGAAATGGGGTTTAACGCTGCTGGCCTCACTTTCGGGGATGAGAGTGTGGCGTGATGGATGCAAACCCTGAGGTGGGGGGTGCAGGTCCTAAGTCGGGGGAAGAGGCCCTTGAGAAACATGTGGTTGGAGTTGGTGGCTTGGGGTTTGTTCCCCGTTTGGAGGGATGTCAAGTGGTGGAGGAGGAGGAACAAGGAGATCTTGTTAAAGCAAGGCAATGATCAAGGCTTGGTTTTGCTCGGCCAAGCGGTTGATGCTGTTAGTAAGTTTTGCGAAATACAGAGGTGGATTATTTGGGTTGGAGGGCTCAGCTTCAGGGTTACCAGCATTGTGTTGGGAAGCCATGGATCTAGTCATGACCATTTACCTTGACGTAGTAGGTGGGTGATAACGGGGTTCCTTCCGGCAACAATGAACATAACTGTCTTTCCGAAATGGAATTCCCACAGACGGCGCCAACTGATAATACAACAGTTCCAATGGAGGATGGGTCGGGCTGATCCACACTTCTAACAGGTTTGCTGGCCTTGAAGTCTACGGAGTGTGCCTGCAAAAAAGTCCAAGGGGGGAGGTAATCCCCGACGATCGAGTTAGGATAAAGTAGATTGATTGTGTAGAGAGAAAAGAGAGGGACGAAGAACTTATCCTTTAACGCATCTCGGAAGCTTCCTTATATCCTTTGCTTATCATTTCCTTGTCCATTCCAGACTGTCGTGTTGGCCGAAAGTCTATAGTCTAGCTCGCATTATTCATGGTGAGTCTGTATTCTCCGACGTGAAAGGGTTGTCGCATTTAATGCTACGAGAGCCTCATTAATGGCTGATGTGTGGGTGCAATAACTTTGCAGAATCTTTGTTTGCCTACGTGGCTAGGCCTCTGCTTGACAAGTGTTTGAATGTTATTGGTCCTGACCTAGTATTGATTTCTTAGAGTTATTGGGCTTTGATCTCTGGGCTGTGAACCGGGCCTTGATCTGTGGGTTGGGCCCTCATAGGTGCCCATTAGTATCAGAATGAAATTGCTTCTTTCTAATTTTCTTAGCTTGTATGATAGAAAAAGTAATCCTAATTTTTGTTGAATGGTGAGTTATATTTACATGAGTTGAATCAAACAAGAAAAAGGAATGTAAAACTATAATGGGTATTCCACTCCAACCCATTCCATCATACATGACTTGAATCAAACAAGAAAAAGGGAATGTAAAGCTATAATGAGCATTCCACTCCAACCCATTCTATCATATAGCATACCAAATGTAAATGCAAATTAATTGCAACACATATTAACTGTTCCTCCATATAAAGATAAAGAGAATCAAATTCTGAATAAAAGGTGTAAAAATTTACAAATTTGAGACAAACCCAGTAGCCGCCAATAAGGTTTATTAGAATAAATTAAACAGGAAAACATAAATAAAATCCATCTACCTGTTTCGACAATCTTGGATTTTTTGGTCTTGTTCTTGTTTTTTTTTCTTTAAGAATGGTGCATTTGCTAATCCATCACCAGTTGTTATCTTCAAGCTTTTTTGCGAGTCCTCTGTTCCCATCTCTTTTTCTTTGTTTCTCTCTCTCTCTCTCTCTTCTTATGATTGAGTGATACGATCAAGAATGCCTAGAGAGAAAGAGAGCGAGCAGACGAAATAGAGAGGTTTAAGCCTAGGACACCATTTTAATCGGATTGGTTGGATTCATTGTCAAACAACTGATTGATGAGTCCACTCCAACCCGTATTAATATACGGGTGATTCTGGTTTTATTTTTGGCCCGATAGGGCTTAGATATAGGAAAGAACTTCAAAATTATTTTTTAACATAAAATTTAATTTGGTTTAGTGAAGTTCCCAACATTTAACTAGAACATTGGTTAATATTAGAATTGAAATAAAAATATATATTCATTTTAATAAAAAAATACATTAAATTTAGCAAGACTGTCTTGTATTTTATTTTTATTTTCTTCTAACATTTTCAAGATACTTATTAATATCCTTTAACTAATATATTAGAAAATAATTGTAAGAGTTACTTAGAATAGTAATAACTCAAGGCAAGTGAATTAAGCCATATTATGAGTTGCTTCAAACTCATTTTAAGTTGTATTAGATTTTGTTTTATCTTTGATTTATTATGAATTTCTAATATATGTATAATGCACCAAGTATTGTTATAATAATGTATATAAATATGAGTCTTACTAATGACAGTCTTTAGGATTGTCAATAAACATCATAAAATGTTAAAATAATTATAATTTTAATACATTTTAATATATTTTAAAACACATTTTAATATATTTTTTATATATTTTTTCAATACTAATAACAGCGTTAAATGCTGTTTTTAACATTTTCTTATAAATATTGTAGTAAGGGTCGGGTTGGGGCACTACCAAGTATCAATTTGAACCGGGCCAACATGCCACAGCCCATGGACCCGACTTGTAATTATGTCTATACCAGCAAAAACCACCCAAATTTTTCAGTGGTTGATTTTAGGAATTAGGGTTTTAGCATCGGTGATTCTGGCTCGAATTTGACGAATCTACGTCCCTGTACACCATTGAATTACTCAAGATTTCCAGAAACAAAGAGTACTCTAAAACCAGGTAAAGATGATACAACACAGCACATGTGAGAAACCCTTCAAACCACATATAAATTTGAGTCATTTTGACTAGTGTTAGAACTGTTAATTCTTGATGGCTAGCTTAGTTTCTTCAAGCAATGAAACCCAATTTGTCAAAACTGTATGTGCAATTGTAGTGAAGGGACATTGGGACAATCTTTTGAAGCCCAAGATTGGTTCTTGTCTCACCTCAACAACCATCAACCAGGTACTTCCATACCTCTCATTACATGGGTCTTGTCTTTCTTGGTATTTTTTCAAATGGGTTGAATCAATCCCCAATTACAAGCTTCCTTTACAGTCTTCTTGGACTATGATTCACATCCTCACTAAGCAAAAACAGTACAAAACTGCACAGAACATGCTTGAAAAAATTGCTTTAAAGGATTTTCTGTCGTCTCCCACGGTTTTGAATGCCGTCATGAGAAACCACGATGATCCGGATTCAAATTCGCAGCTTTTGAGCTGGTTGGTGATATTTTATGCTAATTCGAAGATGACCCAAGATGCGATTCAAGTATTTGAGCACATGAGAGTTAATGGGTTCAAACCTCATTTGCACGCTTGTACTGTGCTTTTGAATTCGTTGGTGAAGGATAGGTTGACCGATATGGTGTGGAAAATTTATAAGAAAATGATAAAAGTTGGGGTTGTTCCAAATGTACACATATTCAATGTGTTGATGCATGCTTGTTGCAAGTCTGGAGATGCTGAAAAGGCCGAACAGTTGTTGGGTGAGATGGAGCTTAAGGGTATTTATCCAGATCTTTTCACTTATAATACATTGATGTCTTTGTATTGCAAGAAGGGTATGCACTATCAAGCTTTGTCTATTCAAGATAGAATGGAACAAGGGGGAGTGTGTCCTGATATTGTAACATATAATTCACTTATTTATGGGCATTGTCGAGAAGGTCGAATGAGAGAGGCTTTAAGGCTTTTTAAGGAAGTTAAAGGTGCTGTTCCTAATCATGTGACATACACTACTCTGATTGATGGGTATTGCAGAGTGAATGATCTTGATGAAGCTTTACAATTGCGTAAGGAAATGGAGGCTAAAGGGTTATATTCTAGTGTTGTCACCTATAATTCAATTCTACGCAAATTGTGTGAAGAAGGAAGGATAAAGGATGCAAATAAACTCTTGAATGACATGAATGAGAAGAAGATTGAACCCAACAATATAACGTGCAACACATTAATTAATGCTTACTGCAAGATAGGAGATTTGAAGTCTGCCTTGAGAGTAAGAAATAAGATGTTGGAGGCAGGATTGAAACCTGATCCGTTTACTTACAAGGCATTGATTCATGGGTTCTGCAAAGCACGGGAAATGGACAGTGCTAAAGAGTTGTTATTTGACATGCTTGATGCTGGATTTTCTCCGAGTTATTGCACGTATTCGTGGCTTGTGGGTGGATATTGTGACCAAGACAACGAAGAGGCAATCATAAGACTGCTGGATGAGTTTGTGAGAAAAGGTGTTTGCATCGACATCTCACTGTATAGGGCACTAATACGAAGGCTATGCAAGAGAGAGAAGGTTGATTGTGCTCAACGAATATTCACTCTTATGCGAGGAAACGGAATATTAGGAGATAGTGTTGTATTCACTAGTCTGGCATATGCTTACTTGAAATTAGGGAAGCCAACTGTTGCTTCGGATCTGTTAGATGAAATGTATAGGAGGAGGTTGATGATAACTCTCAAGCTCTACCGAAGTTTCAGTGCTTCTTATGCTGATGACAAGAGCATCTTAGATGTCTTTTGGGATCATGTGGTTGAAAGAGGCCTTATTTCGAAAAGTATTTTAATATATATCCAGCAGTTGAAATTACACTCTTAGAGGAAAATCGGTGAAATCACCAAAGCAATGGGATAAAGTTAATCACACTTGATGGGGGGTTGCCCTTCAGCCTTTTATTCAGGATGTTCTATTGAATGCATGAATATTTCCAGCCATGCGATGATGGAACAATTGTCACAAGAGCATGATTTTTTTTTTTTTTCTTTTGAAAGGGGGTGAGGCGTTCAATCAAAACACTGACTGTATAATATTTTAGGCTAGTGTGGGTGATAATGAAGAATTTGCTCCCAGTGTAACAACTCGATTGATCTCTTTCTCCTCTGTATTCAATGTTTTGGAGTTGAATTGTGGCAGTTGGTGCCCAAAATTGCTCTGGATATAAAATTTTCTCTCAAAGATTTGATGAAGAAAAGGGCAATTGAGTTCTTAAATTATTCATTCCATTGCATTTTAGTGGTGATAGTTTTTTTTCCTCTCGATATGCTTGGGCCTGTGATCTGTAATTTGCAAAGAAGGTATATATTTACCAGTCCATCCTTATAATCAATTATTGTATCTGGGGATAATAACTTCATCTAGTGAGCAAGTTCTTGTCTCTTAGATGCTGCTTTTAATTTCATTATGTGATTTGTTTACAGGGCATTCTGGCTTTTATGATGTGTTTCTATCGGTGTAGGGAATAGAAGCTTTGAGCTGAGCTGCCACAGAGGAAAAAAAGTAATGGCAAAGACTATGAAAAGCAAAAGCGGAAGCATTTTAGTTACATATGTTCATTGCAAAACTTAGATTTTTGATGCAGGAATTTAATACATATGATGGAAAATTGTACAGTACAAGTAGCTGCTGGCTGTTGGATTTTCTTTCAATGCAATTTAACAACTGTCTGTTTCCTTTATTCAATTGCTTATTCATGCATGATATTTCAGGAGTTTCACAAATTTTACTGTAGCATGTTATCAGAGAAATAGGTGTTGGGAAATAAGAAAGATTTGCGAACAGCCTTAGAAAGTGAGGAGGGGCACATTGGCCCTCCTATGCTAAAATGTACACTTTCTTATCCTCATTTTTGAGAGATTGTTTTTGTAAATTGAACTCATATCACCAAAAACGCTAATGGCAAGTCTAATTGTTGAGCCAAATCATCATTTCAAATTTGAGCTTTAATATGAGCCCTAATTATAACAAAATGCAGTTGTAATGAACAAATTATTCTATCTATTCAAAAGAGGAATATTTAATGCTTTTCAAAATAAACTAATTATTTTAATCTCTCAACGTTGTGTTTGAATTTTATATTTGAGTAAGAATTTGTTAAGAGAAAGGAAAAATCACTGATTTAACTTATATTTTTGTCACTTTTTTCTTTCGATTTCATTTTTTTCTACAAATCCCTGTTCAAATCCATGATTTAAACACCGTCTAATGTCAAAATAATTTCTCTCTATATATTATATGCTTGTATGTGTATATACAAGTGTGCCAATAGACAAGCACAACTTGTTTTTTTTAATATGCTTTATTTGTTATGCCATATAATGAACCAAATATGTTCTGAATACCTATAAATCTTTCCTATGTATTTCAACAAAAATCAGCTTAATTAAAATCTTCCAACCATTCGTGTTTAATTAAATATATCAGTGGTTCAATCTAGGCAAAACTCTCCCTTCCCATGGCTACAACTTCCAATGTCGTTATATATCATAGGCCATAAACAAGAACCTTTTCTTTAAACAGAACTCTTCAAATCTCCTCTAAAATCTCAACCACCTTTGAATAGAATAACTGATGATAGTGAATAATGGATCTCCACAACATCTCCCTCCCTTGTCCAATGACAAAAACCCAAATTTCAGCAGAAGGTAACACCTGTCCAATTGCCTTCCACATGGTAAGTACACATGTCAAGCAATGGATTGCTTTCAAAAACTATAAATTTGAGCAACTCTGAGATGTCCACAACTCAGAGTTTTGAGCAATAGTTGCATATATTATCTGTTACACCAAGAACCAAGAAGTTTGAAAAAAATGGACAGTTCACAGAACATGAGTTATCAAGCTGGCCAGACCAAGGGCCAAGCCCAGGTGAGCATAATTGGCTTTCCCTATCTTCTTTATTTTCCAATTATGTACTTCTCAACATCGATGGCACATATTAATTGATGCACATAATTAACTAGTTAGTTCAGTTAGTCAGAACTCTTTCACCTCGTTAGGAGATTAAGAGCACAAAAAAAGAAGAAAAAAGAAAAAAAGAAGACTGATGTGCAGATGTTTGTTATATTTGTTTCAGCAAAAGGGCAACCAGATGATGGACAAGGCCAGCAATGCTGCCCAATCTGCCAAGGAAAGCATGCAAGAGGTTCATGATCTTTTATTTTATTCTTTTAAATGGATTTACATGTTGATCTGTTTGTTTACAATTATTCTCAGTTTCTATTTTTCCTAACAAAAACTCTGATATTTTATGTTTCAAAAAAGATACACAAAAAAATAAATAAATAAATAAATAATTCCACAGAAAAGTGCACTACATTCATTCTGGATGGATCTCACATTTCACTAGGATGAATGCAGTTGCCATTGCATTCTGTGTAATTTTTTGAAAATAAAATAAATTATGTTTTGATGTAAGAATGCAAGTAATGTTTGGTTATGATGTTCTTGATTAGGCTGGTCAGCAAATGAAGGCTAAAGCACAGGATGCAGCTGATACGGTTAAGAATGCAACCAGCACGAACAAATGAACGCTTCAGGGATGACGGATTCATCTCTTAGATGTTTTTATTTTTGTTTTTTGTTTTCATTTGCAGTTTATGCATATGCTCCTGTTGTGGAGCTGCGGGTTGTTTGGTTTGTCTTATGAACCAACACCAGAGCTCTCTCTTTGAGTTCTTCCTTCATAAATTAATTTCTTAAGAAGTCAATGTTTGCTGTTTTGAGAATTTTTGTGTGCTTCATTTTTCTTTTCACTTGAAGTTCTTATAATGATGCATCGACAATGAATCAATATTGTTCAATTGTCAATGTTGAGATATAAGATCATTAATAGCAAATTTAATTCTAATTAGTCTTCTAAAATTAAAATTCCGATTCTGTACAAGTAGCTTCAGCAGTACAATTTAACTACAATAATTCATATTTACGCTCCATTTACTTCAGCAGAAAACATGGAAAACGTTTTTCTCCCCAGAAAATGTTTTCATTTCTTAAAATAGGATGCAACATGGTTCCTTTACCTTTATTACATTTGAGGATGACATTGTGAATATGATTCCAGTACTCGATTGGCACCATTTCAATATTAATGTCAGTTTCTGTATATGATTTCAAAAGTTATGATAATAAAACCATTTCAAACTAAACCATTTTATCAGAGGACTGAACAGGTTCATCATCAATACATACATGGATAAGAAGCTGATCAATTGTTAAAGAATCAATTAAACAACTTTTTGAGACCTTTAAGACCATAAATTAGCTATAATAATCTTTCAAAATTCACAAGAATGTATGTTATTAATGTTGAATCTCATTCACATTCATTGTATTGTTAGGATGCATACATAAATAATGTTGTTTTAGCCTCCTCACAAATATATTCAACACGAAACTCATCCATCCTTGCACTAGCTTTTCGCATTGTTTTCTTCACTGCAAGTGAGAGAAAATTCAAATATGGATTGTCACCTATTCTTGTACTTGAGCTAAGCTTTATCGACATTGTGCACAGAAGCTTATCTTCATAAAATTCACTAAATACATAAAGCTACAGTTTTCAATTACTTACACCGGATGATTTCAATAAAATGAAAAATGAATTTTTTTTTTAAAAGCATTACATTTCCAAAAAAGAAAAATACAATAAAGTTCAATACAAAGTCTTTATGGACAACATGGCCTAAACCAGGCCAAAGAAAATAAAAGGAAAACAAAAACAAAAACCTTTAAGGTAAAACTCTCACAACCTAAGTCATATAAAATAATTATCCTCTTGTGACCCGGGAGGATAGGTAAAACAACGTCGTTTTGTTGTTGTTGTTGTTTTTTTTTTTAATTAAAACACTCACCATTGTTCTCGTATGTATGAACTTTTTATTTGTAAATTACTTTCTAAATATACATTAACAAAGAAAATTTTTAAATTAAAAAAAAAAAAAAAATCAATGTTAGGAGATTAACAATACTAGCAAGGAAATTTGTACACCAAAAAAGTATTTTAATAAGTGTTTTGAACATAAATTGTATAATATATATATATTCAAACTTAATGTGATGTGGGTCACACTCAAAATAAATTTGGTTCACATATTTTATTTTTAGAATATTTTTTTTAAGTAAATATTATTATCATACTAGTAGAAGATAATGATGAGAATTATAAAATGGTGCATTTTAGTCACACATCATATCACTTAGTAAATTTATTCTCTTTTAACATGGTACCTGAAAAACTCTTATAGGAAAATCACCAATAAACAAAAAACAATACCTCAACACTCATTCTCAAGGAATCATACCAAAAAGAAAGACCAACTTTTATAACATGTTTAATTCACTTCCATCCAAACTTCCATCCAAACTAGATTGACATCCTTATAAACAATCAAAAGCACATCTTAAAAAAGAAATTGCAAAGCTAAAAGATGTAGTTCTCAAATGGTCCACAAATGTTGATAATTTCTAGCCTCAGGAAAAAAAAAAAAAAAAAAACAAAAACAAAAACAAAAACAAAAACAAAAACAAAAACAAAAACAAAAACAAAAAATGAAAAACAAAAAAAATATAAAAAAAAAAGACAAAAAAACCTTAATAATGTCTTCAAAAGATGTCCAACATTCATTTTTATAAAACATATGCTTGTCCAGTTGTCCTAGTTGCATAATAAGATACCTACCATCATCATCTGCACAAACAAGAATTATATGTATATAAAAAAGATTTTAGTGAAGTACTCAAACAATTAAATAATTTCTCATGAAAATGTAATATTGACAATGAATTTAGATAATAATTTTTAAATTGTGTCAATTAAGAATAAGAAATAAACTTGCCTTTAAGTCATCAATCCAACCAAAAGCAATCGATTGTAGTAGACATTGTGTTTAGGTTGACCACATCCATGTTGCTTTGATCATCATTTAGGTTAACCACATGATTTGGATTAACCTCTCTTCCCTCTGTTTTGGCTTGGCATGTTTGACTATTATGACCTACACCTTTACAAGTGCTACACTTCCTTGTTGCTTCAACAAACTCAAATTTTGAAGCATTCCGTCTTGTGAAACTAGATTCTTTCCCTTTTTTGGTCCCCGATGGACGTCCTCTATGAGGTTGAACATTTGGCTCAAGAAGCAATGGAAGTGATGGATTTACAAGTTGAGAAATTCTCTCCTGAGCATCTTCCTTCTAAATTATAGGCCACTCTTGATGTTTATCTTCTAACTCATGAATTAGCCTTCGGAATTCACCCCTATCACTTTTTTCACCAGTGGACAAAGTCAAGGATCTTCTATCAATCCTCCGTTGTGAATGTATTGCATCAAGAGGTAATGCCTTACCTTTCCAATTCATCATCTTATGTGCACAAGGAAGACCTATATTTGCCATAAATGTCCTGTGCATGTTGGTTGCATTGTACCGTTTGTTACCATTTCATACTGTTTAAGTAGCTCTCCCATGGCAAATGCTGACACATTAGTGATAAGGTCCTTAAAGAAATGAGTATTGCATTTGTGAGGTATCCAGATCCTTTCACTTGAGAGTTGTGCCTTTATCTCTTTATATTCATTTTCAATTGCAAGGCATATCTTGTTTTTCACTCGATGAAGATCACTAGTTGAAACTTGTAAATATTTCTTAGGTTTTCCATGCGCACCTTCAGCCCTTGAAGAAACCCGATTTCCAAAATGAGCAAACTTTTCAGTCCATGCATTCACAAACCGTTCTTTAAATGGAAGCCACGTCTTTTGAATATAATATAAAACTTCTTTCTTCTCTTTATACAATAGCTCAAAAAACTTCCAAGCTTCCTCGTATGTTGCTTCATCTTGAAAGTTTATAACTTGTCTCCAAGTACACAAAAATGTGCTCCAATCCTCTTGAGCTTCAAAATAAGACTTGTAATTCGCCAAAATATTTTTCTCAATGTGCTACACACATAAAAGATTCTTAGTTGTTGGAAAGACAACTTGTATAGCATTCATTAATGCCAATTCCCCATTAGATACAATGATAGAAGGATGACCAATGAGACCCAATATCTTACTAAACATTTGTAAAGCCCAAACATAATCTTCTTCTCCCTCTTTATCCAAAAAAGCAAAACAAGAGTAAAATGAAGTGTTAAAACTTGAAACACCAATTATGTCAAGAAGTAGCATCTTGTATTTGTTAGTCTTATAAGTAATCCATCACAAAAACATTCAAGTAACTCCTTGTCAATATGATTGAAGAAGGGTGTGCAAAAAATAGATGTGTCAATCACCATCTTAATTATGTGCAACATTAAAAGTAAAATCACCTTGACGAAGTTCTTCAAACAATGCTTGTATCATAGTTCGCCTTGCCAGGTTATCCTTGTGAAGTTTAGCCTTCATATTTTATATAGTCCTAGCTTCGGATTCCTTTGTCTAAGTGAAGAAAGAATTTGGCGCGGTGGTATCCTCGATCTAGTCATTTCTTCAATACTCAAGACTTCTTCTTTCGATAAATGATGACAAAAAGGATGTCCAAACATGTCAATAGAAGGCTCATGATTATGTGAGCTATTTTTTTACTTCAAGCACCCAAAACCCATCACTTTGTCTTACTTTGAATTTCAAAGGGACAATTAATAAGGCGAGTAGCCGTTTGCCTTTGTCTATGCTCCATAGGAACATGCCACTTATTTTGGTAACAACCACCTCTATCACAACCAAAGGTCACATATCTATCTTTTTTGGAGTTTTTAATAGATATTGCATACCCTTGCATTGAGAAAAATTCTCGGACGGTATCAAGGAGCTCTTCATGAAATTGAAATTTCCAACCAATATTTCCAAGTATCTCATTTTGCCTATTTTCTCTCCTTCCCTGACTTTGTATGTTTATTCCATCTTGTTCAATTTGATCACTTAACCTTTCATAGACACATTCAATGGATTGTTCAATATTCACGATTCTTTTTTACGAGATCTAAATTATAAAGAAATACACAACCAATTGTCACATATTCATGTTATAAAATTGATTAAAAATAATTCTATAAATAAATAATTAAAAATCAACTAGTTACGATATGTTTGGTTTATTATAATGAAATGAAAAAGATAATGATCATCAATATTCATTCCTACGTTCGGTTAACTAAAAAAAATAGAAAATACATTATACAAATGGAATCATCAGTCACTATTGAAAGGGAATAGTCACTTCATAAGGACGCTAAAGAATGATAAATCTATTTCAATTCACCTTCCTTGAACCAAACACTACCTTAGAGTTAAAAGGTAAGATCAAATTAATGTTTATTTATTTATTTTTATTTTAAATTTCATTTTACTGTTAATCATCTCATGAACCCAAAAAAAAAATTGTAAATCATGTAAGCCTAAAAATTATATAATTCATTCGTATATCTTTATAGAAAATTCTAAAACTCACAAAAAATAAATAATAATAAAAAACTAAATCAATTCTAAATATTTACAAATAGATAGTAGAGTATATATACTTGAGAGAGGTGAGAGAGAGACCAATTTGCTTGAGTATTGTCCCGTCAAATTGGGATGAAAGTAAAGGTGAATGACTGATAGAAATTCTAAATAATTGGGTAAATAAAAAGTCACACAGAGATAGTTTAAAAAAATTGTGTGAAGAATGGATAATCAAATTATAATAGATGTCATATGAGGATAAGAATGTCATTTCAAATTACTACACAATAAATATGCATGGCTCCATTCTTTTCATGTGGCATTACGCCACCCTAAATTTAATTAAATTATTTAATCAAATTATTATTATTATTTTTTATGAATAATTTGTTCGATCAATTTTACAAATTGAATGAAGCCCAAAGTAGAGCCCATCCAATGAAACACAGCATGGACCTGCTGTTCTTTTTTACTAATGACGCGAACGGAATTGCTTGATACTGTCGGTATAAAGAGTGGTATTAAAATGTTTATGCTTCTTTGTAGTTGTACATTATCCTGGAAATATCCAGTTATTTCGCGTGATTCGAACTGTGTTAACTCTTTCTCTCTTTCTGTTGAATTCATCCAAAACCCTAAAACCCTCCTTCCCCATCTGATCTACTGCAGGATCTCTCTCTCTCTCTCTAAACCCTAAAGATGAGGAATCATCCATTGCGTTTGGTTCTTCTCCGATGTCACTCTCGATCTCAACAACTTCATTTTTCCAGACACTTGTCTCACTTCCATTCACACCCAAGTCCGGTTCGCCATTTCTCTTCACTCCTCCGCTCTCGCTTCCTCTTCGTTTCCCAGATTCCGGACTCCAAAAATCTCACCTTTCGCTGCTTCTCTTCCTCCGAGCTCGCTATCCAACAGAAAGACTCAGATCACGTACTCCTCTTAACCGATATCTTCTCTAAATTACAACCAACTACCGATGAAATCAAGCTCCAGTTAGATTCCAACAACATCGTCATTACCCATGAGTTGGTATTGAAGGTTCTGCGGAGCCTCGACGCCACTCCTGATGTTGCTCGGAGGTTTTTCGATTGGGTTTCGGAGAGCCAAGGCGAGCGATTGAGCTCCAAATCGTATAACTTGATGCTGGGTATACTGGGTTCAAACAGGTATGTGAAGGAATTTTGGGATTTGGTTGGGATTATGAAGAAGAAAGGGTATGGAGTGATAAAGGGCGCACATGTTAGGGTTCTGGAGAAGTTTGAGATAGAAGGACTAGTTAGTGATGTGGAGAATTTGAAAGAATTGTATGCATCAGGATCAGTGGATAATTCGGCTGAGAAGGTGTGTTCGCGGGTTTGTAAGGTGATTAAGCGAGATGTGTGGGGAGATGAAGTCGAAAAATTGTTACAGCAATTGAAAATTGAGTATTCGAGTGATTTGGTTGTGATGGTTTTGGGAAATCTTGCAACAGAAACAAACAAGGCATTGATATTTTTTCGGTGGATTCAGGAGAGCAATTTATTTAAGCATGATGAACAGACTTATAATGCTATGCTTAGGGTTTTGGGAAGAGAGGACATCATTGAAAAGTTCTGGAGGGTGGTGGATGAAATGAGGGCTGCTGGCTATGAAATGGGGAAGGAGACATATGTTGAGGTTTTGGGGCGGTTTATACATAGGAAGATGATAAAGGATGCTGTGGATTTGTACGAGTTTGCGATGGGAGGTGCAAATAAGCCCTCAGTTCAGGATTGTGCATTTCTTTTGAGGAAAATAGTGGTTAGCAAGGAGCTAGATATGGGTTTGTTTCTGAAAGTTGTCAAGGCTTTTACTGAGGGTGGGAATGTGATGACGAGTTCGACAGTGGATGCTGTTCTCAAGTCTTTAACCAGTGTTGGTAGATTTGGGGAATGCAATAAGATCTTGAAAGCGATCGAGGAAGGCGGTTTCTTACCTGGTGATACTTTGCAGAGTAAAATTGCCTTTCAGCTTAGTAGTAATGGGAAAAAGGAAGAAGCAAGTGAGTTTATGGATAATATGAGAGCCTCTGGGTGTATTCCACATTACAAAACATGGGCATCTTTAGTTGAAGGGCACTGTGTTGCTGGTGACCTTCATGAAGCTTCTGATTGTTTTCAGAGGATGGTTGAAAAAGTGGGGGCCTCTTGTGCTGGCTATGCTTTAGAATTGTTGGTTAACGCATATTGCCATAAGAACAGAGCAATCGATGTGTACGAACTTCTGACTGACATGGTCAATGAGAAAGAGTTAAAACCTTGGCATTCTACATACAAGGTATTAATAAGCAAGTTACTGGTTCAGGGAGGTTTTAAAGAAGCTTTGAACCTTTTGGGATTAATGAAAAATCAGGGTTTCCCACCTTTCTTGGATCCATTTATTGAGTATGTTTCAAAGACTGGAACTGCTGATGAAGCTATGACGTTTCTGAATGCGATGACTGTGAAGAGGTTTCCATCTACAGTCGTGTTTCTTCGAGTCTTTGAAGCGTATCTGAAGGCTGGAAGGCATAATGAAGCACACAATCTCCTTTCTAAATGCCCACGGTACATTCGTAACCATGCTGATATTTTGAATCTCTTCTTTACCATGAAGTCTCAAGCTGCGACTGCTGCCACTTCTGTAGCTGCTTAGGATCAGATGGGTGTACATTGTATGCCATTTCTTCAAAAATTTTGGTATGAAACTTGTTCACTCTTCCTGTTTGGAGGAAAATCAACTTTATTTGCAACCATAAAGTTACAGGATTAAAAATTTATTGATTTTCTGATAAACGAATTTTTTCTTTTGTTGTTTGTGACATCTGAAGCAGTTGGTTAATGAGTAGACTTGACATACGATCAAAGAAATGAGCATGCTGTTGATTCATCTATGATTTCTTTGATGTTGTGACATCTGTAGTACTATACTATAGATTTGCTTTTCAATCAGCTGAAGCTTTAAAATCTGTGTGGTAGTTCTTGATTAAGATTCATACAAGACAAACACCTTTGATAAAGTGCTGACTTGACTTTTAAAGCTTTTTTTATGAGGTATAGTTTTGCTGATCCTTCACTGTCTATGTTGCTTTCCTTGTATGGCCTTGTTCAACAATGCAATCTTAATGCTTGCTTTAAAAAAAAATTTCCACTTTCGTAGTAAGACCTGTTTCTCAGGCCTTAGGATTTTTGGGTAGTCAGGTGACTGGCAGGGATTTCTTCAGCACTATTTGGGACTGACTTAGTGACTTTGAAATGTTTAGGGACTAGTCAGGGATTATGATCGTAGAAGTGCTGTGTACATATAGTCTCTAGAAATCAGCTGTAGCCTTCAATTAGTTTTCCAACTTAATTTCTGATTAATAGATTTAGTAGACATCTCTGAGTCTTAAATCTTAGATCTTACTTGTTTAACTTCTATGTTTTATTGTTCTTGGGGGAGTCATTCAATTCGATCTTGTAGATTGGATGTGAATGCCTGTTGAGGGTGGTGGTTTTTGCCTTCGTTGTTTATGCCTGTTTAATCAAAGCTTTGATGGGAAAGTGGCTATGAAGATACGCTGAGCAAGAAAGCAGTTACTTATAAAGAGGGGTGATTGAAGTTTGGAGTGGATGAAAGAGGAAGGACTTCTAAGGAGAGTCAAGAACTGTGTGGGGTGGGAGTGAGGTAAGCTATCAGAAGGGGATGGCCAGATTTTTTCAGCATGAGAGGTTTGAGCTAGGAGATGATAGCAGGACTGTTGTTTTGGACCCCATTCTTACTACTGATAATTTGATCAAGAGAGGCTTCAAAATATCTAATAGATGTTTTATGTGTTGCAAGGCAGAGGCGACGGTGGATATTGGCTTCTCCGTTGTGATGTTGCCTAGGAGGCAAGGAGTTGTGGGACTAGTAGTTGCTCATTTTGGGGTTCAATGGGTGATGCCATATTCTGTGCAGAGGTGGTTGGAGTGTTTGGTAGTGGTGGCAGGTAAATGAGCAAGAGGAAAGATTGGATGGTGTGGTGGCTCCCCCATGTGCTATGTGGTGCTTCTGGAGAGAAAGAAAAAGACTATTTTGGAAGAGACAAAATTGGGAGTTGCATAGTTTTCACTTCTGATGTGAAGTTTTTTTTATTTATTTTAATCCTCTCTTCTTTTTTCTTATGGGAGCTCAATTTTCTGTGTCAAGCCTTTATGATTCTTATGCTTTTTGTGCATGAGTATAAATTATAATCCTCTACTTACCAACAAAATTTTGCTATTTCTGTTGTTAGCGTTGCATCAATGAGACAGATAATTTTGTTGCCATTATTTTTTGTTTCTCCTCAATTCAATAGCCAGAAGTCCGTCAAAGTATAGGTCAGATCCATTGCAGCAAGTTGATAGCTTATTAACTTGCTGCTCTGCATTGGTGATTTTAATTTCTTAATAATTAACCAGATGATTGCCATAAGGGTTTGTAGAAATCAAAAGAATGACTTCTAGTGGCCATTGTAGTTCAGTTTGAAAATTTTAGGTGATGATGAGACTTCGCCTACTTGGACGGTAGTGCTTGTGCAATTTATCAAAACATGTATAATGGCTTATCTTACATGTTATTGGGAAAGTATTTCCTAGAGTTACATTTCCGAACACAGTGGTATCACTTAAGACATTTTTTCTTGAAGGTGCTTCTCATATGTTTCCTACTAGGTGATTTTTAGAATAATAGAAAGAATCTTTTTAAAATGTGCAAGAGATGGATCTAAAATGTACCTCACCAAGTACTGTAATGTTTGTTATTTTTGCTGTGTTATTTATTATGAAGATCCATATTCTGCATTTTTTCATCACATCAAATTCATATAAAAGTGCTATTCAGTGTGTTTTGTTTCAGTTTTCTGAATTCTGTTTTCTAAAAATTGAGTTTCTTTTTTTTGTTTTTAGTGAATATTTTTTAAATTTTAAGCATTTTTTTTTTATAACTTTTTTAGATACACCTTACTTAGATGTATCTAAATAGTAAAATATTTGTGAAAAATATTTTAAAAAATTAATAAATACACAAAAATACAAAAAATGTATTGAATTTTCGTAATTTTTTTTGTATTTTTGGTTTTTAGTGAATTTTTTAACAAAAAAATACGGAAAATAAAAAAGTAAAATTTTTTGAAAGGTGTTTTCTGAAAACCAAAATCAAACAAGCTGATTTTTATTTTATTTTATTGGTTTGTGGTAATAACTCAAATTTACCTATTTGTATTTTGTATCATTTACATATGATAATCTCGGGTGTATTATTCGGTCAGAGTAAGGTGCGAGTTCAACTTCATATTTGTGTCGCTGCTTTTGAGTACTATTATTAGTTGGTTTGAGTCTTGGACTTGTTAATGCTCCTGTTTATTTGTAAATCTTTGAGGTGTCGGAGCTGTCTTTATCACTGTCAAAATGCAGGTTAGAGTTACAGATGGAGGTTTAATAGAGTGGTGAACTGATTAAACTGTTGATAGACACAAATATCATTAATATGTTTCCATTGTTCATAAATTACTTAATTATTTATACAAATTTGTGGTGTGCTTGTGTATATTACCATTTTTGATTTGTTGGAGCTGTAAGATCTCTGGTAAGTTATCAACTTCTGTGGTTTGTGCCCAGCTAGCACCATAAGTACAAGACCATGTTGCCTAGATGCGTTTGAGCTCTATGTTTTAAAACCCTAAAGAAGAAAAAAGAGCGGAAAAAACCAAGTGCTTCCGCATGTGATCCAGCCCCTCTGTGTAAGCTCTTCTGTTCCTCCCAAACTCAAACCCCAGGATCTTTTTCTCTTACTTTTTTTTTGGTTGTGGGGACTATGGTGTTTCCTCTGGTCTCCTCACATTCAAAAATTTCAAGCACTTTCATTAGGCTTTTGATCCAGCCCCACAGCATAAACTTATGTACCGCCAAACTCTAAACACATCTTTTTTTCTTCTTTTCTCTTCTTTTTGAAAAGGAAAAGGGGGAGGGGGATCTATGGTGCTTCCCCTGGTTTCCTCTCACATTTTCAAAATTTTCGTGCACTTTCCAAGTGCTAATGAATTTTCTTTCTCAGGGAGTGATTCTTAAAGCAAAAGTCTTTCAACTCAAATGACATTGTATGATCCATTTCTTCTTTTAACCAGATGGATTTCTGATGATTGACTAATGAGCATTTGGAACAACAGTTAAAAAAAAATAAAATTGGTTGGCCATGAAGTGGTTTTGACATTTTGTTAAATTCTTGATTTATGCCACGACATCACCACGGGTTTCCTATTGGGTTTTGTAGGCTGAAGTGGGAGATCAAGTTCAGAGTTATATTATTTGCTGCATGGTGTTTTATTTGGTTTATTTTGCTATTAGTTTTGGGATTTGATTGGAATTAAGGAGAATAAAGGATACAAGCAATTCAAATTCTGGATGCTGAGTTTTTAAGTAGATTTTATGTAGGAAGGGTTGGGTAATAATTAGGCAAAAGTTGAGATTGGGGCATCTGCTTCAAATCTACGGATATTTGAGTCCAAAAAGTTGGCTCTAGGATCTGTAAGGTGATGAGACGAGAAAAAGGGGAGATGCCCTTGGCAAGTGTTTATGAGAAGTTTACGGCCTGCTTAGTAATCATTTCGTTTTTAGTTTTCAGTTTATATTTATAAAAATTTAAAAAATTGTCATAAAAACTTGTTTGATAATTTTTTTGGTTTATAAATAATTGTCTTGGTTTGTAAATTTGAGAAAAAAACGTAAACTGATTTTTAAACAGAAATTTAAAATTTTGACTAAATTTTTTTTTTTCAATTAATTTTTTTAATTACTTTTTTTGTCAATTATAATGTGTATGATCTCATTGTCATAAATAATAAAAAATAAGTAATAAATATAAATATTTGAGGCCTGAACAAACATAATTTTTAGTTTATATTTAAAATTTTTTTCAAACATTTTGTTCAAACCAAACGCCTTTGTAATTTATATTTTTTTTAAAAATATAGAAAAACTTGTTTATAAAATTTTTGTAAATATAAACTAAAAACGTAAACGTTACCGAACACTATTGAAAAAAAGTTGACCTTGTTTATGAAATGCCTAGATTTTTTTATTTTTATTTTTTTAATTCTTAATCTTCTAAGTTTTTTTCTCAACTGGTTGGATTGTTTTTCCAATACTTACGGTTAAAGACCCAATCTTATATTATGTCCTAAATATCTAGAATTGAAATGTTGGACTGATAGATATTTTTAGAATGTTACGTCTGTTATCTATTTATTTATTTTTAGGAGTCTTGTAGCCTGGTATACAATATGGCTAGGGTTTTCCCCCAAACATTGAAATTATGACTGCTCGATTGTTTTTCCATAAGCATTAGGAATTGTGTAGGATTGTTTATGGGACACACAGAAAAATGCTGCTTGAGTAATCCCATTTCATATTGTAGTTACTACACGCTTGCTTGATTAAAATGATTTTTGTTAGTTATCCAGCTAAATGCATTTGTGGTATCCGTACACTATTGGAGAAGTTTTTTATAAACCTAAAACATTTTATCAGCCATGTTTCTTTGACTCAGTCTGAAACTTGGGTACTGTTTAAAGATCTATATTTTGTATAAAGACACAGACAACTGATACACTGAGAATCTCTGGTGGTCTCTGGAATTTTCCACTCCAGGGATGGTCAGTGTCTGAAATATTGATTCAAAAGATTACGTCCTACTCTTTTTTCTTCTTTAATTTTTTAATTTTTTAACAATGAACACAAAAGTCTAGCATTGAAGTGTGAAGTCTGCATCTACATTAAAGTTTGTGCCTGCCTTTGCTTTAAATCAAAGGTTGAGAGTCCACTTACTTTCCCATGGTTGCAAACGTATTGCAGTTGGCGGTACAGATTCTAATTCCATCTTTTGTGTCTTGTAAACAATTATTAGTCTTTATAAACGTAAATCAACTAACTAATGTTTGACAGCAAGTAGTTAGCTTGTCAAAACACTTTTTTTTTTTAATATTAGTTAATAGTTTATTCAGCTTTCAAAGTTAAAAGCTATACTCATTTCCCATGCTTGCCAAAACTGATGCAGAATAACGTACACATACATCTAACAAACACATAGTGATGATAGTTTGTTAACACATTAGGCTTGTTACTGTGGTTTAATCTTTACTTTGTGTTCAGGATTGTCTTGATGAAAGTGGACTAAACTGGGTGCACTTTTTTTTCCAAAATTTTTTAAATTGTGGATGAGACTGAGGTTTCCACAAACCTTGAGTGTTTAGCTGAATGCAGGGTTTGTATTTTGTTTTTTTGGTCCCGGGGAGGAGGAGAGGGAAGAGGGACCCTGGGGCCAGGTAAATGAGCTGGCTTTACCCATGCTTTACCACTACACCATTGCCATGTGCTTGCAGGTTTGCACGGACTGGCTTTAAATAAAGGAAGCATCTGTTTTTTTCATCTCTTCTTTGATTGAAACAGGCTCAAATTGCAGAGCTAAACTAAGCATGAATTCTATTTACTGCTACAATCCGTGTATGAACATCCTGCTATGATGTATAACTTAATAAGATGGGGTTGGTTTTTTAATTGTGATTACAATTTGCATTAAGCCAATACTTGGCTCGGATTGCCTTTGTCTTATATTGAATTCTATAGTTTATAAGTGTGTAGTATATATGCAGTTATTATATTTATATATATTTACTCGGCTTGAGCTTGTACTGAAAATGAGATGACATGAACCCTTTTTCCAGTAGTTTTTAACTGTCCTTGTTGTCACAATTACCTCGGTGTCCATATGAAATTAAGTTTGGTGCAGCAGCTACTTTGAGGAACTGAAAATGATCTATCGATGAGCAAAACGCGATGAGTGTGACCAAACAAGTCAGTCTGGAAGTTTTTTTTGTCAGTTTCCACAGCTCTATTTTTTGAATACTCTCTTGGAGATAAAGATAAAAAGACTAGGAAAATCTGAGTTGGATCTTTGTATTTGAAACCCCTTCAGTGCGTGGCTTGTAGGTTAAAAAAAAACAAAGGGACAAGTGGTGCTCCTACGAACAATATGACAAAATGCCAATCATCCCGTGATGATTAGTAGCTGTTACTGCTGGGGGTACTCGCCTGTGTGTGCTAATAAACACAGAATTTGAATAAATGCGCGGGGGGGACCAAAATGTGCAGCCTATATCTAAACCTTATCTCCACCACAGAGATCAAATCAGAGCTTCAATTTATTGATTTATGCTGTTTACTATGGGCCTGTTAACCATAGCAATAATACAATATAGAAGCTGCACTGAATCATTACATTGTAATTAACTGGCACTCCAACACAGACACAATGTGTGTGTGTGTGTGTGAGAGAGAGAGAGAGGGGGGGGGGGGGAGAGGGTGTCCTTTTTATTTTTTATTTTTTATGAAAGAGTAAGAGAGGCCATCTAGTGCGTAGAGGTGACATTTAATCCGAAAAAGTGAACTTGTCCAATTTGACCCGTTGGATTCCTATCCAAAATACATAAATGGATTAAATGGGTTGGATATAGATATCCATTTAAAAGGGTACCACCTCTCCACCGCCAAAGTAAACAAGTTGATCAAGTTGATTGTCCAACTCATATCCAATTAAATCAGACCTGCTTAAACTTGTTCATCAAAGAAACATGTTTAAGTTAGGTTGTTTTACTCTTTTGACATATTGAAATCACCTCTAGTAACAACTCTCTTTGGACAAGACTATAAAATCTCACATCTGCCAAGGATTGGGCCTAGATGGGTCTGCAAACATGGGATTCTCAAACACTCCCTTGAGATGGACTTGAGTCATAGTTTGACTCTAATCCCATTGAGGACATATTGGCAAAGAGGCGATTGACCAGGGTTGATGGGCGCGAATCTCATGCCCCCAATGACCGCCGATGAGACCACCCATAATTTTTTGTGTCCACCATATCACTTGGGAGTAACCCCTTGCCACCAGGCAACAACCCTGGGGAGGTATAGTATAAAATGTACTAAAGGATATAGTATAAAGTGTGCAGAATCTAGAGAATGTATAGTATAAAATGTGCTAAATGGTCATTTTGGCAGTATCAAAATGTTAAAGGACACCATTCTTATCACAAGAGAAAAGGTAGGACCCCATGTTCCCTGATACAAAATAATTGCTAATATGCCTATGCAAATTGTTGGTGTACTGCTATTGTCTTTCACTTTGTGAACATTTAAATTACTTCACCTTTCTTGTCTTTCCTTCAGCCTCAATAGTCTGCAAAACAACTTAATATGTATTGGTTGAATGACCCTTCTTTAATTTGCAAGATCTTGTGATCTTGCTTTTCATAAAGAGGTAATTGAAAGCTAAAAACGTGGCCCAAAGCACTCTGCTTTAAGCTGCACGAAAAGATGCTAAATTGTCCCTTGAAAAGCACCTCACGCATCCTCCTCCACAATATCAAGATACAAAGATTCTTGAGATGTTTGTAACTGTAACACCTCAATTATTACAATGCCATTGAACAATTAGATGATCCAATGAGATCAAAACCTTTGAAACCCGTGGGGTGGTTTATGTGATTAATGCGTTTGGTAGCATGTGACGATGAAAAGGCGAGCAATTTATGACTGCTAAAGTGATTGCTATGCTATGAGTACAAACAATGGAGTGGGGAAGGGGAGGCTTTATTTTTTATTTTAAGGTGGGTTATGTGAGAAATGGGGACAAGATGGGGATGCAACAGTGTCCAAGCTTGGCTTGGGGTTGCTTTGTGAGGTCTTATTCTTAAGTGAGATGCCAAACCAAGTATCATGTGGTGATGTTAACCATGTGTTGGGAGAAGTGGGGAGAAGTAGGAACTGGTGACTGTCTCTGCGCTCCATTCGAACTTCATCAACTAGTAAAAGAATGATCCTTTTCTTTTTAATCATGTCTGTGCTCAAGTTGTCAACCTCTACTGCTTTGACTCTCCCTCTACGGTCCGAATACATCTTGTCTCTGTATATTTTTGTAATTGAATTTTGTATATGTAGAAATGTTGATATCAAAGTGTACGATTAAAGAGTGTCGGTAATTTATCATGTATGAATATGATTACGACATCTTTCATTATGATGGTCTCTTATCTTGTGATCCCATTATAGCTTCTAAGTCCACCACATTAACACTGTCTAATCTTTTCTATCTGTTATCATTCTTTGCCCCATTATGCTAATTGAAAACTTTTGACATTTATGGGTTTCTAAAACTTTTGAGGCCAAAGGCATTAGTGATCGATCAAAGCTCAATTGAGAGATCGATTTGGTGCTGTTCATTAGCTTTGTCGTTATAAGATTGATTGTTTGAGGCTTCAATTTAAATTCAAAGAAATTAGTTTGATTTTCCTTAAAATTGATTGAATGGTGGGGCTGTGATTTGTGGATGGGGAGAGAAAGGGGCGAAATTAACAAATCATCGCACTTCTCTTTTGTTAATTTTAGTTAAGGAAGATGGATGAATGATTTAGAATGATACCATTTAAAATACCAACTTTTAATTTGAAAAAAAAAAATTAAAAATTGAAAATTTATTTATTACATGGGTTAAATGGGGATTTTTTTTTAAGGTCCCTGATATTAAGATTTTATAGCATAAAGGGCCCCCAATATTTTTATAATGTCTAAGGTCCTTCAACATCAATTCAGAAAAAATTCGACCCAAAAAATTTCTCTGGACTTTCCGGAGAAATTCTGGAAATTTCTCTAGATTTTCCTGAGATTTTCTCTCCAGAGAAATCCCAGAGAATTTCTCTAGACCTCCTAGAGATTTTCTCTCTAGAGAAATTTGTGTTTTGATTCAACCAGAGAAAATTGATCAAAAAGGAACCTCAAGATCAATATATACATAATCATTATTAAACTAGAAAAAATCCATTCAAAATCACATTTTTCATTTTTTTTTCCCTTCCAATATCTGAGCAAGTAAACAAATTAATAGAGAAACTGAAGCAACCAACTATCAAAAAGAAACCAACACATCCCGAGTTTTCTAGAGAAAATTCGCACAGTGACTAAATCCAGAGAAAATTCACACAGTGACTAAATCCATAGAAAATTCACATATAATCTGCATAAACCCCTAGAATCTTTGAGTAAACAATCACCACTCTCATTATCTCCAAACTTGAACAAAATCGTTAATTTTTGAAACTCCAACTTGAACAAAATTCACAGAGAAAATCTCACAAGAGAAATTTATATCAACCCAAAGAAATTCTTCAAAACCAAAGAAAATCCCACCTCCATCCCAAAGAAAATCACTCAAACCAGAGAAAATCCCCCTCTCTAACCCAGAGAAATTCCCCCTCACAATCTTTTCTGGTTGAAAATCATAAACCTCAAGCAAAATGTGTTCCATGGTTCACACATTGGCTCTAGAGAGAAAATTTTCGATTTTGTTGAAAAAATCGCTAATGTAGAGAAAATTCAAAGTCAGAACCATAAATGCAATAAAAACAATCAATTTGGAATTGAAAAGTAGATTTCAAACCCAGAGAAATTCTCTGTTTCTCTCTAGAGAAATTTTGATTTTGTTGAAAAAATCGCTAATGCAGAGAAAATCCAATACCAGAGAAATTTGAACAAGAAAGACCTACCAGAGAAAATTGAAAAATTTATCTAAGTTCAAACTAGAGAAATTCTCTCAAGCCAGAGAAAATTCACAAACAATTATCATAATTAGAGAAAATACAAAGAAATTTGACATCTTTGTCATATAAAATGCAGTACAAGTTTTGACATCTTTACACCCTTATTTTCCTCTTATTCAATATAGTAACAACAAGAGAGATTTTCTATTGGCAGCAATGGCTTGAATTACATATCCACCATCTATCAATGTGAACTACTGGGAGAGTGAGGAGTTGAGTGGTACCTCAACAACAATCAACAATCAACAAAGTTGTAATTTCTTCCCCATTCCCACAGACTACACAACCCAACTTCCTCTCCAAACCTCCTCAGCAAAATCACATTGTATTCGAATCTGATAAGGAGATCCTGCGTGATCTGAACAATATCTGGACCAGATCTTGACTTTCCAGCCAGATCTCAACTGGTGTTGATGAAACGCCACACCTGCGACAACGACGATGACGGTGAGTCTGAGTTCCGCTCTACCGAGTTCTATTTGAGGGCCAAACAGAGGTCTCTCTCTCTCATCTTATTCTCTTTTTCTCACAACTGATGTTGCTGCCAATGTCGACCACCATGTCACCGGTGACCTGATTAGTCAAATTCCTTCATAGAAGAAACCCTAATCTCTCTCTCTCTATACATACATACAAATGGGCAGTAGAAGCAACATGAAGCAACATTCGGAAGACACAAATTTCTCTGTGATATATGGGTTTGAGATTGAGAGACCTTAGACATCATAAAATAATATTATGGATTTCTTTCATTACAAAAAATGGGAGAGGGTCCCAAGACTAATTTTCCCTTAAATCATTGGATTGGTTTTGTAATTTCCTATCAACATCTTTAAAAGAGCAAATTATGACAATAGTTTCTATACTTTTGTTCTAATGTTATTTTGGTCTCTGTAATTTTAATTGATTCGATTTTGATAATGAATTTATGATTTTATTTCAATTTAGTCCAATTAATTACAACTCTTAGCATTTTTTTTAATGAAATATACGCATATAAGTAGCATGTATTATAATTTTGAGAGTAGAATTATAAACTTACTCAATTCAGGGTGTTAATCTCAACAAATTCAGTAATTATTTTTCATCAAAAACACTAATAACGTTATCAATTGAATTAAATTTACACAAAATTTAAAATTAAGGGTCAAATTAAGTCAATTGAAAATGTAAAGACTAAAACGACATAATAGATAAAATATAAAGACCCTAGGTGTAATTTGTCCTTTTTAAAACCACATAAACCAAAGTTTGTTTTAAATAAAAAAAAGTAAAGAAAAGTACTATAAAATAAAAAAAAATAAAAAAAAGTAACTGCTGCCATCTTCACAATTGTTTGAATTTCAAAATTCATCATTTTCGCATGACAATTTTACCTTTTCACAATTCATGTTATTTTCGCGTGACAATTTCACCTTTTTACAATTCATTTTTATCTTTTACAATTTTTTATCTTATAAATAGAATGTAAGAAGTTTAAAGTAAAACGTGAAGATCATTTCTTATTTTTATATATACGTCATACTGTCGTATTGCATTTGATCATTTTCTAAATTTCTTAAAAAAAAAAAGGCATGAAATGGGAAGTGTTAATCCATATCTTGGTTTCAATACATCTAACCCTTATGGTCCCAAGAGAAAGAAAGTATTAACCCAAGTGGGAAATTTTTTTGGGGGTACACTGATGGTGATTAATAAACAGACAATGATGCCCAGCTGTGTAACATCAATCAACACTTCCAACACTGGACATTTTTGTCATTTTGCAACATTAAAGCCTTTCTGTTCTTTTCTTCTGTTTGGTCAATTTTCACTTTCATTTTGCCTGGAATATGATCGAATCCTTAGGGCTCATAGGGTTCTATTCAGATGATGTTTGGACACGGGCGGAGCTTAGCCTGTTCTAGAATTGCCTAGTTCGTTTGGTTATGGGCCTTGTGCTTCTGTGGCTATGGTCAGTGTTATGTCAACTCCCAATATGCATTATCAAGCCATGCTCTATATGTCTTTTCTCATTTTTTTTTTGGGACCCAATAGTGAGAAAATTTTGGAGCCAAATCATGGTGTAGTAGTTTAAAGACATAATTATAAATCAGCAAAAAGAAATTAAAATATTTGTAAGAAGGTGAAGGTATACGAAATACAGATTCACTTATATTTTTACTAATGAAAATCCATACTATGCACAGGATGTGAAAAAATGAATAAAATATATTTATATGAAATAATATAAATAGTTAGATTTTTGTATGTAAATTATGAAAATAAAAATATATTAAAATTTACAATTTAGGTTTTATAATTTTATCGCAATTTATGTATCAATTTTTAATTTGTCACAATTTCAATAATATAACTTTCAACCCCCTTGTTAAAGTTGTAAATTAAGGCGAGTTGAACCCAAGCAATTTGAGTCAAGCCCGTAAATTTTTAAAGATTGTGAAATATAATTTTTAATTTGGTGAGAACCTAAGTAAAATTTAAAAAATTCAAATAAATTTGAATAGACTTGGATAGAGACACCAAATAACCTGAGCAATCAAAGCAAAATTGTATATATAAATATATAAGATTAATTAAAAATTTAATATTAATGAACAAAAGCAAATACACCTTTAAGAAAGGGAACATCAAATAAGTTGATATTAAAAAAATTATATTTTATAATGATATAAAATAATTTAAATATGATTTTTCAAAAATTATTTTTAATTTAAAAATTACAATAAAATATTTAAATATGATAAAATTAAATTTCTACAAAATAAAAGTATCTTTATAAAAAAAGGAAAGAAGAAAATTTAGAATGGTATTCTCATTTGATCTAAAAATAATTATAGATGATCAATAAATTATCACCTATAACCCTCATTTTTTTTTTAATAAAAAAAGATATTTTACAAATCATCACTTTTATTAGAAAAATAACATTTATTTCTATTTGTTTTAGCAAAACTCACTTTTTAGCAATTTGAGCCAAAAATTTTTCATTTTTTATTTTAGTTTGTTTAATTGACAACTGAGATTAAAAAAAAATAATGGGATCTACCATATTTCGCAAGTGCTAAAAAAGTCCAGTTGAACAATAAAAAAAATGTTTGAGACCCACAAAAAAAACACTCACAATTGTATCCACAATGATGTGGTATCATATATGTCAACTCTTGGTTTGCTATACACTTAATGATGTGGGGCCCAACTCCCTTGTCATATCATTGTGAGTGAAAGTATGGGTATGTAGCATTGCTAGAACAATAAATTATCACATGTAACTTTCATTTTTTTTTTATTATATAAAAAAAGTAAGTTTCACTAACTATCTCTTTTAATAGGAAAAAAATGTTTATTTCTATTTGATTTTAGCAAAAATCACTTCTTAACTATTTAAGTCAAAAAAAATTATTTTTTATTTTAATTTGTTTAGTTGACAATTGAGATTTAAAAAAAAAAATTAATAGAATCCATTATGTTTGACAATTGTTAAAAAAATCGTTCATTTTCTTAATGTTTTTGTATTTTGTTAAAAAAAATATTTATATTAAAAAAATTTATTGTTTAACTCCTTTTAGTTTAGAATGACATAATTTTTTTTATAAAATTTAAAACCAAAAATAATAAAAAATAAAAATATAAACTTTTAATAGTGATTAATAATTTGAATACGTGTATTTAATAACATCACATGTTTAGACCAATAATATTATGACATATCATTATGACACATGTGAATATTGCTATTGTTCTAATTGTAGTAACATAATTTTAAAAAGAATTTAAATTTAAATTTAAAATCTTATTTTATAATTTAATAAAAGATGCAAAAATTAAGGAATGAATATTAATCTTATTTTGGTAACATAATTTAAGGAATAATCTAAATTTAAAATTTTATTTTAAAAATATAAAATTAATTTATAAACTAATCATGTTGTGACACATATTAACAAAAATTAAACAAAATCAAAAAAAAAAAAAAAAAAAGAATTGCAATTTTAAGCTTTAATAGGATGACAATGTTTTCCAATTATAATAGTATATAGATTTTGTTTGAGATTTTAAAACTCTCATGATATCTCTTCTTAAAAGTGTTCTTTTGTAAAATATATAAATAAATAAAAGATTTTTTTTTTAATTTTTAAAAATCAAAAAATTATGAAATTTAGATTAGAAACTTGAAATTCCCACAATGCTTGTGCGTTCGAAATCCCATTTTTCTTATATAATATATAAATGTTTTTTATAATTGTTTTTACTTTTTTTTTTCTCCCATTAATTCTCCTAATTGAAATGGGGTTTCAATATTTTTGAAGTAAAGAGTCTAAATAATCCCAATATTATTTTAGGTGTAATCCAAATTAGTATTTTGGACACATAACCATACACCATTTTAAGTCTAAGCCCTTTTTGATTTGACCATAGGTGACTATAGTATGAGATTTCTTATCTTCAAATTTTACTGTCATTTTATCTCAAATTTATTTATATTTATGAAATTAGGTTTTGAGATTATTGCACATTGAGATTGTCAATGATATAATAAGGCCTCGTTTGAAGAGTAACTATTTTAGTCAAAAAATCAAAAAGTCATTAAGTTATCACATTACTCTCTTTACTTTTCTATACATCTTTTTGTAAAAATGTAAAAAAATTACTGAAATAATTTGTTCCTAAACGAGTCCTAAGTGCTAGTATTTTAAGACATTTGGACAAAAAGTTTGTACAAGAGACTTAGCTTGAACGTTGGTATCGCTATATCATACCCTCTCAATATTTTTTTTCCACATGATTTATCTCACTTGTTAAGATTATAGATTTAACATTTATCTCTTATGTTTATTTTGAAGGGTAAATTATTTGACATCCCCTAAAATTAAAAAATAATAATAATAACTCCATAAATTTGATATAATTATATTAAATTCTCTTAAAATTTAAATTCACATAATATTTAATCTATTTGCATTAGTAATTCATTAATTTTATGAAAAGTTTAATAATGTTAGCATCTCTATTATTTAGAAATATGTAATTTTATCTTTTTATTTTTATATTATCTGCATTGATTTTGGTCTATTTTTTTTTTCTAAATCATATTAAGGATTCGTCTAATTTATTTTTTTTAATTTTTTTAAGTATGGAGTTTGAGAATTACAAAATTGCACTCATTCTATCAAACAAAAGATTAACTTTTGACTGGCCTATATGTTTGTTGTCGAATATAGGGTACAATTCTCAAAACAATGCGTACAAATTACAACCCTACAAAAATTACATACTCTACAATCAGAGAGAAAGAGTGAGAGATACCGTTAAATTATATGATATGTATGTATCGATTTCGAAGTGCTTTGCTTTGTGTGCAGTGAGTAGGTAACGCCAATGGGAAAAAATTAACGACTTTCCACACTCCCCCCACCCTCAATGCCTCTACAGGTCTCTCTCTCTCTCTCTCTCTCTCTCTCTCTATTTGTTTTTATTTATTTATTTATTTTTGGAATAAATTCTTGAGGGATGAACCAATAAATCCCAAATTAATAACTTATACACTGTTTAGTCCTTAAAAGTTTCTTATAGATTGAAAGGTCTCATTACAATGTTTCAAACATCAGATTAATGTTACAAACATTAGATTTCAAACATCCAATGTTCATCAGATTACAATGTTCCAATGTTCATTTACATCATGAATATCATGATGATGTATAAAATGGGACTAAATGGAGTATAAGAAAACTTTTAGGACTAAATGGTTCAACTTTTCAGAAACTAGGATTTATGGGTAAATTTTCCTGAACTCTTCTCTAATATTGTGTTAACTAGGGTCATCAAATGTTCAACGGATAAAAAAATAAAAATAAAGTATTATTTAATTTATTTTATGGTTTATCCTAATACGTTTCACTGTCCAACTCGTTCTATCTCATAAAAGATAATTTAGAGCTTTGGACAAAGGTTTGAAACTTGAATCAGCCCATGAACCTGACCCGTACAAGTCTGCATGGGTAAATCCAGCCTGATCATTCTATCAACTTGACTTAAACTATCCCATCCAAAAATATATATATATATATATTATCCAAAAAAAATAACACTGTTAAATTCAAATTTAATTCATTAAAATCAATAATGTTCCATTTTAAAAAAAATAACATTTGACATCACATATAATCCTTGTAAATTGTATTTTTTTTTAAAAAAAATACACAAAACACAATTTGTTAAAATTGAATTTGACAATGACCGGTGATATCTTCTTGACTCTCAACTTTTTACATATAATATGTCATTGTCATAATTTGTTAATTTGGTAAATTTATACTTTAATTTGATTGTTTTAATAATATTAATTAATTTGTTCATAGTATGAATTATTAAAAAAAGAAAAAAAAATGTAGAACTTAATAATATAGGTCTAATAAAAAAATGTAGCCCAGTTCGGTTTAATTTTGACCCATAAGATTTGGACTTATAGGTGAGACGTGATTTTAATTTTTTAAAATAAATCTAACCTGTACCAATCCGTTGACTAGTCAAAATTAAAAAAACTCATTAATATATGAGATGTCAACACAATAGTTATGGGTTAGGTAAGCGTAACTTGTCCTATTGATGACCACTAGTGTTAACTATATGGAAAGAATAAAGCTGTACGCACCACGTGATGAAATGTTTGACAAATCAAAATTTAACACTTATCAGACATATTGGGAATGATTTTTAAAAGTAATAAATTAGGTATTTCAAGCGTTTTTATTTAAGGCATGTGTTAAGTAAGATTAAAAAAATTATTCCCTTTTTTTATTTTATCATAGAGAATGCATAATTTTTTAAACCCTTCTAACAACTACCTTATGGGTTTAGGACACATTAACAAAATTTAAAAATATATACAATTTGAATTGATCCTAAAAGGATGATTTGGACTAGGGCAAAGCGCTCACAAGAAGGGACTTGCCAAGCATCGATGCTAAAAAATGGTGTATCAAATAAATTTACGTGGATATCATGGATTAAATGAAACAAGGAGAAGTTGAGAGTAACAAATCATTTCATCAATTAGCTCAATTGACGTTTTGACGATGAGCGGCATCACAAAAATTTGCAAACACAGGAAAAATGGCTAAGCCGTTTTCAAGAAGACATTCTATGGGAAATAAGGCTCAGGGTGATGACACTCAACTGTATTAAAAAAAAAAAAAAACATAGCAAGAGGAAAGAGATCTGAACAATCTGTAGACATTCTTTTTCATATTCCTATAAAAAAAAAGCACATTTCACAAAATTGGCATCAAATCTCCCATTTGGGCTTAAAAATTTCAATCGGGCAATTTTTACCGGATGTGCTTTTTTGCTTGAATTCGAAGGTAGGCACCAAATCATCTTGTTTTCTACCGTGTGAAAAATTTACCCCACACAAACCCCAATAAAAAAAATCATTAGTTGGGCTTAAAAAACAAAAGGAGATAGAGATGGGCATGGCAGCTTTTGGTTTTTAAAGTGTTCTAATCCTCCTTTTGATTAGTTGTTTTTGGAATGACTGTCTGCTGAAGGAAGAAGAGAGGGGTGTGTGTCATGTGTCAGTGTTAGATGAAAGTGGTTTGTGATGAAAGTGGTTTGTGGAATCAATAAAAGTACACACCACACCACCCCCCCAACACAAAAGTGCAACATCTACACAATAATGTTAAATAAATAAATAAGAAAGAAAAAATAATAATAACATCCAACAAAGATCCTCTCACTCATGGTCACGGTCATCAATCTCGAGCCCCCTTCCCTCGAGATATTCCTAGATAAAGTAATAAATTCAGGACATTAACAAATGGCCGAGCTCAGGGAATGTTGTCACAAGAATAAATCTAGAAATATAAAAATTAATTACAAAAAAATTATTTTTTTATTAATAAATCTTGTTTAGAAATATTCTAACCTGCTAAGTTCATTAATAAAAATTACAACTTAATTAGTCTCATGTATTTATATTTATATTTTTATTTCATGATGTTCTTTTTTCTTGATTTATCTTGTTTGTTGGACTATTATATCCTTATATTTATTATTGATATATATTATTTAGAAAAATGATATACACATTTTCTTTTTGTTACTACCTCTATTTTGGTAGTTATTATTATTTACGTTTTTCTTTTTTATCAGTTTTATTCATATTTGTGGTATTGTTTCATTGTGTCAAGGTTTCGAAACTCTCTATTTGGTAGGGTTTAGAAACTCTAGTTTACATATGGTGGTAAAATAATATTATATTCCTCTATTGTTGCGGTGAAACTTTGTATTCTTTCATCGTCACTTTGTGTTCGAAGTTCTGTGTTCGTCCATTGTTGCTCTGTGTTCGAAACTTTATGTTTTTTCATTGTTGTAAGTTGAAACTCTGTTTATATCCAATCAATTTTGTTACAAACATATTCTTCAAAGGTGAATTTGGTTTGATTTGGATTGGTAGAATTGTGAAATTGCATAAATTGTTAATGACAGTTATAATAATAAAGATGATGATAAAGATGAGGATACGGGTGATATTGTTTTGTTTTTAGAATGATTGAGTTTTTTTTTGGATTTCTAATTCTATTACTGCTATTGTTTTTATTTTTTTGTCAATCAATGTGAATATTCATATTTCACATTATTTGAAAGTCTAAGAAATAAGTGTTAGAATATAAATATGAACATAATTATATATTTTACAAGATGTGAATGTTCACATATTGGCCTTGTTTGGGAAGTTAACTATTTTAGCTTTTGGCTATTTTAGTAGGCTAAAATTTTTGTGTTTGAGAAGATTGTTGAATTTTTTTTAGTTAAATGTGATGTTTATGAGAGAAAAAATGAAATGATTATGGGTTTGATGTCACATTTTGTCTTATTAGCTATTTTAACCTTCTTTTTTTTTTTTTTTTTGGTGAATTTTAGCCTAAAATAGGCTAAAATAGCCCTTGCCAAACAGCGCCATTATTGGTTATTTGTTACTATGCTTGTTATTTGAACAATTATTTTTTTGTTACCATTAAACAATCGAAATAGTTTTTTTTTTTTTTTTTTTTCTTTCAATTTTGTTTCATGTTGCAGTGTGAATGTTCATATTGGTATGAAGTTAGTTGTATGTTAATTGTAAATTGTGAACATTCACATTGTATTTTGGTATGAGTGTATTTTTTTTGAAACTTTTTCAAAAGTTAATTGTATTTTTTTTTTTACTATGTTTGTTAGTTGAATAGCCATTTTTGTTACCATTGAACAATCGAAATAGTCGATTTTTACTTTTTTTTTTTTTTAATTTTATTTTATGTTTTCACGTTTCAATGTGAATGTTCACATTTGTATGAGTTTAGGCTTTGTTTGGTAGAGCTTTCCAAATTTAATTCCACCTCTAGGTTTGAGTGTGGTGTTTGGTTAGAGTTTTCAAAAATTGATATCACGGTCACTTTTGAAAATATGTCTATTCGGTCGTCCCCTGGACATTCGGCTAGTTGATTTGAACAGTATTAGTGTTTTTTTTTTTTTTGCACCTGTTATTTTTATATTTTAAATAAAAAATATTTTCAAATTTTTTAAATTTTTTGTAGGAAAATGAGTGGGAGCACTAATTAGTGCTACCACTAATTATGTGGCAGTAGGCCCCATCATGAATGATTTGATGTTTTGGCCTTGGTGTTGTATTTTTTTTCTTTTTTTATTGAGTTTCATGTCATTAGTGGTCTCTTTAGAGCTCCAAAATTAGCGGTCTCTATCATTGTTGTTTTTTGTATGAGCTTTGAATAGAATTTTAGGTTGTGTGTTTGTTTATGAGTTGTAAGTTTTTGAATCAAATATCATATGTCACATTAAAATTTTCAAACTCAATTCAAAACTCATAACCAAACAAATTTTCCACACTCAAATCATAATTTCAAAACTCACAAACTCAAAACACAACTCTATTATCAAATCATAATTCTAAAACTCTATCAAACGCTACCTTAGTTTTCTAAGGTTAGTTGTATGTCAGTTGTAAATTATGAACATTTACATTGTATTTTGGTATGAGTTTTTTTAAAACTTTTTTGAAAGTTAGTTGTATTTTGTTATTTGTTTTACTATGTTTGTTGGTTGAGCAATTATTTTTGTAACTATTGAACAATCGAAATAGTCGATTTTTACTTTATTTTATTTTATTTTATGTTTTCATGTTTCGGTGTGAATGTTAAAATTGGTATGAGTTATTTTTTTTAAGGTTAAGTTAATTATAAATTGTAAACATTCACATTATATTTTGGTATAAATTTTTTTTTAAAAATTAGTCGTATGTTTGTTGTTTATTGTGAACATTCACATTGTACTCTAGCATGTATTTTGTTTTTTCAAAAGTTAGTTGTATGTTTGTTGTTTGCAATGAACATTCACATTTTATTTTGATTTTCATTCAGATTTTTTGTTACATTATTTTTAAAATTTTAAAATTATAAAAAGGTTCAAAGTTCATAATTTGATATTTTCTCCATGGAATGTGGAAGAGATTTTCTGCTTAGAATAGGAAGAGATTTTCTCATGGAATTAAGGAAAGATTTTCTATTTAGAATGAGGGAGATATTTTCTCCATAAAATGAGAGACTATTGTTATGAATTAGTTTCAAAATAGAAACTTGTGTAAAAAATTAGAAAGGATGATCTGGTAAATTACATCAAACAAGACTTAATGGAATACTTAAAAAGAATATGGGTTGGTAGGATTTTTGATAAAATATGATTTTATCAAAAAATGACCAAAAAATAGATGGATGAGTAGGATTTTTGAAAAATGAATTCCACAAAAAAAAATCTTGTAAAACCTTGTTTAGTTCTTTGTTTGGTATTCCTAAGATTGTTGTTGTTACAAGGTTTCTAGCAAACTCATGTACGTGTATTTATGTTTGAGCAACTCATATACATGTATTTATAAGATTAAATCACATCCCATAATATAAGGAATTGAGATAAAAGCAATCCCCAAATCCTGAAACAATAAATAATGAAATTCAATATTCAATATGATTTTTGTCTTTAAAACAGTGAAAGTTTTAATTCCTCTTATGGCATTAGGACACCCTGTACCAATTTTGTTTTAAAGGATGAATGATCTTTGTAATTATAGTATTCCAGGAAATAAGATGACTAAGACTGACCCGTGAAGAAATGTGGTTGTTTATATAAATATCCATAATATATATTGCTTTCTTTTGTCTTTTGCACTTTCTTTTTTGAATTTAACTTCTGGGAATATGAAAAGAAATTCTCATACTCTACAATTACTCTCCTTCACCTTTTGAATTTTACATAGTTTTGGTAATTTTGTTAATGGAGTTCAAGGCAATAATAATATATTCTTTTCTTTGTAATGCCCTGACCCAGTGACAGGCATGCTTGTTCACTTTATTGGTGCATAAAGGCCATGTTTTTTTCTTGGGTCTGACAGAAGGTTTTAGTGGGATGGATTTGGCATGGAAAGCTAGAGGTGGGTTAATAATGGGTTCTGATCTGGAAATTACATTAAACCAAACAAACCCGATTGCAGCTTGGTCATAAAACTAGCTTTCTCATTCAAAATAAGCTGGTCTTGGCTTCTGGGTACCTTTTGTTTCTCTGCAAATCAACAGAAATGAAAGGAAGAAGAACAGAGGATGCATTCAGGTTTCTAACTCTTTTCTTGTTTTGGGCTTCTGTCAATGGTATGCTTTCTCCTAAAGGTGTGAACTTTGAAGGTAAGTGGATTATTTTTAGCTTTTCTTGAAGTTTCTTGATTTTCGGGTTCTCAAAGTTGGAAAATTTGGAGTTTTTTGATCTGGGTTTTTATTGTTTCAGTGCAAGCTTTAATGGGTATAAAAGCTTCTCTGGTGGATCCTCATGGTGTTCTTGATAATTGGGATGGGGACTCTGTTGATCCATGTAGCTGGGCTATGGTCACTTGTTCTTCTGAGAATCTGGTCATTGGCCTGTAAGTCCCTATTCAAATTAAACCCATCTTTCTTTTCATCCAAACAAGGACTATCAGATACATATCTTCCACATTGAAAAATAATAAAAATCCTTTCAAACATGGTCTTCTTGTGTTGTTGTAGGGGGACTCCAAGCCAGAATTTATCTGGTACTCTCTCTCCAAGCATAGGCAACTTAACAAATCTTCAGATTGTGTGAGTGTTGCTGCCCAAATATGTATATCACATATTCATAGCCAATTTTTAGAATATTTTAAAATTGGAATGTTAATTTCTTTTTGTTTTTTGTGTTTTGCAGACTGTTACAGAACAATAACATTACAGGACCAATTCCACCAGAGCTTGGAAGGCTCTCAAAGCTCATCACACTCGATCTTTCCAATAACTTCTTCACCAGCGAAGTTCCATCTTCTCTTGGTCACCTGAAAAGTCTCCAATACATGTAAGCATTAAATTTTATATTTTTAAAAGATTATATTTAGAGGTATAATTTTAAGTTTGACATGGGTTTTACTGAACTTGATTTAGGAGGATTAACAATAACAGTCTCTCTGGAGCAATACCATTGTCATTGGCCAACATTACCCAGCTTGCCTTACTGTAAATTTCTTGAACTTTTTTGTATAATCCATACACAGTCTTTGTTTATCTGTTGAAATGTGCATCAAAAGAATGGTCTTGAGACATTCCATGGATTTGTTCATTGCAGAGACTTGTCTTTCAACAATTTGAGTGGGCCTGTACCCAGATTTCCTGCTAAAACATTCAAGTAACCGGTTCTTCCATATCTCTCTCTTTTTTATTATTATTATTTTTTATTAATAATTTGGCTATCTGAACTTCTCTCTGAGGGACTAGTTTCTTTTGTGATTGCAGCATTGTTGGAAATCCTCTGATCTGTGGGTCAGAAAAAGATTGCTATGGAACCACATTGATGCCGATGTCCATGCCATTGAATAGCTCAGAAAGTATGGAATTGAATAAAAACTTCTCTATATTTCACTTATTTGTTTCTTTTTTTCTTTTTTTACTCTCTCTTTAGTTTATCTTGAACAAACTCCAAACTCTTTTGGATATTTTGAATTGTGAACCTCAAATGCGTTGTTATCTTCTCAGCTCTTCTGATTTTCATTAGTTAATATTTCAACAATCCCACATTTTCTTGTATTATTCATGACCTAATTCTCTATATTTTGTGAAGCTGGATCGCCTATTGAGAGACCAAAAAGTCACAAAGTTGCGCTTGCCTTGGGATTAGCCCTCGGTTTCATCTGTTTGCTCATCCTTGGTTTTGGGCTGCTGTTACAGTGGAGGCAAAGACAAAACCAACAGATCTTTTTTGATGTTAAGGGTATGCAAAATTTGAAAAAAAATGGGTTAAATAGAGCACTATAAATCAATATCAACGGTGGATATTAGGTATAAAATGGATCATTATTACTAAATGACTTATGGGAATTTCAGATCGGCATCATGAGGAAGTTTCCCTCGGAAACTTGAGGAGGTTCCAATTCAGGGAACTTCAAGCTGCAACAGACAATTTCAGCAGCAAGAACATACTAGGGAAAGGTGGTTTTGGTAACGTTTACAGAGGCTATCTCCGAGATGGGACAGCCGTGGCTGTCAAGAGGCTCAAAGATGGCAGTGCTGTTGGAGGAGAGAGACAATTCCAGACAGAAGTAGAGATGATCAGCCTAGCAGTGCACCGCAACCTCCTCAGGCTGTACGGGTTTTCTATGACCGCCACAGAAAGGCTTCTAGTTTACCCATACATGTCCAATGGCAGTGTCGCTTCTCGCCTAAAAGGTAATGATGAGACTATTTTGTGCAATTTATGCAGCTGCTTATAATTTTTATTTTGGAAATCTGGGAAGTAGAGGGAGATACGTTTTTAGCTTCTATTTTTTGAATTATCAACTTTCAGCTTGCTAGTAGCCACACCAAATAGGCCATATATACATAAGCATATCTCAGATATGATATCTGTGTGAATGAATTGCTATTCTAAATAGTTGATTCCATATAGCTTGATTAGTACTTCATTAATTTTGGCAGCAAAACCAATATTGGATTGGGGGACTAGGAAGAGAATTGCTTTAGGAGCTGCAAGGGGCTTATTGTACCTCCATGAGCAGTGTGATCCAAAGATAATACATAGGGATGTGAAGGCTGCAAATATACTTCTTGATGAGTATTGCGAGGCAGTAGTGGGAGATTTTGGGTTGGCAAAACTTTTGGATCACCAAGACTCACATGTGACGACAGCTGTTAGAGGCACTGTAGGCCACATAGCCCCCGAGTATCTCTCCACCGGACAGTCTTCCGAGAAAACCGATGTATTTGGTTTTGGGATTCTCCTCCTTGAATTGATCACTGGACAGAGAGCTCTAGAATTTGGCAAGGCAGCTAACCAGAAAGGAGCAATGCTCGATTGGGTAAGTACTGTATCACTAACTTCATGATTCAATTATGGGGTAAGGCTGCGTATGTTAACCCCTCCCAAACCCCACTTTGTAGAAGTCTCGTATACTGGGTCACTTTTTTTAACTGTTGAGGTTCACCAATAACCCATCTCCAACAAGTAGTGTGAAATTTCTCAAGTTACTTGTAAGAGCTCATTAAATCTTCTGAATATTGGTTGTGATTGCAGGTGAGGAAAATTCATCAAGAGAAGAAGCTTGATTTGCTTGTGGATAGGGATTTGAAGAACAACTATGACCGGATTGAGCTCGAGGAAATGGTCCAAGTGGCACTTTTGTGCACCCAATACATTCCGGGCCACAGACCTAAGATGTCTGAAGTGGTGAGAATGCTTGAAGGCGACGGGCTTGCAGAGAGGTGGGAAGCTTCTCAGAGAGTTGATGCAACCAAGTATAAACCATTCGAGCTATCCTCGTCCGAGCGCTACTCTGACCTCACTAATGACTCTTCATTACTTGTGCAAGCCATAGAACTCTCTGGCCCGAGGTGAATTACTTGCATTTCTCTAAAAGTTAGTACAAGACAAGAAATTTTGAAAGTAGAAAATTCCATAGTTGTATTTGTTTGCAGTAAGTCCAAAGCCAATTGAAATTATTTGTTGTATAGTAGTAGCAGTATATCATAGCTCCTAAGGGCTTTGTTGTCATTTCCTTACTGTACAGATTCGGATTTGAGGAACTGAACTGGATTCGATTTTGAGTTATTTTCTTTCAAAATGTATATGTTTTTTTGAATGAAGTTTTGTTTTCTTATTTTCTTTAGCAAAGTAGAGATTCAGAGAGAAATGACACAGTAATCTAAGTCGTTGTTTGGCAATTTTTTTTTGATTTTTTTTTTTAAAACTTTTGTGAGAGAAAAAGTAAAATGATTATGGTTTGGATATGACATTTTATCTTATTAGCTTATTTAGTCTATTTTATCTTTTGTGTTTTTTTAATTCCAACCTGAATTGCCAAAGTGGATGAACCCCTCCAAATTATGTTGTATCCCACATGTTTTTGTATTCAGCCTCTGGTTTTAACCATTTCGTGCAAAACAAAAAGGAAAAAGTGCCAGGGAAACTCTCCATGTTCTTATTGTTTTTTATTTGCATGAAGAGCAAGTACAGGATATATATTTCTGTTAATACAAGGATGCCCATATAAACTTTGTTAGTATATATCGCCCCAATTTATGAAAATCATGGATCCATTCTATATATATATTTTATGGGCATAGATAGCAGACATACCTTCAGAGTTCAGTTTTGGAAACAGAAAAGATAATAGGTAATCTTGTAACCAAATTGATCAAAATGTGAGTTGGGAGTTTCCGGGGGGAGTTATTTTGTTAATGTACAACGAATATTTTAGATTCAAGTCATTAAACCCTAAGGTCATGATTCAAAAGATTAATAGCGAAATATTAATAATCCTATTAAATTAGTGTGGTATTCACTATCTAATTGGATTAATATTCATTGGATTAATAATCCCACCCCTACCCCATTACTAATAATCCTACAATTTTGTTGGATTAATTATCTATTGGATTAGTAATCCTAAACCAAAATGTTAAAACAAACATGAGATAATTGAACCCACGGATTAATAATCCCATTCCCATACTCTAATCCACCCAATCAAACATGCCCTAAAATCCCAATATAAAACAAGGATTAAGGATCAGAAAAATACCAAACTGCCAAATACAAATGTCAGATCAGAACATATGTTTTTAATCAGATCATTTAGGTAATGTTCTGCGAGGTTGCTTTGAGGCATACATTTCCTTCAAGGAGTGTGTGCTCTTTTTATAGTGAGAAGTCTTGCCCTAACTTAGATTGATCCAGTTGGTTGTCTGTAATTGCCAAACTCAAAGGCTTTCTCTGAGACACAAAGAAGGCTTTCTCTGAGACAAAAAGCTTCAGTCTATTGAATTCCTGTGACATTTTTTTTTTCCCTTCAAAATTGAAAATATTCTTCAATCCCTTCTAAATCAAGAAAAAGAAAGAAAAGTATCGTGATTCGTAATCAAGTGTCTCCAAGCCCACAACACTCACACTTCACTGCAAATCAAAACATCATAACGACGAGGTAAGTAATCCTCAAGACTCAGCTATAAATAGGAAAACTCGCTATATAATTCATTATTACCAGGAAGGCTACAATGGCCTTGTTTGGTTTGTGTTTCCCAAAATTTTTTGAAAAAAATTCTCTACAAATAAGTTTTCAAAAGTAATCAATCCAAACAAATTTTTCCAAAAAAATTTTCCAAAACTTGTTTGGTTTACAAGTTTTCCAAACAAATCTCTCCCTCATACACATCAAATCAATCACTTTTTTCAAAACTCTCTCTCAAAATAATTTTCCAAAACATATTTTGAAAAAAATCAAACCAAACAACTTTTCGTACTTTTTATCTCTAAAACTCATCTCCCAAACTCAAACCAAACATATAAGTTTGAAAATCTGTGGGTTTTTTTTTTTTTAAATTTTTTTTTTTTTATTACAGAAAGTAAGTAGTACGCTGCACAAACGTAAATGAGGTCTGAAAACAACTTTAAAACTAGAACCCGAAAAATGAAAAATGAAAAATAAAAAAGAAACACACTCCAAAAAAAAAAAAGAAGATAAAATTCCACTTATTCAATTTGGAATTGAAAAAATATATGTAAAAAAAGTACAACACACAAAATGATTGAAAGTACAACTGAAAAACAATAATAAAAAAACAAACAAAAAAAATTCATTAACAACATGCACAACAATTTAAAAATTAGAACACAAAAGGAAAAAAGGGAAATTTAGTTAAAATTCCTCCATTGGACCCTTATTTAGTGAAAATGACAGTTTAATTTATTTTGTTTTATAAACTCTCAAGGAGGAGGTGCATAATTGAGCAAAGACAAAATAAAATATCATTTTTTTTCTTAGACAATATTGCTAGAGTAACATGTTACTGTGAAACAGAGTGGTTTTATTCTAGAATTTCATAGTCAACATAGATTTTATTTGATAGATCTTGATAAGAGGATTCTAAAAATACTAATTTTATTAAAAACGACATCTAGATCAAAAATTATATTATTTTAAAGTTTAATATTTTGGTAACAGTGGTATGTGTTGGACTTTTTAAGAAAAACATTTTGTACTTGTCCTAAATGCATTAAAATTTTATTATGAGGAAAAAACTCAAATAGTTGGTAAAAAATAAAAACACAGCAAACAGCAAAAAAAAAAAACAAGTCCTTAATTAGCAACTAAAAAAAACACAGAAAACACCCCTCGAAAAATAAATAATAAAGGTCTGAAAATAACAACTACAAAATTGGAAGGCCAAAAATATTAAAATAAAAATAAACTTATAAAACACCCAAAATATAAAAATAATTAGGACCAAAAAAATTATTTAGAAAACAAAAATGATAAAACCACACCACTTGATTTAGAATACATGCAAAAAAAAATGAACACCTTGAAAACAAACAAAAAGTTATAAAAACAATTTATATAAAAAATGTTGCATTAAACAACAATATAATATAAAACAATTTTAAAAAATTAAAACACGAAAGAAAAACTCCCAAAATATAAAATAATAAATAAAATAGCTTAATTAAGGTCTGAAAGCAACAACTTCAAAATTAGAACCCAAAAATATAATATAAATATATTCAAATTTGAAAAAAAAAAACTTAGAAAACATTCAAATTAAACAACAAAAATAATACTTAAAACTAATAATACATGAAAACAACAACTTAAACTATAACAGAAAATACTCAGAACTCCCAAAACAACAACCGATAAAAAGTACAATACAAAAAAATAAAAAGTTGAAAACAACTTGAAAAATAGAAGAAAAAACTCAAAAAAAACCACCCAAAAGCAATAATAATAAAATTTTTTGCAATAACAGCAGCTCATTTAAAAATTAGAACACTAAAAACAAACTCATAAAACAACTAAAAAGGAAAAAAAAAATAAAAAAAAAAGTGCCAAAATAAAATGTACATGCAAAGAAAAATGTAAGACTAAGAACAAAAAATAAAATCAGAAAACACCCAAAATAAACAATAAAAATTAGTTGAATTAAATACTGAAAACAACTTAAAAAATATAACCAAAAAAAAAAAAAAAAAAACTCAAAAAACACATTAAAAACAAATTAAAAAACAGTTGCACTAACTGCTATTAAAAAAAAAAAAAAAAGTTGCATTAACAGCTACTTTAACATAAAAAAATAACAGCCCAAAAATAAATAAATTATAATACAAAAAACTAAGGTTTCTAATAGAAAAAAATAACAGGGAAAATGATAAAAATTATAATACAAAAAAAAAGGGGTAAATTAAGGTTTCTAAACAACTTAAAAATTAGAACCCAAAAATAAGAAAAAAATATAATAATAATAATTTTTAAAAAATAAATTGAAAGTTGAAAACAACTTAAAAATAAAAACACAAAAAACACCCAGATTAAAAACTGTAACCCCAAAAAATAAAAAAAATAAAAAAAAAATAAAAAAATTAAATAAAATTAAATAACAGTTGCATTAACAACTGAATAAACTAAATAAAATAAAATAAAAAATTGGGAAAAATTTTAAAAATTAGAATACAAAAAATAAAAAGCTTTAAAAGCTATAAAAAATAAAAAAATAACCAAATTTTTTAAAATTAAAAAAAGAAAGGTGAATTGTGTCAGTAAACAACAACTTGAAAACTAGAACCCCCAAAAAAATACAGAAATTGAGAAAACACCCAAAAAAGAAAAAGGGTAAATTACACTGACACCCCTGAGGTTTTTGATCCCCTCATGTTTAATGCCTCTTGTCAAATTAAAATAATATATTTACAGCTTAGCCTTTATACATATAAAAAATAATAAAATAATACTAATATTTTGTTCATGTTATTTCTTTGGTTTAACTAAATTGATTTTTTTTTTTAATTTTACTAATTTTTTAAATATTTTAAGCACATTTTTTTTAAAAAAAATTTTAGATACACCTAATCTAGATATATTTAAGAAGTACAATATTTTGAGATTTTTTTTTTAAATTCACCAAATACAAAAAAAATACAAAATACAAAAATTCAGTAATACTGTAATAAATGTGGGTGAATAAACAAGAAATAAAAAATGATGGTGAAAATAAAAATGAAAAATTATATTCATATATAAAAATTTATACAAAAAATATCAAAAAAATGTTGTGATAGTGATGTTGTATATATAAATCATGTTTATGAGTGTTTTGTTTTAAAGTGAAAAGTCGTCACCATTAAGTTATATTATTGTGTTTGAAAATTTTATATAAAATTTATGTTTGTATATCATCACTCAATAAGAATATGTTCAAGTAAAATTTAATGATAAATAGTTGTAGAATGTAGTCATGATGATATGAAGAAGAAATGATAGGAAAAATCACAAAATAGTCATTTAAAAAATTTTAAAGTATGACATCAGCAATCCAGAGGACAATTTGTAATGAGATTACAAATCTCAGGGAGTGAAATGTAATTTTTCAAATGTGAGGGGAAAATCTGTATTAAACAGAAACCTTATGGTGTTAGTATAATTTATCCAAAGAAAAAAGAACCAATGAATTGAAAGCTGAAAAACAACTTAAAAATTAGAAGAAAAAAAATAAAAATAAAAAAATCAGAAGAAAAAAAAAACCTCAGAAAAACCAAAATAAAAAATACATGCAAAAAAAATGTAAAAATAAGTAGGAAAAAAAGACTCAAACACACCCAAAATAAACAATAAAAAAAAAAAAATTAGTTGAATTTGTACCTGAAAACAACAACCTTAAAAACTATAACCAAAAAAAAAAAAAAAAAAACTCGGAAATCACCCAAAAACCAATTAAAAAGGCAAAACAATTGCACTAACAATTGAATAAATAAAAACAAAAAAACAATTGCATTAATAGCAGGCAAAATGGTAAAAATTAGAATATAAAATAGTAAAATGTTGAAAACAACAACTTAAAAGCTGGAAACACAAAAGAAAAACAATTAAATTATATTTTTTTAAAGATGTTAATAAATATAGAAATTGAGTAAACCACCACCCAAGAAACAAAAAAGAAAGGACAATAATAAAAACAAATGAATTGAAAGTTGAAAACAACATAAAAATTAGAAGAAAAAACTCCAAAAACACCCAAAAACAATAATAATAAAAAATAGTTGCGCTAACACCTAATAGAACACTAAAACAATTGGAAAAAAAAAATAGCCAAAAAAAAAAAAAAAAACTAAATTAGCAGCTTAAAAATCAGAAAAAGATAAATAAGAACAACAAAAACTCGGGAAACACCAAAAATTAACAACAAAAAATACATGCAACCAAAACCCAATAAAAAAATAAAAAATGAACACCTAAAAACCTCAGAAAACCCCCCAAAACAATTTTTAAAACGTTGCATTAATTTAAAAATTCAAGGCAAAAAAAAAAAAAAAAAAAAACAAACAAAAATTAATGGCCAAAAAAAATCTTAATTAAAATAAGAAGCTCAGCAGCAAACAACTACTTAAAAACTAGAACCCTAAAAAAATAATAATACAAAAATTGAGGAAACACACACAAGAAAGAAAAAATAAAAAACAGCAAATGAATTCTGAAAGACAACTTAAAAATTAGAAAGAAGATAAAAAATAAAAACAGAAAAAACCCCAAAAATAATAAGCAATTATATATAGTTTTGTATTAACAAATAATATAACAAATTAAAAACTATATTACACCTAAAAAACTCATAAAACAACTGAAAACAATAATAACAAATAACTTAACAAAAAAGGAAAAATTAGAACACAAAAAAAAAAAAAAAAAAGGAAAACCAAAATAAAAAGTACGTGCAAAAAAATGAAAAAATAAGAAGAAAAAAACTTGAACACACCCACGTGAAAAACTATAACAATAAAAAACCTCTTAAAACTCAAAAATAGTTTCAAATCAGAAAACAAAAAAAATTGCACTAACAATTGAATAAACAAAAACAGAAAAACAATTGCATTAATAGCTGCATTAACAAAAATAATAATAATAATAATAATAATAATAATAATAATAATAATAATAATAATAATAATAATAATAATAATAATAATAACGTCCCAGAAAAATCTTAGCCAACTAGATGGGAAAATGGTAAAAATTAGAATATAAAAAATAAATAATTAAGAAAAATGAAAGAATTGAAAACGACAACTTAAAAGCTGAAAAGACAAATAAATAAATAAATAAAATTTAAAAATAAAAATTTAAAAAGTAAATTAAGGTCTGTAAATAACAACTTAAAGTTAGAAGAACCTAAATAAATACAGACATTGAGGAAACACACCCAAGAAACAAAAAAGAAAGAACAGTAATAAAAATAAAAACAAAAACAAAAACAAGTGAATTGAAATTTGAAAACAACTTAAAAATTAGAAGAGAACACTTAAAAAACAGCCAAAAAAAAAAAATAATAGCTGAATAAAAAAAAATTAACGTCCCAAAAAAAATTAATTAACCAGCTGGGAAAATGGTAAGAATTATAATATATTTAAATAAAAAAAGTTGAAAACAACAACTTAAAAGCTGGAAAACACAAGAAAAACAATTAAATTTTTTTTTTTTTTTAAAGATGTTAATAAATACAGAAATTGAGTAAACCACCCAAGAAACAAAAAAGGAAAGCACAATAATAAAAACAAAAACAAATGAATTGAAAGTTGAAAACAACATAAAAATTAGAATAAAAAACTCCAAAAACACCCAAAAACAATAATCATAAAAAATGGTTGCACTAACACCTAATAGACAACGATACAAAATTAGAACACTAAAATTGAAAAAAAAAATAACCAAAAAAAAAAAAAAAAAACTAAATTAGCAGCTTAGAAATCAGAAAAAGAAAAATAAGAACAGTAAAAACTCGGAAAATACCCAAACCCAAAATTAACAATAAAAAATACAATTTTAAAAAATACATGCAACCAAAACCCAAAAATAAAATAAAATGAACACCTAAAAACCTCAGAAAACCCCCAAAAGCAATTTTTAAAATGTTACATTAACAACAATATATATACAACAATTTAAAATTCAAACAGGAAAAGAAAAAATCAAATGGTAAAGCAAAAAAAAAAAACTCAAAAACACAACTTAATTAACAACTAAAAGGGTAAAAATTAAAGGGGATTTTTTTTTAAAGATTTCTGTTATTAAGATTTTATAACATAAAGGACATTCAAAATTTTAATTGTAACAACTTAGATTTTTAATTATTCTGTAGAATTTATACTAATATTATTTAATCTCAGTTAAGAAAATATATGATTTATTATATATTATTATGCGTAATTTTATAAAATAATATAATTATTAGAAGTTTAGGGGTCAAAATATAAATAATAATAATATAGATAATATTATTAATAATAATAATGAGTGTGGTATTAAAATAAATAATTAATTTTTCATTGATATATGATAAAGTGTAATTTAATTAAGAATTAATTTATTTATATAATTATATTAAAATATTAGGTCAAAGGGTAATTATCTTAAATATCTATTAAGGATAAGATTAAATCTATATTGTCGAATCTGAGAAGAGGGACACGTGTTGGCCGAATAACGCGTTCACCTCTCTATAAATAGAGAGAGGTGATCTGCAGAAAGAAGGAAAAGAAAGAAGAAAGGAAAAAGAAAAGGAAGAGAAGGAAAGAAAAGAAGAGAGGAAGAAGGGAAGAAATGGTGGAAGTTAAAAGGGTCCTTCATAGTGAAAAGAAAGAGTAATGTATTAAAGTTAAGGTGAGTTATATTATATCTTGAGTTACCAAAATGTATTTTACGTATATTTTGACTTACCAAAATCTATTTTATACAAGTATGTTTTATTAGTATTGTACGGGAAAGAAATACACCTTCTCGTATAATCCTGTTGATCAAATCTGCGTTCCTCCGTACGTCGTCGTTCTGCAACCTGAAAACACAAACGTGAGCTGGCCGGCGGGTGTGTGCCGGAAACCTCTCTGATGCCTAAGTCAGCAAACAAGACAAATAGGCAAAAGCTCTGTATATTCAGGAATCAAAAATGTGTTACCTCTCCATAGGTGACGTTTGTGAGCTTTTATAGGTTCCGCGTGGCACAATCCAAGTAAGACTCTTACTCCTCCACGTAGAGTCCTCCTAGGATTCATACTCCTGAAAGATGATGCTTATCCTTCAACACCCCCCTCACTGCCTAAGCCAAGTGAGATGGTTTTACCATGGCCAGACTCCAATATGACCGAGGTAAGAATGGCTATGCTGAGCCGCAGAGTAAGCCGAACTATCTTTAGTTCGGTTCTTCCTTTCACTACTCTTTATCTCGGCCTCTCATGTACAAACCATGGTGTGATTAGACCGAGCTAACCACAATATGTCATGACCGGGCTAACTTCAAAGTATCGCTAGACCGGTCTAACTACAAAGCATCTTTAGACCGGCCTAACTTCAAGCCTCTCTCGGACCGAACTAACTGGAGTAAGCTTCTACCGTGCTATCCAGAGCGAAGCCCACCAAGAGAAGCCATTACCTCGGCTTCGAGTGCCATGGCCGAGATAACTATCTCTACTCCGACTGGTAACTTGTAATTACGTTTGGATCGAGGTAACACTTGAAAAAGTCCCTTCCACATTTGGACCGAACTAACACTTAGACCGCGGCCCACTTTGCTAGCCTTTTCTACCGCGGCCCATATTCGTTTAGTTCTTGGACCGAAGTAAATCTATCCTTCCCTTGGTCCATTACGCGGCCCAATTTCTATGGAAGTCTCCTTCTTAGCTCGGCCCAATTTAGATATAAATTACCCTCTCAATTGCCCCTTAATTCCATCTGCCATGTATGATGGGATTACTTGTTTCTAGCCGAGCTAAACTTTAGCCTCTCAACCGAGCTAAACTGTAGCCTTCTTCCGGGCTAAATTCACGCCGGCTATTAATCTGTCCGGTCAAAACGTCTCTTCGGCCGCTGTAACTGAATCGCTTCCCATTCCACAGACACGTGGCAGACTCTCATTGGCTCAGTGTAGCTGTCATGCTGCCTTCATACTCCGCAAAATTTGAACAGTCCCGCCCAAAACCAAGGTTTTTCCAAAAAACCCTGTTGTTTCAGGATCATAATATCTCTGTTCACCTTCTTTCTCTCTCTCTCTCTCTCTCTCTCTCTCTCTACTTTCTGAGTTTCTATTCCACCTCAACTCTGCATCTGCGAAGCTTGTGTTCGTTGCGGCTGCTTTCATCTTCAGTGCCTTCAACCGAGCTATAACTTAGGGCTAAACCAGCTCCCTGACTTAGTCAAAACCGAACTAAGAATGCTGCACCATAAGCTTCAACCGGGCTACGAATCCTTCGTTCCACTTAGCCGAGCGAGGACCCTATTTATTTAGCCTTTGTTTCTTTTAGCACAGTCCACCGATCCGTGCTTAATATTTTTCCTTTTTACTTTGCAAACTAACTAGGTTGGCCAGACACACCTTTGCACGCTCAACTGAGATACTGCGCGAGCTATATCCTGCAATGTGAGGCTGCCAAAGACCTCTTCGTCAAGTGTGGGCGGGAAGCAACTGTGGCGTAACTCGGTCATAGCCAAGAGACCGAGGTCTTCCTAAACCCTCCTCCATATTTTATATCGAGCTCCATGGTGGAGTATGCAAATGCCATTCAGCAAAAATTTCTTCAATACTGAGGAAGAGGATGTATCCCAAGAGCCTGATAATAATGCCCAGCTCGGTTGCCAGTCCAACTCTCCAACTCCTGTGGTCTCCATCCTACTTTTGCCTGTTGTGTCTGATGCGGTGCCTTCGACCGAGCTTGACCAAAGTGTGCTTGCCACGACCGAGCTATCTTTAGGTGAAGCCAGGGTTGATTTGGACGCCGATTTAAATGACCTCTTTGTAACCGGGCTACGGCCCCTCTTTTTGTAATGCACTTTTGGAATGAAATCTTCGGTTCTCTCAACTGCTTGTTCGGCTTGCTCCATGCTTGCATTTTTTTCCACTTATGTTTTGAATGAAGTATGACATTCTCTGGCCGAGATACTCATCTCGGTCTTAACCTTACAATCTATCTTGTCATACCTGCCTACCACTCTTCAGCCTTGATCCTTAGCTTGGCTGAAGAGTACCAAGTGTTGGTTTTTCCAGCCAACCATTCTTCAGCTTAGATCCTTATCTCAGCTGAGGAGAAGTAAGTGTTGGTTTTTCCAGCCAACCACTCTTTAGCCTAGATCCTTATCTCGGCTAAAGGGTGCAAAAAAGTTTTGTTGGTCAAACTTGCCAACCACCTTTAGCCTAGGTTCTTACATCGGCGTAAAGGGCGCAAAAAAAGTTTTGTTGGTCAAACCTGCCAACCACCTTTAGCCTAGGTCCTTACCTCGGCGTAAAGGGTGCAAAAAAGTTTTGTTGGTCAAACCTGCCAACCACCTTTAGCCTAGGTCCTTACATCGGCGTAAAGGGTGCAAAAAAAGTTTTTGTTGGTCAAACCTGCCAACCACCTTTAGCCTAGGTCCTTACCTCGGCGTAAAGGGTGCAAAAAAGTTTTGTTGGTCAAACCTGCCAACCACCTTTAGCCTAGGTCCTTACATCGGCGTAAAAGGGTGCAAAAAAAGTTTTGTTGGTCAAACCTGCCAACCACCTTTAGCCTAGGTCCTTACCTCAGCGTAAAGGGTGCAAAAGAGTTGTGTTGGTCAAACCTGCCAACCACTTTTAGCCTAGATCCTGATCTCGGCTTTAGGAGAGCTAAATGTTGGTTATTCCGGCCAACCTTCTTCGGCGCGGATCCTTATCTCGGCTGAAGAAGAGCTCAATGCTTGGTCATCCTGTCAAGCTCCTTGGTTGCCCCCCAGTCGGGCAAAGACTTGTTGGTCAAACCTGCCAACTTCCTGTAGCCTAGATCCTTATCTCGGCTTAGGAGAGGTAAGTGGGTTTTTCCAGCCAACTCTGCTTTCAATGCCCCTAGCTCACTAAAACAACTTTTTACAGAAGAAAATAATCTATGCTGAAAAGGGAACTACTTGTTTTATTGAGAAAAATGTAAATTACAAGTACCCTATCGAACAGATAACTCGAGATTGGCAGTGTTCCATGGTCTGCGGATAGCCTTGTTGGCTCCATCCTCCAAGTGATATGCCCATTTTTCAGCTAAACCAACCACTTTGTATGGTCCTTCCATATTGGGCCTTAGCTTGCCTTCTCTGGGTTCTTTACATCTATCATTTCTTGTACCAAGTCTTCCACTGTCTTCTGTTCAGCTGCCTTGCTAATATCTGCGGATAGCTCCTTGCTCTCAAGTTCTTCCTTTTATGTATTGGTCCAAGTGCCCAGCTACCACTAACTCCTCCAAATGCTACTTCAATGGCGTGCAATTTTCAGTGCGGTGCCCTTTTTCATCATGGAAGGTGCACCGCGAACTCTCGTCATAGTCTTTTTGCGCTTCTCCCAACTTAGCAGGCCATCGGACGAAAGGTTCATCGCATATCTCGCTGAGAATTCGGTAGATTGGTTTTTTGAACACCGTGGTAATGGCAGTGTGGACTCTCAACCTTCTTTTGCCTTGGTCCTCTCCGTTGTCCCGCCTACCTTGCCCGTTTCTGCTTGGACGTTCTACCGTGTTGACTTTTGCCGAAGTCTTTTTATCTGGTATTGCGGTTGTGCCAGATTTTGCTTTAGCGCGGGTGCTATCTTCCTCCACGCGAATATGTTGGTGTACTCTCTCCATCAAGGCTTCTATCGTAAGGGGTGACGTCATGGTAATTGAGTCCCTCAACCTGTTTCCGACTGGAAGACCTCTTTTGTATTGCGCGATGGCGAGATTTGTGGGGCAATCTCCTATCTGGTTGAAAGTTTCCCAATATCTTCCATTGTAGGATCTCAACGTCTCTTCGTCGCCCATGTCAATGGAGAGTAGCTGATCGATCTCCACTGGTGTTTTGGTGTTCGTTCTAAACCTTGTAATGAACGCTTCTGCCAATTGCGCCCAGGAGGTTATGCTACCTTCTGGTAGCCTTTCGAACCAGGTTAAGCCTAGGTCGCCAAGGCTGGATGGGAACAAAATACACATCAAAGCCTCATTCTGCCGGTATACCGCCATAACCTGGCGAAAGTGGCTCAAGTGCATGTAAGGGTCCGTCTTCCCTTCGTACGTAGTGAATTTAGGCTGGTGGATGCCTGAAGGTAATGGTGCGTTCTCTATTGCCGGAACGAACGGTGATGTTTGCAACCTTACTAACGCTTTGTCCGTTGGTTCGTAAGCACGGCGCGGTATTGGCATTCCTACCTCGACGCTTCCATGCGATCGAGGGGCCAACTGTTGAAGGGCTGAAACTCTGCGTGGGTCGCGCGCCCTGGTATCTTCCTTCCATCGTGCCCTTTCTTCAAGCACAGTCCGCAAGTCGGACGATCCAGGCAACTCCATTTGCCTGGATGATGTCTGGTGCGTGCGCGAGGACCGATAGGTGCTTCCTTTCGTGTATGACCTCTCAGATCTCGTCCTCTCAGACCTGGAGTGACGAGTTCTGGAAGTCCTGGATTGTGTGTCGCCTGTCCTGAGGCTCTTACTCTCTGCTTGTGAAGGTGTGGTGTTCCTACCATGACCTTCCGAGTGACGAGGGGCCGTCTTGCTCGTGCGCCCCTCTCCTGTCGTCACTCCTTTCCCCTTCATCTGGCGCTTCATGGACTCCATGTCCGCCGCCATTCGTCGTATTAACTCGTCCTGTTCCTTGACGCGATCTTCCAAGGTTTGAGGGTCAATCCTCCGCCTTTGTCTCTCCGGACTCCGTGAATGAGAGTGACGAGGGCTGTTAGTCCACCTTCTTCCCCTTCTATCCCTCCTGGGATTCTGTTGTTGTGGCTCCAACTCCACCATAGGAGGGATGAGAGGTAGACCTTCGCGCCTCGTACCCCCTTCTGGTGTTTGTCTGTCGATGGCGGACTGTGGTAAATCTTCGTTGTGCGCCATTGATTCTTAAGAGGAAAAGCTTGATCAAGAGGTTTTGTTCTTGTCTAAATTCCCACAGACGGCGCCAATTGTACGGGAAAGAAATACACCTTCTCGTATAATCCTGTTGATCAAATCTGCGTTCCTCCGTACGTCGTCGTTCTGCAACCTGAAAACACAAACGTGAGCTGGCCGGCGGGTGTGTGCCGGAAACCTCTCCGATGCCTAAGTCAGCAAACAAGACAAATAGGCAAAAGCTCTGTATATTCAGGAATCAAAAATGTGTTACCTCTCCATAGGTGATGTTTGTGAGCTTTTATAGGTTCCGCGTGGCACAATCCAAGTAGGACTCTTACTCCTCCACGTAGAGTCCTCCTAGGATTCATACTCCTGAAAGATGATGCTTATCCTTCAACACCCCCCTCACTGCCTAAGCCAAGTGAGATGGTTTTACCATGGCCAGACTCTAATATGACCGAGGTAAGAATGGCTATGCTGAGCCGCAGAGTAAGCCGAACTATCTTTAGTTCGGTTCTTCCTTTCACTACTCTTTATCTCGGCCTCTCATGTACAAACCATGGTGTGATTAGACCGAGCTAACCACAATATGTCATGACCGGGCTAACTTCAAAGTATCGCTAGACCGGTCTAACTACAAAGCATCTTTAGACCGGCCTAACTTCAAGCCTCTCTCGGACCGAACTAACCGGAGTAAGTGTCACGACCCCAACCCGCCCCTAGTAGGATGGTGCCGTGATGGCCAGTAACCCGAGATTACCGAAGGCCAACTTACCAAAAATGAAACACACAAACAGAGTATGCATAGGGGCTTACAATTGCGGAAGCATTTATTTGAAGTACAAGTGGTCCATAAGAGCCGTGCGTAGATCAAATGAGATGGCAAAACAATATAGTTTACATCCAGTCTATAAATAACAAACACAAGTTACATCTTGATCAAAAGGCTTCTCAGCCGACATATACAAAATGCAGGAAATACAAGCCAAGAAGCATGATTTTCAAGATTTGCCGACGTAAATACAAAAGCCGATATAAGCACAATATGCCGACGTAAAACAGCACTGCCGACAAGAATGCAAAACAAAGCCGACGTAAATCAAGAATCCAAAAGAAGCTTGCAAACACATCTAGGCGTCGCCGCCGTCCTGCTCATCACCTACATATATATAGAGAGGGTGAGTATGGAAACTCAGTGAATGGTACTAGTAATAAAGGTTTTGCATGAATATAGCTGACGTCCTTACAAAACAAAACATGTCAAAACCATACAAGTATTAGCCGAGATCCTTATATAACAAAACACATCAAAGCTTTATCAAATCAAGAGATGAACTGTATTCATCTATCAAGTCTTATAAGTTTCAAGGAATGTTTACTGACATCGGCAAGACATAGCCAATAGCTTCCCAAACAAATAGTTCGTGTAGTAATCCATCAGTGGCAAAACAAAGGACTGTACGATCCGTAATCGATTTAGAAAAAATGGTGCTGCGAAAGTTTAGAGTCCTCCAGCACGAGGGACTTGTGTTACTTAGGCCCGTAGCCCTTTTTAACACAATGGCTTTACCAAGAAAGGACCATATCCTTTTAATACAAGAGACTGGTGTCACTTAGGCCCGCAGCCCTTTTTGACAAATGGTGCTGCGAAAGTTTAGAGTCCTCCAGCACGAGGGACTTGCGTTCCAAGGAAGGACCGTATCCTTCTATACCTAGTGCTGCGAAAGTTTATAGTCCTCCAGCTAAGGGACTTTCATACTTGGTACTGCGAAAGTTTATAGTCCTCCAGTACAAGGGACTTTTACACTTGGTACTTCGAAAGTTTATAGTCCTCCAGTCAAGGGACTTTTACACTTGGTACTGCGAAAGTTTAGAGTCCTCCAGCCAAGGGACTTTTCAAAGATGACATCAAAACAAAGCTTATACTTGATACATCAAAGTAGGGCTAATCATTCATGCTTAACAAATACTTTCATCAAAACGAGCAAAGCAAGATTTATCAAAACAGTATAACATAGCTTTATTAAAAATACCACTCACCTAGCTCCTCAGGTGTAGGCTCAAAGCAAAGATCAAAGTTCTGACAAATCACATGGCAAATCACATTCTCAAAACGAGCTTTACATACATGTAATGATCTCGGCACTCCCACCGAATCTAAATCAATAACAAAGCGAAACATGCAGAGAGAGTCAAAACACTGTTTCCCATCTCATGGAAACACACTGGGTACCATCCAGGTCATGCCGAGGTCCCGCACCTCCTTGCCGAGGTGTGGTCCTGATGGCCACATACGAAAACGAAATCGGGGAAATCCCGGGTTTCCCCTTTGAAGAAGACAAAGAACAAGATCATCAAGAACATCAAGAACATGCATGCTAAAATCATAACTCGTTCATTCAAAAACTGAGATTTCATGCTAAGAGTTCCAAAACATGGACCTGGGTACCCATACAAGAAGACCATGCAAGAACAAACACAAAAACATGATTCTTGCCGTGCACTCTCGGATCAAAACCAGACTTTTCTTCAAGAACTCATGAACATCATTTTTCTCTTTCAGAGACCAACTTCAAATCAATGCATGGCATGCAAAATAATTGCGATCATGCAATGCAGCTAGATGATTGATAAGAACAATCAGAGTAGAGCAAGAATCTAACCTCAAAACTCAAATCCAACGGTTCGATCCTCAAAGATCAAGCTCGGAACTCTACTTCTCTCTCTAAAACTCTTTCTTCTTCCTCTAGAGCTTCTCTCTCTAAAAACAAGGATTTGAGACCAAATGATACAAAATGATATGTTTTTAGGCCTGCCGGCTGTCTTATCCCTCAGCTCGGACACGTGGCGGTTCCAGGTTGGTTCAGCTCAAAAAGGTGACTGATTAATGAGACAAGTCTATGACAAAGCGTCCTCGACAAGCTAAGGTAAGACACATCGGCAATCAGAGACATCGGCTAAACACAAAGCTTCGGCAACAGGGTAACAAAGACATCAGCTAGGGAGGACGACACCTGACTAAGCTGTGCCACACCTTGGCCTGGGCGTGCCACATCTCGGTCTAGGCCATACCTGCCCGAGGACAAAGATCACTAGTACAAAACATCTCGGCCTTGGCTCTAAACACTTCGGCCCAAAGAGTGACATCTCGGCAAACATGCCGGGGTGAAGATGGAGGTCAACCAAGTGGTTCCAAAATAATTCCAAGTACAAAGGTTCAAAGGCAAACTAGGCTAAGCTGACCTCGGCTACACACCAAGCGAGGAACAAGATCAAGCAAGTAACACGTAACAAAGCAAGGCAAAACAAGATAACAAGATTTATTAACATGACAAGACAAGATCATACAAAAATGTATGCAAGCATGGCTAAGTCAAGATGAGGGTTGTTACAGTAAGCTTCTACCGTGCTATCCAGAGCGAAGCCCACCAAGAGAAGCCATTACCTCGGCTTCGAGTGCCATGGCCGAGATAACTATCTCTACTCCGACTGGTAACTTGTAATTACGTTTGGACCGAGGTAACACTTGAAAAAGTCCCTTCCACATTTGGACCGAACTAACACTTAGACCGCGGCCCACTTTGCTAGCCTTTTCTACCGCGGCCCATATTCGTTTAGTTCTTGGACCGAAGTAAATTTATCCTTACCTCGGTCCATTACGCGGCCCAATTTCTATGGAAGTCTCCTTCTTAGCTCGGCCCAATTTAGATATAAATTACCCTCTCAAGTATATTAAGAAAGTTATGTTTTATAAAGATTTCAGTTACGTAGTTTTATTTTTGAACCCTATTGGTTTAAAAGGAAACCCATGGGTATGTTTGTTTATATTTTAAAGAATATTTGACTATGATCTTATATACAATCATGTTTTGTAAGTATCGCCACGGGAGTCCCACGCCTTGGGGGGACTTAAATAACCATGGGCCTCTGTTTGACCACTTTGTGGTCGTCTGTTTGTCATGGATCCATTGACCTCTGTTCTGTGCGGAACAAAGTGCTGTGTGGAGCTAAGTGCTACACTATTGTGGGAGCCACCTATAGAATCCGTACGAGCCACCTCTTGAATCTGTACCTCTGTTCTGACTGTCACTTCTGTGACCTCTGTTCTGTTCTGTTCTGTACCGTGGTTATGGTTATATATTTATATAATATCTGTATTTCAGTTTCCGCTACTTAAATGATTTGTTTATCAAATTACCATGATTATGGTTATTTATTTACATAACCTCAGTTTTGCTACTTAAAGGATTATTTGTTCCGACTCAGTTATCCTAAATGTTTTGGCCTAACTAATTATCCATGGTTATTTCGTATCCCTTATACTCTTGGTATAATATTTCTCACTCTGCCATGTGCTTATAGTTGTTTACCATTTTTCAGCAAACAATGCACTTCAGAAATAGCTTTTTGGAAAGTCGGGTTGCGGAATAGACACACACACAGTATTTTTATTGATATTTTTATATGTAAATATCGGCCTTTTTGGTCAATATATTTTGTAATAAAAATAGAAGCTCCAATGATTATTTTGGTATCCTTACTTAAATTTTACTTCCGCTCGCGTTTATTAATTTGTTAAGAATTGGCCGTAGGTAACTTCAGTTACTGGCCATCACGATACTTAAGTTACTTAACCCTTCAGTTACTTAACCCTTGGGTACGGGGAGCGGGTCGTGACATTAATAATGTCTAAGGTCTCTCAAATTGATCCAGAGAAAATTCGACTTCATAGAGAAAATCTCACCAGAGAAATTCTGGGAAGAATTCTCTAGACTTTCTAGAGAAATTCACATCAACCTAGAGAAATTCTTTAAAATCAGAGAAATTCTCCCCTTCACCTCAGAGAAATTCACTCAAACCCAGAGAAAATCCCTCTCTCCAACCTAGAGAAATTCTCTCTCACAATCTTTTTTGGTTGAAAATCATAAACCTCAGGCAAAATGTGTTCCATGGTTCATGTCACGATCCAAACTCGGTATCCGGAGGTTCGGCGTCGCAACAAGATAATAATTGAAATCATAACAAATTAATAGTGCAGCAGAGTAAAATAAAAGGGTACCAAAATCTTCATTTAAGTATAACAAAAATGTGTACTTTGGAACTTTTATTTGATTGCAATATCCGAGTTGTACTATGATTACAAAGTGCTTTGTGTCTACCCCATGTACTGGTTTTGACACGTCACCTGAAAGTGGTTAACAGCTATAAGCACATGACAGAGTGAGAAATATTATACAGTGAGCATGAGGGTACAAAAATTACCATGGATAATTATTTCAGCTAAAACATTAACATAACTTAATTTAAATAAATAACTTATTCAATGTGGCAGAAACTGAAATACAGAAATTATGTAAATAAATAACTATAACCACGGTATAGAACAGAACAGAGGTCATTGGAGTGACAATCAGAACAGAGGTCAATGGATTCATGACAAACAGAGGATCACAAAGTGGCCAAACAGAGACCAATGGTTATTTAAGTCCCCCAAGACGTAAGACTCTCGTGGTGGTACATACAGAAAATAATTATTTACAAAATCATTGTCAAATAATTTCTAAAATTTAAACAAACATATCTATGGGTTTCATTTTAAGCAAATGGAGTTCAGAAAATAATTAACGCAATTGACATATAAATATAAGTTATAAAGCATAATTTGTATAAATAAATTATAGTAATTCAAAATATACGTAAAATATATTATGGTGACTCATAGGGGTGAGCATGGTCTGGATTGGACCGGATTGGGGTAAAACCAGGACCAATCTGCTATCTACGGTTCCTGAAAAATTGGAACCAATCCAATCCGTTTAAATCATGGAACCAATCCGAACCAATCCATTTAAACACAGATTGGATCGGTTTAGGACCACGGATTTACATAATTAAATAACAAAAAAATATATATAATACTTTAATTTCATAAAAATATAAATATAGCACCATATTAGTTTCACAATAGCAACATGTCTTTTCATAATAGCGACATACTATTCTAGAATTTAAACAATCATAAGAAAACTGGCTCCACCATAAGTATTTAGATCATTAGAAATTAACACTAAAAACTAGCAACCAAAAGTAATAAAAGAAGATGCTATGCGAGTTTAGGTTTGGATTTAAGTTTTATATGAAATAAGAGAAAATATTATACAAGAGGGTGTATAATAAAAATATAAACTATTTGTATACGGTTCAGATCAGTTCCAATCCGGAACCAATCTGCGAACTACGGATTTTTAATTTTTCAATCTGGAATCGAACCACGGATTCAACAAACCAATCCAAACCTACTGGATTGGACTGGACTGGATTGGATTACGGATTTCACGGATTCCTTGCTCAGCCCTAGTGACTCAAGGTATAATATGACTCACCTTAATATTAATCCTTACTATTTTCTTTTTATGCTGGCTTTACGAGACCCTTTTTCCTTAATCATTTTTCTTGTGATTTTTCTTTTGTTTTTGTTGGCCTTCAATTCACCCCCTTAAATACTTGAGTTTTTTACATAGTGACTCAGGCCTCGTTTGCAAGTTAACATTTTAGTAAAAAAGTCAAAAAGTTACTAAAAAAGCCAAAAAGCCAAAAAGCCTATAACTTATACTAAAAAGTCAAAGATTCTCTTTTCTCCTTACTTTTTGCACATCTTTTCGTAAAAAGCCAAAAAGTTACCCCAAACATACTAATTTTTTTTATCTCATATTTTAACCAAAAAATCAAAAAATTACTAAAATAACCCGTTCTCAAACGAGACCCCTTATTTATTATCTTCTTGACTGATTCACTCATCTATGTAATAGGATTCACTCATTTACACAATAGGCTTAACAGGTGGTTTTTTCTTTAGGTGTCCAACGCATGGTGCACCTTTCACCATATTTCCTTTTTGGCCCCAACTTTTATCATAATTTTGTAGTTATGTTGTTTTGGCCTCAAATAATTATATTAATCATACTTTGAGTAAATCAATGCCAAATTAAATTACACCTTAGCACGTACAGCTACGTAATTATTTATATTATATTATTCTCATTATTAAATACTTGCACAATAACTCCTAATGTAAATTAAATTTCATTTTATCGCATATCATTATAAAATTAATATTTATTTTACTATTATAGACTATTATTATCATTCTCATTAGTAATAATATTTAATTAAACTCTCATATGGTCCGATACTCGAAATTAAAATAATTCAATGAGTCAATTTTACCTTATTGAGAATTTCACAATTAAATTAGAATAAGAATTAAGTAAATGTAAAATATTATACGTGGCGGGGTCGTCACAATCTCTTCCCCTTAAAAAATTTGGTCCTCCAAACTTAAGGCGCTTGTACCTTAAAACTAATCATATGGTCTTGCTTTTTCAAAGTAACTTTCCTTATTATTTGATTTCCTCATCATTCGATTGTCTCATCACAGGGGTTTAGCTCATTTTCATTCAGTGGTTAATAACCCAAATTGTGATTCATCTTAATTCATATCAAAAGCTTTTTAATAAAATATAGCAGACCTCGAAGTCATCCCCATAATATTAAGCCACAAAATATATTAATCCCAACATACTACTCTTATCAATCACATATACTTTTATTTAGTTATTCACATATCTTCTAATAATCTTTATATTTCCAATAATCCATATGTCTCCAAATAGACAAATAATATTCATGATCTTACTTAGTTTTAACAAATCAAAGTACTCTCCTATTGATATCTTATATGAAGTCTTTAAAATTGGTTGGGTATGTGATACAACCTCAATAACAAATTTAAATCCACAAATTTTCTGACCACAATAATTTAGTTATTTGTTCTTATGGAATTCATAAGCCATCAAGTCAAATCGGTGGGGAAAAATTTTCTCCATTGGTTCCACAAGATAACTATTTAATCTCGGAAGTCAAAGACGACTCACTTAGGTGTATGATCACATTCACTTGATAGATCGAAAATCCATTCACATTCAACATTACATTCTAGGGTCCATATCGAAGGTATTAGGCCATACTCATAGTACAACGTTCCCAAATAATATAATTTTCTGACTAGCGATGAAACAGTTTTACACAATAATAGTCCCAATGATACATCCATCTTATAACAATTGACTTTAAATGAATGGATGGATCATGAATCCATTAACATGTAGACACTTTACTCACAAATAGTTTCCTTATAACAATCTTATTCTAATTATCTTAACAATCTCATATCAAGTTTCAAATGCTCAAGTAGATGAGTTCTAAATTTACCCACAATCAATTCAAATATTTAAAAGGGTGTCAATTCTAATTCAATACTTTTTGTATTGACTAGCAATGTTTATTTATTTATTTTTACCTATTTATGAAGTACCAATCTTCAATCTAATCTGATTGACTTGTTGTAATTCTTTTTTTTTTTTCCTTGACAATTTCTCATTCGATGTCCTATTAAAGTATCCTCTCATAAGTCAATGACATAACTATCTATGCAGCTTTTAATACGTTGGACATGTTCGGGGTAGACTCATTTCTTTACGACTTTGCTTAAGATTATTCGCCTCTAGCACCACAAAATTTCTAAACATCTTCTTTTATTCTATTGTTAATTCCACATTTAACTTTTTCTTTTGATCTTTGCCGTTTCCCTTGACATGTTTGCATAGGTTTCATTATATTTAATACTTCTTCCACTTTGTTTAATTTTTCAACAGAGATTCAACAACTTCTACATCATTTATACTTCTCATTATCGTTTCCTTAAGTCACATGTCAAAGGTGGATAATACTTGGGGTAATCGTAGTTGGCTTAGAATATAACACGACAGATGCAATCGGAAGCCAAATACTTATGCAAGATCATCGGTAGGGCAACCTATTAATTTCCACAAAGTTGACCGAGAATTCCAGATGTGAAGCTACGCCGGCTGAACGTGATTTCAATCGGACTTTCAAGGTCACTCAACAAAAGTATGAGACCCTATGGCTCAGACAGTAGGTCCTTTCAAAAAAACAACATACCTTCTTCATATCAAATAATTTCCTATCTGCCAATCACCATAGTTCCATGCACTTCATTGATCATCAGATATTTCAACTTCCCGAAATGTTGTCATAGCTTAACTTCACAAGTAACCACATAGCTTTCATTACTTCCTTATAACGCCGTATTCATACGAATCAATATACTTGTATTCCCCAATGTGCAAGTCAAAAATTATGTCTTCCTTAAAGCATTATAGATTTCACAATAGCTCTTCACTTCAACACTAAACGTATTAAACAAATAGTCTCTTTTTATCGTCGAAGTTTCGTATATCCCTATACTATATTTTCACAAATCATCATATTTGTACTCCTTAATATGCCAGTTAACAATTCTATTTCCTTATAACGTTAGACATTCCTCAATAGTTCTTAACTCTTGGCCTCAATACCACACTTACTAAACATCGCATCTCAGTTTCCTCATAATTATCAAAATTTAATAACAACTCTAAATTCTTAGACCCAATGCTTAGGCTATTTAACAAACATATCTCGGTCCCCTTGTAATCATCAAAGTTCCTTGTAGCTCATAGGTTTTAACCTTAATTCTTACATATGTACATATTCCTGAATGCATAATTTATCACTTACTAGATGCATGTAGCTTCTGTATGTATGATCACACAAAACTATAATGCCAAACACATTAAATATAAAAGAGCAAATTTCTCAAACTCTTGAGGCCAAATTGTGATTTCACAACTACAGGGGCCAAAATGAGAATTTTCAGGAATCCCGTGACCGCATTGTAATTTCTAAAAACTTCAGGGACCAAATTACAATTTTTAGAATATTCCATTGATACCAATAGAATATTCTGTGATGATGTCTACCTAAACATTTAAATCCTCAAACGCTGCTAAGAGGATTCGAACTCCTGATTACATCGTTAGCACCATACGCCTTAATCACTAAGTCAAACTTACTCTTGTGATTCCCTTGTCCCAAATAAATATTCAAAGTATTTAGATTGGCTACAAAATGGTCATCTTCAACCTCTAGCTGCGCATGGCTTTCTAATTTCAAGTTGACTTTATGTGCAAAGATTTGATCAACACGTGTAGTCCACCTCGACCTTCGCTTTGCCTGTTCTTTCTGGGTTTGGACTCCTCTTATCAAGATCTATCTCCTGTGTGCTCGAAACCTGATTTTGAGCAACTTAAAAGATGACAGTTTCGAAAACCCTTTCTTTTCTTTTCTTTCTTTTCTTTTTTTTTTTTTTTTCAAAGCCACGTGATGGGTTTGCTTGCTTGTTTTTTTTTTCCCTTCCTTTTTGCCTGTTCTTCTTCTTTCTCTATCTAGGTACGGACCCAACATGCAGACTAAACACACAAAGTGCACAACACTTATTCTTTCTTACTCATCACTGGCAGCACCTGACGCCATTCATTTTTGTTTTCCTGTTGTGGTACAAAATCACACAAACTTATCATGTATACTCTTAACCCATTACATAATTGTGCGTGTATCCTATACTCCAATATATATATATATATTTTTGAAAAACCATTGCTCTGATACCATTTTGTCACGACCCAAACCCGGTACTTGGAGGTTCGGCGTCGCGACAAGATAATAATTGAAATCATAACAAATTAATAGTGCAGCGGAATAAAATAAAAGGGTACCCAAATCTTCATTTAAGTATAATAAAAATATGTACATTGGAGCTTCTATTCGATTGCAATACCCGACGTACTGGTTTTGACATGTACTGGATAATTATTCGATTGCAATGCCTTGTGCCTATCCCATGTACTGGTTTTGACACGTCACCTGAAAGTGGTTAACAGTTATAAGCATATGGCAGAGTGAGAAATATTATATAGTAAGCATGAGGATACAAAAATTACCATGGATAATTATTCCAGCTAAAATATTAACATAACTTAATTTGAATAAATAACTTATTTAATGTGGCAGAAATTGAAATACAAAAATTATGTAAATAAATAACCATAGCCACGGTACAGAACAGAACAGAATAGAGGTCACTGGAGTGATAATCAGAACAGAGGTCAATGGATCCATGACAAACAGAGGACCACATAGTGGCCAAACAGAGGCCAATGGTTATTTAATTCCCCCAAGGCATATGACTCCCGTGGTGGTACTCACAGAAAATAATTATTTAGAAAATCATTGTCAAATAATTTCTAAAATTTAAATAAACATATCCATGGGTTTCATTTTAATCAAATGGAGTTCAGAAAATAATTAACGTAGTTGACATATAAATATAAGTTATAAAACATAACTTGTATAAATAAATTATGGTAATTCAAAACATATATAAAATATATTATAGTGACTCAAAATATAATATAACTCACTTTAATATTAATCCTTACTATTTTCTTTCTATGCTAGCTTTACGAGGCTCTTTTTCCTTAATCCTTTGTCTTGTGAATTTTCTTTTGTTTTTGTTGGCCTTCGATTCACTCTCTTATATACTTGAGTTTTTTACATGGTAACTCACCCCTTATTTATTATCTTTTTGGCTGATTCACTCATCTACATAATAGGATTCCAGCAATGTTAGGTATCATGAAAAACTTTTCATAAAAATAATCATGAAAATTTTGTGACCCTTGGATTACATTTAGAATAAAGCACCACACACTAATCAAGGTAATCCAAAGATTATAAATCTTTCATGATCATTTTCATGAAAAATTTTTCATGATCCCTAACTTTTCTCAACAGGATTCACTCATTTACACAATAGGCTTAACAGGTGGCTTTTTCTTTAGGTGCCCAACGCATAGTGCACCTTTCACCATATTTCCTTTTTGGCCCTAACTTTTATCATAATTTTGTAGTTGTGTTGTTTTGGCCCCAAATAATTATATTAATCATACTTTGAGTAAACCAATGCCAAATTAGATTACACCTTAGCACGTACAGCTACGTAATTATTTATATTATATTATTCTTATTATTAAATACTTGCACAATAACTCCTAATGTAAATTAAATTCCACTTTATCGCATATCATTATAAAATTAATATTTATTTTTCTATTACAGACTATTATTATTATTCTCATTAATAATAATATTTAATTAAGCTCTCATATGGTCTGATACTCGAAATTAAAATAGTTCCACAATTAAATTAGAATAAGGATTAAGTAAATGTAAAATATTATACCTGATAGGGTCGTCACAGTTTATACATTGACTGGGGTGTTACAAGATCTGTCAACAGTACCTAGGGAAAATTTGAAGAAAAATGAACCTTGATTCAATAATTTTCAGAAATTGAAAGAAGCATACGAGATATGGAACGGAGTCCGGATCCTCTGCCGTGGTCTCCTGCGGCGCTCCCCTGCGGTGCCCCAAAACGACGTCGTTTTGGGGCAAGTTTTCAACAAAAAAAAAAAGAAAAAGAGAAGGCAAGAACCAGAGAAGGGAAGAAGAAAGAAGGCAAGGAGGAGGAAGAAAGGCTTTAACCCAAGGCGCCACCATCTCCCTGCCATCGCCGCTGCAACCCGCCATCGCCACTCCCATAGCCACGAGCCCCCTTCTCTCTCCTTCGATCTCCATGGCCAGATTCAATATTGATGAGTTTGAAATTGTATTTCGAAAATTTCATGAATCTGATCTTGAAGTTCTCAAACCCACAAAATATATATATATATATGTATGTATGTATGTATGTATATGAAACTTCTTGATCTTATATATATATATATATGTATCCAGATCGTTTTGGTTCTGATTCTTGCCTTCTCTCTCTCCCTTCTTTTTTTTTTTTTTTTTTTTTTTTTTTTTTTTTTATGAATCTTGCCTTCGAAAATCAGAACCCACAAAATATATATATATGTATGGATAAAATATATATATATATATATATGTATATGTATCCAGTCCTGGATGTATCCAATCCATGAACTTGAACTCCATCCAAGATCAAGTTTATACAATATATATATATATATATGTATGTATACATCCAAGAATCAGATATATGTATATATCCATGAACCTGATTCTTGCCTTCGAAAATTTCATGAATCTGATCTTGAAGTTCTCAAACCCACTTTGTGTTCAAATATATGTATATATCCAAAAAAAAAAAATTCATGAATGAAACCCACAAAATATATATATATATATATGTATCCAGATCATTTTATATATATATGAAACCCACAAAAACTTCATGAATGAAACCCACAAAAAAACTTCATGAATGAAAACCCAAAACAGAAGATGCAAAATTCAGCAAAGAAGATAAAGCAGAGGACCCAAATGGATGTACTCGCCGCCTCACGTTGCAGTCTATGCTTGCTTGCACCTGCTACTCTGTTTCACCTCTTTGCCTCTGTCAACAGGTAGGTTCAAGCAAATGAGGTAGAAAGAAAAGGGAGAAAGGAGAAAGGGGTAAAAAAAAAAATATATATATATATATATATAACCAAAACGACGTCGTTTGGAGCATGGCAGGAAAGCGCCGTAGGAAAATACGGCAGAGGATCCGGACTCATATGGAACGACCCTTATAATCAATGCCAGCAGACTCAAGTTACAAGATATCAATTGGAGCACAAAAATCTACATGCTCAGAATAAATTAGGATAACTCACAGCCACTTTGTTGGCACTTCCATATTTGTTCTGGATCTGTAAAAAACCAACAACCCAATGTTAGTATTAGCAGCAGGAGCAATGCTAGGTATCATGAAAATTTTTTCATGAAAATAATCATGAAAGATTTATGACCCTTAGATTACACTTAAAATAAAACACCACACACTAATCAAGATAATCCAAGGGTCATAAATTTTTCATGATCAGTTTCATGAAAATTTTTTCATGATCCCTATCTTTTCTCTAGCAGCAAAGACCAAGGAAAACACGAAACCTTGAACACCTACCTTTAGTAAAGTCAGTTACATCCAACAACAGCAACTTGGCTTCAAAGTAATGAGCTAAAGCCTTTGCAAGCATTGGCTGGTAAAGTTCTTCAAAATGGGAAATATATATTGAGCTTAATGAAGAACTATACAAGATATGGAATGAACTATTTGATAGAGGAAGATGGAGAGTGAGGATGAAGAGAGATATATATATATATAGAGAGAGAAGAGAGAGAGAGAGAGATCAAAATCTTCACCAAAGCCTGCGCAGCATCGGTGTGTAACGGCACATTCAATTCCCTACAAATTTTCCCAATCTCATCCATCGGTTGAATGACTCCAATCTCATTGTTCCCTATGCTGATCGAAATGAGTCCAGTATCTGTAGCGGATCGAGGTCGGCGATTCCTTCGGAACCGACTGGAAGGTAGGTGACATCAAAGCCCTCTTGTTGTGGCTGGAAAGATTTTAGACATCACCAAATAATATTGTGGATTTTTGCATTATTAAAAATAGGAGAAGGATCATAGACTAATTTTTTCAAAATTAAAACACAAAAAAAAAAAAAACAAACAAACAAAACAAAAACAAAAAATTAATGGCCAAAAAAAATCTTAAACAACTACTTAAAAACTAGAACCCCAAAAAAATAATAATACAAAAATTGAGGAAACACACCCAAGAAAGAAAAACTAAAAAACAACAAATGAATTCTGAAAGACAACTTAAAAATTAGAAAGAAGAAAAAAAATAAAAACAGAAAAAACCCAAAAAATAATAAACAAATATCATATAGTTTTTGTATTAACAAATAATACAACAAATTAAAAATTAGAACACCTAAAAAACTCATAAAACAACTGAAAACAATAATAATAATAATAATAATAACAACAAATAACTTAACTAACAAAAAAGGAAAAATTAGAACACACAAAAAAAAAAAGAAAAAAAAGAAGGAAAACCAAAAAAAAAAGTACATGCAAAAAATGTAAAAAAATGTGCAAGAAAAATAACTCGAACACACCGAAAATAAACAATAAAAAAATAGTTGAATCAATACCGAAAAACTTCTTAAAAACTATAAAAAAAAAAAAAAAAAAAAAACTCAAAAATAGTTTCAAAAATAAAATATAAAAAATCAGAAAACAAAAAAAATTGCACTAACAATTGAATAAACAAAAACAGAAAAACAATTGCATTAATAGCTCAATTAACAAAAAAAAAAAATTTTAATGGCCCAGAAAAATCTTAACTAACCAGATGGGAAAATGATAAAAATTAGAATATATAAAAAAAAAAAAATAAGAAAAAGGAAAAATTTGAAAACAACAACTTAAAAGCTGTAAAGACGAAAAAAAATTAAAATTAAAAATTAAAAATTAAATTAAAATTAAAAATTAAAAATTTAAAAGTAAATTAAGGTCTGTAAACAACAACTTAAAGTTAGAAGAAGAACCAAAACTAAATAAATACAGAAATTGAGGAAACACCCAAGAAACAAAAAAGAAAGAACAATAATAAAAATAAAACAAATGCAATGAATTGAAATTTGAAAACAACTTAAAAATTAGAAGAGAACACTCAAAAAGCAGCCAAAAAAATAAAAATAGCTGAATAAAAAAAAAAAAAAGTAACGGCCCGACAAAAATTAATTAACCAGCCGGGAAATAGGTAAAAATTATAATGCACATAAATAAAAAAAGTTGAAAACAACAACTTAAAAGCTGGAAAACACAAGAAAAACAATTAAATTTTTTTTTTTTTTTTTAAAAGATGCTAATAAATACAAAAATTGAGTGGGACTCACCCAAGAAACAAAAAATAAAGGACAATAATAAAAATAAAAACAAGTGAAATGAAAGTTGAAAACAACATAAAAATTAGAAGAAAAAAAAGGAAAAACTACCAATAAATCCCATAAGTTGATCTTATGATCCATTTGGCCCCAAGTTTTAGTCTAATGTTCCGTTTGGTCCTGTCTTGCGTGAAAGGACATATTTGCCACAGTGTTTAATGTTTCCGTTGTTGGTGGATGCAAATGGTTGTGTTGTTGGCGCGTGGGGCAACGCGGGTTGTAAAGTCTGAGAAGATGATTGAGTTGTACCATGTGACACATAATAGCGTGTCACAAATTAGCAAAGCGTACTAAGGGGTTTTATAATGGTAGTAGAGATTTTGGTAGTGCCACGTGTCACACATTTGGGTTGCCCACATAACCGAAACACAACCTGTTTTACAACTCGTTTCATACATCCACATCTCCACATGTATAAAATGCTAACCCGATTCGTATTTCCCACAATCATGAAACCCTACTATAGCGATTTCGTGTATTTGTAGATTTCGATTGACAGTATATTCCGTTGCGTGATTCGGGGGAGGGAGGAGCGATATTGAAGCTTGATTGCAGCGTTACGTTGATTTAAGATTTGTGTGACATTGTAGGGCGTTCAACGTTTCGGAACCCTATTCTCAGTCTTCTGTGTTTGTTGGTTTGTCAGACGTCTGCAATGGCCAAAAAAGTTATGTCACCTAACATTGTTTTTGAAATCTTTGTGTGGTAATGTCTTACTTTGGTATTTGGTGTTTTCGTTCAGATTACCGATGTGGTCGGTCGTTTTTATGTTCAATCGTGCAGTTTTTGGGGTGTGTGTTTTGTTTTAGGGGTATTTGCGATGTGGATGTCGTGTTGGGGTGTGTGGGTGCTGGGCGTGTGGTTTTGGGTGTGTGGTGGGACAGTGTGGTTGTGGGTTTTGTTTTTATGCGTAGTGTCGTGTTGGGGTGTGTGGGTGTTGGGCGTGTGGTTTTGGGTGTGTGGTGGAATAGTGTGGTTGTGGGTTTTGGGTGTGTGGTTGTGATGATGTGTGTTTTTGGATGGTTGTGGTCAATGTAGTATTATATATTGTAGAACAATAGTTGGGACCATAGGAAAATGTATACTTTTTTAATGATTTGTCCTGCATATGTAGGGGTGGGATTTTCACTTTTTTTTGGTGCTGCAGAGAGTAAATGGGATATGTTGTGGTTCTGGTACGCAGGTGGAGATTGTGTGACTGTGTGCATTTTATTTGTGGTTTTGGAATTAGGTTTGGGTAGTTGGTTGGTTTTGTGTTTTTGTTATTGTGTGTCTGGGTTGTTGTGTGGATGTGGGTTTCTGTGTTGGGTTAACTGGACAGTATTTGAATGTGGTACATGCGGTATGGTATTGTTGGTATTGTTGTTAGGTGTTGTATTTGGTTGTGTGAGTTGGTATGTTGTTGAGTCTGAATGGTTCGTGTTTCGCAGGTCACATAAAATAGAGGGTGTTATGTGTTTTGTGTGGGTTTATTTTTTGTAATGACTTTTGTGTGTGGTTGTGTGGCATGTATGTGATTTGAGTGTCACGGTAAATGTGTATGTGGTTTTGTCTTGCAGATGGTGACAGGGTAAGGAGTTCGTGGACACGTTCATGTGAACGTAAACGTGTTGAGGGGCCAACTGGTTCAAATGCGAACAACCTTGGAGTGAAAATGCAGGGGTGAATTCTATTCAAGCAAGCTAAAATAAGAAAGGGTGAAGATGCGCGGTCTGTGGGTAAGATTGTGACGGGGGGCCAGCCTAAACAGCACACGAGGATGAACTTCCGTTCAAACATTGCAGGGATAGTGAAGCTTATGAGTTTGGCAAACCTGCAGGAGGGACACTTGAATCAGTTGAAAAGAACCATTCTGGATTATGATAGAGGCGATACACGTCAACAAGTTGAACCATAACGAATTCAGAAAGTGTGATGAGTTAATATGTAAAATTATAAGGGCATACAATGAGCGGGAGAATGCATTCAGCATTGGAGGTTCAATGGTGAAACTTGGTAGCAGTGACATTAGGTTAATCTTCGGATTACAATGTGGGAAGAGGCGCATGGACTTGTCGCCTGGACAAAGACCAGCATCGGACTTCATTCAACGTAGGTGTTCTGAAACTTCACGCATAACATCGAAACTAGTGAAGATGTTATTTTTAGAGGCTGTTAGTGGTCATACCAAACAAGATGAGGAAGACGCTGCGAAGCTATTAGCGCTGTACATTTGTGGGAAGCTTTTTTTCGCCAACTCTGGGGAGACAATAAGTTGGACATTTGTTCGGTACTTGAACAATCTGAATATCGTACGGATGTATGACTGGACAGGCGCAATCTTGGCAACGTTGATGGGGTCAGTCAAGGATTTTCACAAAACGCCGGGGAAGGTGACTGGCTGCGTGGTTGCGGTGCTGGTAAGTGTGTGACTGACTTCGTTGTAGTTATTGTCTTGTATGCGTGGTTGGGTTTATTTGCACGTTTAATTGGATTATTACATTTTGTGATGTGTGTGTCGCAGTATTGGTTGTGTGAACATTCTACAATAGTGGAGCCTGATACCGAAAACATGTTTCCAAGGTTCCTTAAATGGGGCATTGGAACACTGCTGACTAAAGCGCAAGGGGTAGAATTTGCTGGTGCTGTAACGTTTCAGGTATGCACGACGTTGGTTCCCAATCTGGTTGTTGTGGAAGTTTGTCAGTTGTAGTCTGATAATGACCTTTGTAATTTGAAAATGTCATTGTGTTTGTGATGTGAACAGATGAAGACTGATCGTCTGAGGTCTCTTGAGTATGAACGGGAAATGATGGGATTGGATGTTGAAGCGGTTGACAGAGATGTGGCTGACATTGTTGACATTGGCGCAAACAATGTTGGCGGTGATGATGATTTTGTTGACGGAGTTAATGTAATGAAAGAGACAGTTGATGTTGGAATGCGGGGTGGGAGTGTTGAGGCACGTGGGAACAACAAAATTGGCAAGAGTCATGCGGGTAATGTGCGTGATCATTCAGTGGGGATGTACAGCGTGAATCGATTAGTGCATATGAAAATTACATGCAGGTAGATTCTAAACTAGAAGAAGCGTTAACTGCAATCACAACACTTCAGCTGCAGAACAAAAACAAGGACAATATGATATCACTCCTTGAATAAGAGATTACTAAGTTGAAGAGTAAGAGCGACTTACAGGCTGTGAACATAGTTGGCGGTTTTGGGTGTGTTTTGAAGATGAAAGATGAGGAGCTTGAAAAGTTGAGGAAGGAGAATGGGGAAATGTAGAAAAAAATTTCATTATTGGAAGACCAACTGGAGGACCGTGACGTGCATGTTGTCACGCAAGCATTCCGTGACGCTGGAAATAAGCAAGTTGCTGGTGGAAGTGGCACGGGGTGCAGTGGGTATGGTGGGTCTTTTTTGTGCGATGTGTCACCGTTACGTGCAGTCAATGATTGTGCATAGCAGGCAGGCAATGAATCGAATGAGGTGGAGGTGCATGATCCAATGGATGTCCAGTAGTGTGATGTGGAAGTAGAAGTGTTGCCATATGTGGGTGAAGGAGTACCGCGGTTAGGCGGGCAAAATTCGTTGGTACGTAACATTAAAGGCAAAGTGAGGAAGGAGCGGAAGTTGGTAGACTATGAGTACCCGTTATTGGGGGTGCGTGATAGAAGGATGGGATCAGAAAGTGATAATGTTGGAGGAGAGAAGGACTGTGTGAGTAGTAATTCCATTATAGATGTGGATGCAGTTGAGGTAGCAGGGAAAAAATGGTCGGGATTTGATATCAACAACAGGTTAGGTGTGTGGAAGATGATGACATTTGAAGAGAAGACGAATATCAAACAAGCGTATGATCGTAACGGCAACGGGTAAGGTTTTTTTGATTCTTTCCCTTTATTATGTTGCTGTGTGTGTATCACCGTTTTGTATGGATCTTAAAACAATTTGTTTGCAAGGCTATTGTGTGGGCAGATGATTCTACCGGCGTGACAATAGACTTTACAGATTTGAAGGGACTGGTTAGACAGAGCAGTGTACGGGGCAATGTACGTTTAAATTTATCTTTAATGAGTTATACTTAGCATTTGTTAGTTGTAGAGTATGAATGTAGCAAATGGTGGCAGCATGCGAAGTGGTAGGTTTTTTGGTTTTTTTCTTTTTTTGAGGCGCAGTTGTTTTGTGTAACGCAGGTGATTGGTGCATATACGGAGCTGTTGAAAACTGATCAGTTGAAGCTGTTTGGAAATGATGATCAGGCAGACAAATCATATTTTTTTAGTAGTGTTTGCCTGGTGAGTTGGTGTGGGTGGGTGGTAAGTGATTATGTTGTGGTTATTTATAATGTGGTGTGGTTGTTGTATGTGTGCAGGATATGGTGAAAAGTGCAGATGTGGGAGGCTTTGATAGGTTTGTGCGGAAGAATATTTCTGCCGGTACCATGTGTCAGTTCATTCATTTCCCGATGTGCCATAATGGACATTGGACACTTGTTGTATACGATACTGAGAGTGGTGAGTGGAAGCATTACAATTCGATGCGGCAGCGTATGGAGAGAGTAGACGTGCATTACACGGAAGCGCTTTTGTTGGTAAGTTGTTAAGTAATGTTTGTTGATGTGTGGCTGGGACTTATGTGTTCATACTGGTATGTGTTTTGCATGTGTGGCAGAAGGAACGGGTGACGAACGTCATGAAACAGTCGCTGATTGAGTTGGGAATGGATGTTCTTAGCATCGAGGCTGATTTTGATCATGCCCTGGATGCTGTGAGTAGGTGCCTATAGCAAAAAGCAAAATCGTAAGTGTGGTAGTTATGAATGTGGTGACCTATTGTGTGGGTTAGTAGTGTTGTGTACTTCGCACAATTTTAGTGATTTAACGTAAATGTTGTTCAATGCAGGCTTGACTGTGGGATAATTGTGTGTGCTATAATGCGACAGTACGTGCACCATTGCGATGTGCAACGGACACTGCAAGGTTCCAACTGCAGCGTGTTGCGTGCAAATATGGTGAAGTCTTTTGTCAATGATTCGGTGCGGGGGTTGATATAGTATATATTTCTGCTGGTGCTTTATTTGGCTGATGGCATTATCATTAAATTAAATAATTTTTGCGAAATGTTCATATGACAATTTTTTGTTAGAAAGGTTGTTATTCCCGTGTAGTTATTTAGTTTTGAAACATACATTTAGTAGTTTTGGTTGTTGGTTTTTGCAGTTGTTGCACGTCTGTTTTTTGGTGTTGGCATACAGTCGTTGTCCAGTACTTGTCACGGGTTTTGAATGAAATTAGTTTTGGTTGGACAAATAATTTTGTGTGTTTTTTGCTGTGTATGTATGTTGACGGTCATTATTATGTGCATGATACTTGGGAAAAAATGTCGACGAATGTAGCCAAGTTTCTTTGGAAACGTAGCGAAATTAGTACGTGCAATTTGATTGTGTTGAGTGGTGCGTTACTGTGTGACTGCTTTATGGTGGCGAAAGTCATGTATGTGGTGATCTTGTATCTATGATGGTATAATATGAAAATGACAGGGTATTATTGGGCAGGTTGGCATGTCGGTTTTGTTGGGTGCGCGTTTGTTTGTCGACGTTAGGTGGGGTGATTGTGTTAATGCATGATGGGCAGTCTGTGGGAGACCGTGGGTTCGGACAGTGTTTGTGTGGATTTTTACGCGCATGTCTGTAATGTTTGATGGGTTGTTTGTTTGTACATGGTACATGTGAGACGGATTTGTAGGGAACAAATGTTGTATATCGGAGTGGGGTAAGGCATGTTTTGAAAAAAGATGTTGGAGGTGTTATGATTAGGTAATGTGGTTTTGAAATGTGAATGTGCCATAATGTTGTGAATCAATTGGACGTCAACTTGTAAAACGTAATAACAGGATAATAATAAGGTTTATGCGTTGCATGTTACGTGTCTTTAAAAAACAACAGAAAATGTTGTCGAAGCTGAAAACATGCTGAAAACATCAAAAGTGTTACGGGTCATAGTGTGTGGCAAACCCGATTATTCTGATTAAAACAGAATGACTATAAAAATGTTGTATTTGAAAATATATGTGGCTGCATGTAATGCTAAATTGGTTCTTTGCACGTCTTTCTGTTGTGGTTCCCCAAACGTTGGCAACGGCTGCATCTAATTTGTTGAACTTCTTCCCCCTTTGAAAGCATTTGTTTTTTTTTTGGCCTTCCCGGTGGTCGTTTGACAGCTGGTGGTTGTATGATGAAATCTTCAATGCTAAATGGTGGTTTCTCAACAGTGGGTATGGAGTGTATGTTGCAAGCGTAAGAATTCCGATACTCCGACACATGGTAATAGGGATCGACTAAATCATAAAGGTCGAGTCCGTTGTTGCGAATTGCAACAACAGCGTGAGCACAAGGGAATCCTTTGATTTGCCACTGGAAACATGAGCATGTACGCCTTCCCACATCAACCATTACTGATGGGCAAGAGTGGACCTCGAAAATCTCATTGTTGGACTGACTTAGAAGCCATGATCTGCCTTTGTTGTATGCTTTAACTAACTGATCTTCCATCTTCGGGCAAACAACACCAGGCCACGATTGCGCCTTGAGTCGGCATTTGGACATCTGTCACATAATCTTGGTCCGAATACTATCAACCAATTGAGTGATTGGGAGGTGGCGTGCTTCCCATATCCATGAGTTGAATGACTCGATGGCATTGGAACTCATTTCGCCATAACGCGCACCACTGGTGAGATAGATACAGTGACTTTGTTAGACAGAAATATACATGGTGACATTGTGAGCATGACACAGTATAAATTTGGTAAAATTAAAAGTGGTGATTGTGTATCGGAAATACGCATTTGCCCAGTACTGTGGCGGTAAATTCTTTAAGAAAGCTGGTGCCACCTTGGGACCAGCCTTCATGAACTCCTCCAATTTCTCGTTGAATGCAACAACTGTTGGTGCATACGCACAAGATCGGAATTTTGACAACAAACACGCGCGGTATGAACTGTTGATGTAGCATAATTTGTCTTGCAAGTTACATTCCAAATGTTCTAAGCAAAATGCGTGATGTGATGTGGGAAATATGACTGGGATTGATTCCAACAGGCCTGCGTGTCGGTCGGACAAAAATGTTAGTGCTCTTTGGCCATTTACAACGTTTGCGAGGTGTCCCAAAAACCAAGCCCAATTTGTTGTGTTTTCGGAATCAACGATGGCTATGGCTAAAGGGAATAGGCCTGCATGCAATTAATTTGTCAAAAGGTCAGTCAAGTATTTTCTTGTAGAATACTGTGTACATTAATATAAACAGACATGATCGAATGTGGCGAAACATGTTGCGCATGGTCACACAAAAACGTCATACCTTGGTTGCCATTTTTCGCTGTGGCGGCTAGCAAGTTCCCCTTAAATTTCCCCTTCAAAAACTTCCCATCCAAAAAAAGCATTGGTCGGCAATGGGCGAAACCATCAATACATACTTTGAATGATATGAAATACCTTGAGAAACGGTTGTGTTGTTCGTCGTACTCAATGTTGATATAATTGCCTGGGTTGTTAGTCATAACTGCATTGCTGTACCAACGTAATTGGTCAAACGAGATTGAGTGTACACCGAACATTTCACCACGGGCTTTTTCGACACCTAACCAGGCAACCCGATAGCTAACCTCCAAACTGTAATCTTTTTTCAAGTCATACACAACATCAGTGGGGCGTGTGAGGGGTTTGTCACTCACCTGTTCAGAAATGACATCAGACACTAAGTCAGAACCAGCCCTTGGGTTTTTGGGTGTCTGAACAGAAACACCACAGGTGTGCAAGCCATTCCACTTACGTATATAAAAAAATCCATTGGCATGTAACACACGTGCGTGTACGGACCGCATACATCCTTTCGATTCGCGCATCATGCATATTGCTGTAATCCGAACATAATCATTCTTAATATATTTGAACCGAAATCCGCACTCCACCGCATACTTGCGAAGAACCGTTCGAAATTCAGTAGCTCCCCCTTCAAAACTTTGGCTAACATTTCGAATTCCGTTCGCCCATGGAGCAGACAAAAAAACCTTGTCGACGTGGGGACAATATTTGTCCAAACAATCTTGTTCGTCATCCATATCCGACTCGTCAGACAACATATCCGACACACATGGACCAATCTGTACATTGTTGTGTGGATAGTGAACATTTTCTGAATATCCCGCACGTGGTACCTCAATGATAATATCAATGCATTGCAACCGAAAAGATCGAGCAAGAGAGATCATGTTCTGCATATCGACATCATTCTGTAATGTGAAGTTATTGTAACCTGGCATTTTGAAGAAATAACACAGATTGGCAGGTGTGAGTCCGGGGAATTTTCCATACACATGATTCACCAAGTCCTGAAATCGGAATGGGGCTTCCAAATTGACAGCGGCATTTGTATTACCGTAACAACAGATCAACATTACATGTGTATCCATTGGCTGTAACAGAAAATAAGCCGACACATTCAGAAGATGAAATTCAATAAGAAGACAAAGTCACACAACCTCACCCACAAATTAATAATAGTGACAATACAAAAACACAGAGTCAGATACACACACACAAACCACCCATACGAAATCAGCACCATCCCAGTCCCCACAGCCCACATCCCAGTGAATATACAAACATTGTAAACACATCCACACAAAGACAAACCACCCCCCAAACGAAACCCATTATCCTATCTCCCTCTCGGCTAATGCACCACCACATACACCCACATTGACCATACCCCACAAACACCAATTCATACACATGCCCAACACGTTATGTAACATGACATCAATGTACTGGTGAAATCTAGTCCACAAAACAAATCAACAAAACACATAAATCAACATCGCAAAAAAAGCATGACATACCCGCAAACCAACGGACATTGTCGAGGTCTAAATTGCTGCATATGCCACCGAAACACACAGGCGTCACATCACTAATAATACGACGGCACACCACAAACCCTAACAAATAAGTGGCTGACCCATCCTTCGAAGCAATATTCAACTTACCAAATATGGTGTAACATTCCCAAAAGAAAACGTCTGCCCATGAAACACGTCCCACTGAACAAACTGAGGGCACAATCGTCCACAAATCAATACCAAAAATGGGAAAAAGGATCAAATGGAACAAATCTGTCTAGTAATAGGACTTATTGGTTCAACAGTTTAAATTGGGGATTGATTGGTATAATTCTTTGTGAGGTAGGATTTATTGGTAAATAATCCAAGAAAAAACTCCAAAAACACCCAAAAACAATAATAATAAAAAATAGTTGTACTAACACCTAATAGACAACGATACAAAATTAGAACACTAAAACAATTGGAAAAAAAAAAAGCCAAAAAAAAAAAAACTAAATTAGCAGCTTAAAAATCAGAAAAAGAAAAATAAGAGCAACAAAAACTCGGAAAACACCCAAAATTAACAATAAAAAATACAATTTAAAAAAATACATGCAACCAAAACCCAAAAATAAAAAATGAACACCTAAAAACCTAAGAAAACCCACAAAAACAATTTTTAAAATGTTGAATAAACAACAATATATATATATACAAAAATTTAAAAATTCAAACAGGAAAAGAAAAACTCAAATGGTACAGAAAAAAAAAAAAAAAAACCCCAGAAAACAACTTAATTAACAACTAAAAGGAAGGGTAAAAATTGAAACACAGACAAAAAAAAAAATAATGGCCAAAAAAAATCATAATTAAAATAAGAAGCTAAATTAAGGTTGGTCTTGTTTGTAATAACTTTAAAAAGTCAAAAAGTTAAAAAGTCACTATCCTATTTAAGTCATATCATCTTATTGAAGTCATATCACCTCTCTACCACATCACTTCAAACCCAATCCATACCCAACCCATATTTCATAAAAAGTCAAAAAGTGTATTTATTTAGATCATCTCAAACCACCCCTAAACAACTACTTAAAAACTAGAACCCCAAAAAAATAAGTAGTTTTTTTTTTAAAGTCCCTGGTATTAAGATTTTATAGTATAAAGGACACATAATATTTTCATAATGTCTAAGGTCCCTCAATATCGTTCTAGAAAATTTTCGACCCAGAGAATTTCTCTGTGTTTTTGACCAATTTTCTCTGTCTTTTTGATCAAACCAGAGAAAGTTGAACAATTACCATTTTCATTTTAACTAATTTTCTTTGGACTATAAGACATTCAGACAATAACAACCCAAAAAAAATTTGAACAAATACCATTTTCATTTTGACCAATTTTCTCTGCACTGTAAGATAGTCAAAACACCAAAAACAATGGATATCATAGCACAACACTTAACCAAATTAGTAAATTCCACCAACAATGGTATGAAGTTCATGGCTTGCTTCCTAATGATGATCATATCGTAAATGTTACTCACAAAAAGTTTGAAAGCCTCATAAAATCCAAAAAGCTTGAATTCTTTGGGAAGTTCAGAAATTTTTTGAGTTCAAACCAGAGAAAATTCAAAAGCATTCAATTTTCTCTGAATTTCTCTGGTTTGAATTAAGAGAAATTTCAGTAATTTTCTCTATGTTGTTGAATTTTCTTTGGTTTGAATCAAAGAAATTATTGATGTCTAAAAGTCAATCTACATTTCAAGAGATTAAAATGCAGAAAAGGGGCTCTATAGATAGCTAAATTGAAGAAAAACTTCAATTTTCAAAATTAAAATAGAAGATAATAAAGAGAGAATGGAAGAGAAATTCTTTCAAGACTCACATACCAGCAAACTATGTTAAGCTTGACATCTTCACCAAACTCATATACCATCAAAGGGTTTTGTTCAAACTCACATCTGTGTTAAACATTTTCTTCAAGGGGTTTTCAAACCCACATTCCGGTGACGCCATAGGATCAAATGAGGCTAGAGAGGTAGGGTTCTTGGGTGATTTTGGGGTTGTTTTTGTGGAATTCGAGGAGGTTTTCGATGTCAGTCAAACGGCCAGACTTTGCAAGGCGCTTGACGGTGAGGTCTTGGGCGAGAGGAGGTTGGAAAGGAGGACGTGTAGTGATCGGAAAGGGAAGAGTTTAGAGAGAGAGAGAGAGAGAGAGAGAGAGAGAGAGAGAGAGAAAATGAGGTTTGATTTGAGAGAGTCAAATTTCTCTGTAATATATGGGTGTGGGAGTTGAGGGACCTTAGACATTATAAAATAATATTGTGGATCTCTTTCATTACAAATAATACAAAAAAATTTCCCAAAAAATAATAATACAAAAATTGAGGAAACACCCAAGAAAGAAAAAATAAAAAACAACAAATGAATTCTGAAAGACAACTTAAAAAAATTAGAAAGTATTTAAAAAATAAAAACTTTAACGGCCCAAAAAAAATTAATTAACCAGTTGGGAAAATGGTAAAAATTATAATATATATAAATAAACAAAGTTGAAAACAACAACTTAAAAGCTGGAAAACACAAGAAAAACAATTAATTTTTAAAATTTTAAAGATGTTAATAAATACAGAAATTGAGTAAACCACCCAAGAAACAAAAGAAAAGGACAATAATAAAAATAAACCAAATGAATTAAAATTTGAAAACAACTTAAAAATTAGAATAAAAAACTCCAAAAACAATAATAATAATAAATAGTTGCACTAACACCTAATAGACGACGATACAAAATTAGAACACTAAAACAATTGAAAAAAAAAAAATAGCCACAAAAAAAAAAAAAAAAAAAAAAAAAAAAAAAAAAAAAAACTAAATTAGCAGCTGGTTGAGAACAACAAAAACTCGGAAAACACCCAAAATTAACAATAAAAAATAAAATTTTAAAAAATACCCAAAACCCAAAAAAGAAAAAATGAACACCAAAAATTTGAAAATTCAAACAGAAAAGAAAAACTCAAATGGTGAAGGAAAAAAAAAAAAAAATCCAAAAAACAACTTAATTAACAACTAAAAGGAAGGGTAAAAATTAAAAAAACACATACACACACACACAAAAAAAAAAAAAAAACTGCAGCAAACATCCAAAATATAAAATAATAAATAGCTAAATTAAGGTCTAAAAACAACAACCTTCAAAATTAGAACACCAAAAATACAATACAAATATAAAAACAAAAAAAAACTCAAAGAATACGTTAAACATATCACTGACAAGAAACGATATATTCAAATTTGAAAAAAACTTAGAAAACACCCAAAATAATAAATAATAAACAATAAAAAATAGTTAAAGTAATACATGAAAACAACTTCTTAAGCTGTAACAGTTGGAACAAAAAAACAATAAAAACAAAAGCAGAAAACAACTTAAAAGCTGAAATCACACAAGAAAAACAGTTAAAAAAAGGTGAAATAATATGTCTGTAAACAACATAAAACAACTTAGAAACTGTAACAAAAAAAAAAACTCGGAAAACGAACACCCTAAAAATTAATTAAAAGAAACAGTTGCACTAACTGCTGAAAAAACAAACCAAAAAAAAAAAATTTTGCATCAACACAACAGCTGCTTCAACAAAAAAACAAAACAAAAAAATTAACGGCCCAAAAAAATCTTAATTAATAACTGGAAAAATGGTAAAAATTAGAATACCAAAAAACAAAAGAGTTGAAAACAACTGCAAAGCAACTTAAAAAAAAAAAAAAGAAGGAAGAAAGGAGAAAGTAAATTAAGGTTTGTAAACAACTTAAAAATTAAAACCCAAAAATAAATAAGGGCAAATTACACAAATAGTCCCTATAGTTTGGGGCTTGTGTCACTTTGGTCCCTGACTTTTCAATTGTGATACATTTGACCCTAAATTTTGAATCTTGTTCCAAATAAGGACAATTGAATATATAATTAGATTTTTCAAGGGTAAAATTGTCAATTTGATAAAATATAAACTAATTTGACAAAAATAAATGTTAAACAAATATTTTTGAATTTTAAAAAATTATTTCTACCTACTAAAAATAAAATTATGTAAAATTGATAAATCTTTTAGACATTTATTTATTTTTTTTACCATATTAATTTTTATTATGTGTTTGGACGATGATCATGTAAAATTAATTTTAAAAAATTAATCATGTAATTTTTATTAATTTTACATAATTTTATCATTGGTGGATAAAAATAATTTTAAAAAAATTTAAAATATTTTTTTGACATTTATTTTTATCAAATTAGTTTATATTTTATCAAATTGATGATTTTACCCTTGAAAAATCTAATAATATTTTCAATTGTCCTTATTTGAAACAAGATTCAAAATTCAGGGTCAAATATGTCACAATTGAAAAGTCAGGGATCAAAGTGACACAAGTCCCAAACTATAAGGACCATTAGTGTAATTAACCCAATAAATAAATACCGGAATTGAGGAAACACCCAAGAAACCAAAAAAGAAAGGGGATTTTTAAGATCCCTGATATTAAGATTTTATAGCATAAATGACACTCAATATTTTCATCATGTTTAAGGTCCCTCAACATCGATCTAGAGAAAATTCGATCCAGAGAATTTCTCTGGATGAATTTTCTTTGGTCTTCACAGAGAATTTCTCTGGATGAATTTTCTCTAGTCGAATTTTCTTTGGACTTCACAGAGAAATTCTGGTTCACAGAGAATTTCTCTAGATGAATTTTCTCTAGGCTTCACAGAGAAATTTTGGAGAATTTCTCTGGTCGAATTTTCTCTGGACTTTCACAGAGAAATTCTGGTTCACAAGGCTTCATTATTATTGAGAATTTCTCTGGACTATAAATTTGAATTATTGAGAATTTCTCTGGACTGTAAATCTGTAATTTATTGCGGGGTGCATTCACAAGGCTTCATTATTATTCAAAAGCAAAAGAGAAACAATAATTACAAGCAAACCAGAGAATTTGGGAAAGATGAAGAATGAAGTTGGAAGATAATAGAGAACTGCAATTTTCTCTGGTTGCCTCTTTAGGTGCTGAAGAAACTTCATGGGCCTTATTCACCACAGGCTCAGGTTGTATTGGGACCTCTGGTTCTTGATCATGCTCTTCATCTGCCTCCTCATCACCTTCATCAAGAATGTCTTCTTCACTTTCACTTTCCTATAATTCAACATCATATTTGAGTGATAGTATTCCAAGACTCGTCATTTTTTTTAACCAGCTATTAATATAATGCCACAAGTGAAAAACATATAAATCCTAAACTACTTAAAACCAGGAAAACTTCACTCAACTCAATGAGTCTTTGTCCCAAATACTCAGGGGTCCTAAATACTCAGGGGTCCCTCAACATCGATCCAGAAAAAATTCGATCCAGAGAAATTCTGTCACGACCCCATTCCGCCCCAAGTAGAATGGTGTCATGATGGCCAGCAATCCGAGATTACCAAAGGCCAACTTACAAAGTCACACATAATCAGAGTATACATATGGGGCTTACGTGTGCGGAAGCAATAAATTTAAATCTAAGTAGTCCATAAGAGCTGTGCATAGATCAAAGGAAATGACATACATCTTAATATGGTTTACAACTTAGATACAAATAAAATAAAGTACATGTTACATCTTGATCAAAAGGCTTCTCAAGCCAACATATACAAAAAAAAAAATGAATTACAAACTAATAAGCATAATCTTCAAGATGCTAGCAAAACATGAATCCGAAAACAATCTTGCAAATAACATCTTAGGCGTCACCGCCTTCTTACTCGTCACCTACATATATATAAAGGGGAGGGTGAGCTTGGATACTTAGTGAATGATATAAATAATAAAGGATTAAATGAATGATATCCGAGATCTTTATCGAAACAATACATATCATAGCTTATAACAAAACATGGGATGAACCGAGTTCATCATTCAAAGTCTTTCAAAGCTTCTAAGGATGTTCACTAACATCTACATAATACAAATGATGACATTCCTGACAAAACAAAGGAATAATCGTCTTGGAATCGAAGCACACCCGTTCATGACCGTCGGTGGCCGACCCAGAATCGGTTAGACAACCCACCCGGAAAACCGTCGGTGGCAAAATGTAACCCACCCGTACAAGACCGTCGGTGGTACCATTCGTACATGACCGTCGATGGCAAAGAGATATCTCAAACATAGGTGCTACATAGGCTTAATGTCCCCTAGCACGAAAGGACCTTCCAAGAATGTCATCAAAACAAACATAATACTTGATACAAAAATTAGAGGATAATCATTCATACTTGAGCAAATACTTTTCCAAAACAAAACAAAGCAAAACTTTATCAAAGCGTTATAACATAACTTTATTAAAAATACCACTCACATAGCTCTTCGGGTGTGGGGGATTAAAGCAAGGATCCAAGGCCTACAAGTACATAATAAATCCCATTGAATGCACTTCAAGAAGACAATAAGAGATGCTCAAAGATGGATATGAAATGCATTTTCAAAATAAGCTTCACATGAGTGCAAATAATCCCGGCATTTCTTTCTAAAGCCAAGTCAAGACAAAGCAAAACATGTGCTGGGAGTTAAAACACTGTTTTTCATCTAGGCCCCGTTTGTTTTGGGTTATAGGGAGGGGATTGAGATTCATAGTGAGGTAGAACCCACTAATATCATGTTTGTTTTGAGAGATGGAGGGGGGATTCGTAATCCCCTCCGGACTACGAATCCCCTTGGGGAGGGGATTAGGATGGGCCTGTAGGACTTTGTATTAGAAAAATAGTCCGGCGGACTAGAATTTTTTTATTTTTATTTATTTTTTATTTTATTTTTTACATGTCGGGTATTTTTTTTTTTAACATTAATGTTTAATTTTTTTGTATTTTTTGTTAAGTAAAAATCATTATTTTATTTGTTTTCTTTTTTTCTGGAAATTTTTTATTTTATTTTTATTTTTTTAAAATTTTTTACATGTTGGGTATTTTTATTAAAACATTAATGTTTAATTTTTTTGTATTTTTTGTATTTTTTTTATATTTATTTTATATAAAAATAATTTGAAAATCACTACACTAACAACTATCATCAAAACAAACACAATTTTACTTAATCCTCTCACTATCAATCCTCTCACTAACAATCCCCTCACTATCAATCCTCTCACTAACAATCCCCTCACTATTAATCCCCTCACTATCAATCCCTTCCATTCTATCTTTGAAAACAAACAGGGCCCTACGGAAAACATGCTGGGTACCAACCAGGTCTTGGAATGGATGCACAGAGATGATCTAAGCAAAAATGGCCTAGCTGGGTGAACTTAGGGAGTCTTGGCCGAGGTCCCACACCTCTTGGCCGAGATGTGATCTTCTAGGCCTAGTTGTGCATGCAAGATAGGCTAAGGTGCAAGTGATCATGCAAGGTAGGCCAAGGTGAGATACGATGTTTGGCCTAGGTGTGAGGTCTAGGCAAGAGTGGGTCTCAGTAACCACACTCAGGCAAATGAAGTCTGGGAATCTGGGTTTTCCCTTGAAGAGCATGAACATGAAGAGCATGAAGAACATGAATGCTAAAATCATAACTTCTTATTCGAAATTTGAGATTTCATGATATGAGTTTAGAAACATGGACTTGGGTACCCATACTTGAAGTTTTCATGAAAACAAACACAAAAACACGGGACTTGTTTCAAACTTCCGGATCAAACATGGTTTTTCTTCAAGAACACAAGAACAACATTTTTCTCTTTCTAAGACCGAACTTTAAATTAATGCATGGCTTATGAATCATGCTAGATCATGCAATGTGATCAAATAAACATAAAGGACAACAAGAGTAGATCAAGAATCTAACCTCAAAACACGGATCAAACGGTTCAAACTCTAAGGATCAAGCTTGGAAATCTATTCTCACTCTAAGAACTTCTTCTTCCCTCTTCCTAGAGCTTCTCTCTCTACAAGGCTAGGATATGACAAAATGATATAGGTTTCACAGCTAGTACCTGACTTAACCCTCTGTTGGGACACGTGGCACTACTGGATTGGATCTCCTCAAAAGGTGCCAGAATGAAAAGACAAGAGCATGGCAAAGTGTGTATAACAAGTAAGGTGGCATGGGCATTCTGACAAGGCAATGATCTCGGATTAGGACATAGTCTTCGGCAAGTAAGGTCTCACTGATCTCGGCTAGGAAGGATAACACTTAGCCTAGCTGTGCCACACCTCGGTCTAGGTCATACCAGTCCAGGAACAAGATCACTAGGTGCAAGGATCAAAGATCTAGGACGCCTTAGATGGTAACATCTCAGCTTAGATGATACACATCTTGGCCTAGGTAAGGCACACCTCAGCCTAGATGATGACATCTCGGCCAATATGCCAGGGTGAAGGTGGAGGTCAACCAAAGTGGTTCCAAGATGGTCCTAGGCTTGAGACACCAAGCAAGGAACAAAGCATGCAAGCAACACTTAGGCAAATCACATAAGCACAAAATAAGACAGGGACCTTTACATAGGCAAAACGAATCAAAGTCTAAAGATGTAAGCTTAATAAGGTAAAATCATGTAAATGCTCGTGAACATGACTAAGACAAGAATGAGGGTTGTTATAAATTCTCTGAGAAAGTTCAATCCAAAGAATTTCTCTAGACTTCACAGAGAATTTTTCTGGTCAAATTTTCTCTGGACTTCATAAAGAAATTCTGGTTCACAAAATTTCTTTGGACGGATTTTCTGCATCAGATAGAAATTCTATTACAGGGTAAATCTCCATCTCTTACAAACCAGGAAAATATTAAAGATAACAAAACAAAAAAGAATGGAACTATTAATCATGAAGTAAAAGTCATAATTGATATAGAGAAAATTGCAGTTCTCTCGTCTCTTCCAACTTCATTCCTCATCTTTCAAACCAGAGAAAATTGAAATTTCTCTAAGTACCAAAGAAATGTAGAGAAAATTTGTGTGGCTTTATGTGGCTCTATATTAGAAAAAAAAAAATTTGTATGGCTTTGTGTGGCTTTATCCAGAGAAAATTGTGTAGAGAAAATTTGTATGGCATTGTGTGGCCCTATCCAGAGAAAATTGTGTTAGAGAAAATTTGTGTGGCTTTGTGTGGCTCTATCCAGTGAAAATTTGTATGGCTCTTTTCCAATTTTCTCTAGTTTTTTGTTGTTTAATTTTCTCTAGATTGTAAGACATTCACTCAACAACAAACCAGAGAAAATTAAACAACCACCATTTTGACCAATTTTCTCTGGATTGTAAGACATTCATACAACAGCAAACTAGAGAAAATTAAACAACAACAAACCAGAGAAAATTGAACAACAATAAACCAGAGAAAATTGAATAACCATCATTTTGACCAATTTTCTCTGGACTATAAGACATTCATACAACAACAAACTAGAGAAAATTGAACAACAACAAACCCAAGAAAATTGAACAACCACCATTTTGACCAATATTCTCTGGCCTGTAAGACATTCACACAACAGCAAACCAGAGAAAATTGAACAACAACAAACAAGAGAAAATTGAACAAACACCATTTTGACCAATTTTTTCTGGACTGTAAGACATTCATACAACAGCAAACTAGAGAAAATTGGACAATCACAATTTTGACCAATTTTCTCTGGACTGTAAGACATTCATACAACATCAAACTAGAGAAAATTGAACAACAACAAATCAAAGAAAATTGAACAACCACCATTTTGACCAATTTTTTCTAGACTGTAAGACATTCATACAATAGCAAATCAGAAAAAATTGAACAACAACAAACCAGAGAAAATTGAACAACTACCATTTATCCAACAATATAATAAATAAACAACCAACAACAGGCAAGCAAATTGTCAATTGATACAAAATCTCAAAGAATAACTTGCTGATTCATGAATGGCTCTCTCAATTTTGATAGAAACCAAACAGGACATCAACGAACAGAAAGGTGGAATTTTTTCTTCAATAATTCAAATCAAACTTGCAATACAAATCAAAGCTAGATAATTTTTTTTCTTCAAACTTCAATGGCAGAAGAGAGTTGGTAAGTCTACTTTCTGTTAACCTTTTTCAAGCAACCCCAAGGTCTGTAAGTTGCCACGACGATATGAAACCAATTTCCAACATCAACAACAACTCTATTAAGCAAAACAAATAGGAACAAATAACTGAGTATTAATCTCTCATATCATTACATGTAAAGTAAAGGTAATCCAATAACCCCCAAGCTCATAACATCACAGCATATCAAGAGATGTCTATATAGTTATACAGTACTTAACAAAATGGCTTTGTCAAGAGATATCTAGAGAGAGAGATCTTCACATCAAAGAATAATTTATTTTTCTATAAATTTATGTACAGCAACAAATAATGACACTTCAAGAACTACAAGAATCCCAATCAAAAGCTTAAAAACAAATTGCTCTACAATATCCTTAGTTCCCTACAACAGGGCACTTAATCTAATTCCAGAGAGAAATAAGTTTACCTGTAATCTTTTTGTAATCAAAAGCAACAGTTGTCATCTGGGTCTTGTTCAGAAAACTCAATTGTACCATATCGAGTGGAGTATCATATGAAAGATATCATACTTCATAGACCTAGCATGCTAGAAAAATGTTGTTGTACTTTCTTTACTCTCTGTTGCATCTTGAGATACCTCTTTTGTGGGATTGAAAGGAGTTCAACGCCAACGGCAATAGGAAGATCTCAACGACGGAGCTCGTATCAGTCATGAAAGCTCTCCAATCCAACATATCGGAGGAGGAAGTGAAGCGGATGATGGAGGAGCTTGATACCGACCTCGATGGCTTCATCAGGACAAGAACGGAGTGAACTTGTCTTTGAGATCGACAAGAAAGAGACAGAGAGAAGAGCAGCGAGATATATCAAATTTCTCTGTGATAGATGGGTGTGGGGTTTAGGGAATTTAGACATCAAAAAATAACATTGTGGGTCTTTTCCATTACTAAAAATGAGAGAGGGACCTTAAACTAATTTTTCCAAAAAGAAAGAACAATAATTAAAATAAAAAAACAAATGAATTGAAAGTTGAAAACAACTTTAAAATGAAAACACAAAAAATTAACTCATAAAACACCCAAAATAAATAATGAAAAAATAATTGAATTAATACCTGAAAACAACTTTAAAAACTTAAAAACTGTAACAAGAAAAAAAATCAGAAAACACTAATCAATTAAAAAAAACAGTCGCACTAACACCTAAATAAGCCCCCCAAAAAAAAAATGTATTAACAAACCCAATTGGGAAAATTCAAAAAAAAAAGTTGAATAAAAAAAAAAACTCAGAAAACACGAAAAAAATCAATTAAAAAAGCAGTTGCACTAATAGCATAATAAAAAAAAAAATTTGCATTAACCCACCAGCTTGGAAAATTTTAAAAAATTAGAATACAAAAAATAAAAAGCTAAAAACAACTTAAAAATTAGAAGAAGGAAAAAAATAAAAATAAAAATAAAAACCCAAAAACAATAATAAAAAATATATAGTTGTATTAACAAATAATACAACATGTAAAAAATTAGAACACTAAAAAAAGGGAGAATTTTTTTTAAGGTCCGTAATAATAGTAATTCAGATGATAGAGGACACCAAAAAAAGGGGTGATGCATTAGGTCCCTCAACTATATCGCGTGCATTTTTAATTATTTCATGGACTAAAATACCCTTCACAAATCAACATAGAAACTAAACTGGATTCCGACAACTGAGTTCCATTTCAAACATCCAACCATCTTCACGAGCAAGAGAATAACATAATTAGGGTTTCAATATCATCTTCACCATCGACATTAGAGTTTCATTATCTTTTCCAAAAATCTTTCCCATTCCTTCCTCACAAATTTCTCTGACTCCGTTTTCACTGTTCATCGTCATTTCAGTTCATCTTTGTCACATTGTATTTTCATCTCAGGGCATATCAGTTCGTAAATAGCGTTTCATCCTAACTTTGGTAAGTTTTTCTACAATCTAACGAGTTTTTGTCTGGAAACACAGTTAATTGCATTTTATATTAACCTTCTATTAATTAGGGTTTCAATTTCGTAATAAAAGCTACATGAATTTGAAAAAAGTTATTTCTCTGTGTTTTGAACTTATTCTTGAACATGTTTGTATGATTTTATCTGCAAATTTCCCTGGCATTTGAATTTCTCTGATATTTGCTTGATGTATGTTACTTCTTTGAATTTTCTCTGGCATGTTTATTTTGAAAAAAAATTATTCCTCTGTGTTTTGATCTTATTCTTGAACATGTTTGTGTGATTTTGTTTGTAAATTTCTATACTCTCTAAATGTCTCTGGAATGTCTATTTTTCTCTGGAATGTGTAATTTTCTCAAACATTTTCATTTTCTGTGCTTGCTAAATTTATGTTTCTTTTTTGAATTTTCTCTGGCTATATTTTACATCTATATGTAATATTACTCTCTTGTCTATGTCTAAGTTTCTCTAGCATTTATAATTTTCTTTGGCCACATCACTTGTCTCTCTTGTGTGTCTCTATCATGTTTAATTTTCTCTGGTTGTGTATGTAAATTTCTCTGGCATTTTAATATTATGGACTGAAAATTTTCTCTGGAATGTGTAATTTTCTCTGGCATTTTCATTTTCTGTGCTTGCTAGGTTTATGTTTCTTTCTTGAATTTTCTCTGGCTATATTTTACATCTATATGTAATTTGTAGCAATTTTTGAAAATTTCTCTGTCAAGTTTATGTTGCTTTGGTTATTTTCTCTGGGAATGAAAATTAGATGTGGCTACATGTATTCCACATGAAAACACTTAGTATTCTCTTGTCAGTGTCTAAGTTCTTTGGAATTTATAATTTTCTCTAGCCACATTAGTTTTCTCTTTTGTATATGTCTGCCATGTTTAATTTTCTTTGGTTGTGTCTGTAAATTTATCTGGCATTTTAATATTATCTGACTTGCTAGATTTATGTTTCTTTTTTTGCAAATTTCTCCGGTATGTTTATTTTGTTCAATTCTTGGTTTCAATGTTGTATAATTTTCTATGGCATGTTTACGTTGCTTTATTTATTTTATCTTACTAATTGTGGAATGGAAATTTTCTCTGGCTTGCCATGTTTACTTTGCTCTGTCATATTCATTTTCTGTGCTTGCTAGATATATGTTTCTTTTTTGAATTTTCTCCGACTATATTTTACTTCTATATGTAATTTTAACAATTATTGAAAATTTCTCTGGCGTGTTTATATTGCTTTGTTGATTTTCTCTGAGAGTGGAAATTTTCTGTGGCTAAATGTATTCCACAAGAAAACAATTAGTACTCTAACATTTAATTTTCAGTGACTAATTTTCTCTGACATTTATAATTTTCCCTGGTCACCTTAGTTTTTTCTCTTATGTGTAATTTTCTTTGACATGTTCAATTTTCTCTGGGATTTAATTTTGACATCTTTATGTTTTCATCATTGTCTAGAAATGGCAAAACGTAAAATTAGCAAAACACCAGAAACATCGAGTAAGAAACAGAAACTCTCTTAGTCTTCTTATGATCTTAGATCAAAAAGCAGCAAAACACTACAAACACCTCGCCAAAACACACAAGTCCAAGGTGATGAAACAACTAGCATCAAGATGAATACCCCAAGTTCAAAAGACTCAAGCTTAAGGGGGAAAAAGCTTGTTAAACTCCACAGAAAGAGAGCTCATTACAACATTCAATACCGATCCAACCTCTCATCTGTTGCTATAGCGATCCCGGGTTTACCCCTTGTTGTACAGTAATCCGGACATGTGTCCGTGGATGTTGGTAGTTGAGTATTGTCTTGTTTACATCCTTTCTTGCTTTGTATTTGAGTTATAGGATGTGTTGGGCAGGTTTGTTACAGGTTGGTTGAGCTTAGGAACAAGTCTAGTTGCCCAGGTTTTGGCTGGTCCACTCGAGCGGAGATGTCCACGCTCGAGCGGAGAGGTTGTTGTTGCTTGTGCGCTCGAGCGGGGATTTTGGCGCTCGAGCGGATAATGCATACGTCCAGTATTTTGTGCACCTACAAAACTTCTGCAAGTGTGGTTCCTACGCTCGAGCGGGTTTGGTGCGCTCGAGCTGGTTGCGCTCGAGCGGGGATGTTGAGCTCGAGCGGACAGTGTATTTTTGGTGAGAGTTCTGGGAGGGGGAGACCTGAGCTCGAGCGGACTGGTATCTACGCTCGAGCGGAAGAACTTTGTGTCTGTGTCTTGGCGCTCGAGCGGACAATTTTGCGCTCGAGCGGACCATGTGTGTTGTGTCTTTACGCTCGAGCGGAGTGTCTTACGCTCGAGCGGACCTGTCGTATAACTGAGTGAGACTGGGCATTTTAAATCACTTTTTGACTTATCTTCTCTCTCTTACTTTACCCAAAACGCCATTTTCAGAGCTTATCACTCAAAAACCTTACTTCTCTCTAAGATTTGATCTACCTAGGGTGATTTCCTACCCTAAGGCCTTTGTTAAAAAGATAGAGGGTGACTTGGGCTTCGTTTTAATCGGAACAAATTTGGTTTTGGAGCAAGTTGGGTGTTGGGCATCATCTCCTTTGGAACTCATCTTTGAGGTAGGGATATCCTACTCCTCTTTATGAGTTTTGTCTTTAAATTTTAGCATTTTGATATGTTGGGGTTTGTTGTGTGATTTTGGGAAACTTTGGGCCATTGTGTAATTTTACAAAAGTTGGGGGTTTCATCTATGATAAACCTAGAAGCATGTTTAGTATAGAAACATGGAATTAATGTTGAAACATTAAGGAAATTGGAACCTAAGGGTTATGATGTTAATTATGGAGAATGCCCTAATTACATTGATTGATTAATTTGGATAATTAATTGTGTTGATTTGTGATGTATATAATTGTTGTTTATATGCATTGTGTTGTGTTGGAGGAGATAGGGGATGTACTCCACGGTTTAGGGGAAGATAGGGGATGGACCTCTAAACCGGATGTTGTTGGGAGGAGATAGGGGATGAACTCCGTAGATAGAGCGGGTATGCCTATCTAGAAGTGTATTGACAGAGCGGATATGCTTGTCGTTGGAAGTATTGATATAACTGTTATGTTTATCTTTGATGAAGTGAAAGGTGTTGGCATGAGTGTTTGTCTCATGTGTGATGTTTGGCCAGGTTCTGAGCCAAGGTTATGAAATGGCAAGTAAAAGGAAAGAAATGGAAATGAAAGAGAATATAGACTTGAGTGTCTTGGAATTGTGTTATGTTATGAATGAATGTAAAAGTGTTGACCATCTATCAACTGTTAATCTTTTAGTCATTGTTCATAATTGGTTTAGTATATTTCTACTGGGCTGTGGCTCACCCTATATGGGAACATCATTTTCAGGTACAGGAAGCATGCCACCCCCAAGGACTTAGTTGGGAGGCTAGTGGCGGACAGGCTTTTTGGTTGTCTTTCCTTTTGTTGTATTACATGTAAATTCAAGCCAAGGGCTTTATGTGTAAATGAGTTAGCACTCTACTTTCGTGTAACCAAGTGTTAACTTGGAAAGCTGTAAGCCCTTAGGGCATTTGCTTTTGTTGTTAACATGTGATACTTTTTGTAATAAAATTTTGGTGAATGGAAGGATGTGGACTTTTTACATATCATAGCATGTCTATATTGTTGGGTTTAATGTTATTATTTTGAGGGCGTTACAGTTGCCTTCTTGTTTCAAACACTTAAATTCAATTCAAACCAACTTGAAAAGCTTCAAAAGACCCTATTCTGGTATTTGATCCAAGCTCTAACCACTGGAAGGATGGATCCAAGGAGGTCTAGGAAATATAATGATGAAGTAGTTGCAATAATCCAACGTTACAATGAAAAAACAAAAACATTCACAGTTGGTAAAAAGAACTTGACCTTTACAACTAATGACATGACCTTGATTTTTGATTTGCAATGAGGTAAAAGCAGCCATGTCATTAAGATACTCAAAAAAGTCAAAAACTGCATTCCTAAGGAGAAGATTCCCAAAGGACACAAGGCTCATTGGTCCTATTCTTAAAAATGCCTTGGTCAAAGTAATGAAAAGCAAGCGACCAACTGACTTCAAAAATGTAGCAATCATTGTTACCTTGTACTTGTGTCTCACCCTATTTTTTGCAACAAATGAGAATTCAATAGGGTGGGTTTTTATAGAGTACGTGGAACCTCTTGAATCAACGAAGCAGTATGATTGGCTAGAAGCAATCACATCAACATTGATCGATTCTATCACAGCATTGCACAAAACTCTAGAAAAAGTTACGGGGTGTGTCATTGCATTGCCGATAAGTATAATTTCCATTCAAATTTACAGTTATGATACTTATAAATTTGTGTGTTTAGAAAAATTTAATTACTTTAATTTCCATCACAGTGTTAGCTATGTGAACATGCGAATATCATTGACTCGGAAGACAGTAACACAACTGACTTCCCAAGATGTGCCAAGTGGAACCTGCAAAGCTTGACCAAACAGCTACAGAAGACACCAGTCCACTCTCTTGCACCTTGATAGGTTAGATTTCTATCGCCACTGAAATCTCAGTGAAATGCCTTGATTAATTGAGATTAATTTTCTCTGAACTTTCAATTTATGTTTCTTCTTTGATTACCACTGGTTTATTTCTGCCCTTGTAATGAATTTTCTCTAGAATCCAAATTTCTTTGACCACAATTGTAACACATTAACTCATATGCCTTGATTGATTTTCTCTGATATCTGAATTATGTTGGTTGTTTCATAATTTTCTCTGGCCCATAAAATTATTTCTCCTTGTGTGTAATTTTCTCTTGCCCATAACTTATGTACCTTGACTGATTGAGATCAATTTTCTCTGAAATTTTAATTTATGTTGCTTCTTTGATTAACACTGTTTATTTATGCCCTTGTAATGAATTTTCTCTGGAATCCAAATTTCTCTGACCACAATTATAGTGACATTAACTTATTTGCCTTGATTGATTTTCTCTGATATCTAAATTATGTTGCTCGTTTCATAATTTTCTCTAGCTCATAAAATTATTTGTCCTTGTGTATAATTTTCTCTAGTTTATAAAATTTTCTCTGAAATTCGTATCCCATTAGTATGATTTAGATGAATTTTATCTGGTCCATAACTTATGTGCCTTGACTGATTGAGATCAATTTTTTTTGAAATTTCAATTTATGTTACTTTTTTATTACCACTGTTTATTTCTGCCCTTGTAATGAATTTTCTCTAAAATTCAAATTTCTCTGACACAATTATAGTAACATTAACTTATATGCCCTCATTGATTTTCTCTGATATCTAAATTATGTTGTTTATTTCATAATTTTCTCTAACTCATAAAATTATCTCATTGTCTGCAATTTTCTCTGGTCTATACAATTTTCTCTGAAGTTTGTTTCCCATTAATATGATTTAGATGAATTTTATCTGCCTTATTTGAATTTTTTCTCTCAGTGAATTTTCATCATTTCTCTAATAAAAGAGCCTCCTGTTACAGATAGATAATAAGAAGCTAGTTAAAAACCCATCAGAGGAGTTTTGTCTTGGTAAAAATAAGAAGAAAGAATCAAAAAAGGCAATTGTCAAATGCAAGGAGACATCACTTGAAGAAAAAGGAGGAAATGAAGAAGGAGAAGGCAACACAGAACAACAAGAAGCAAGCAATGGAGAAGAAGATCAAGCAAGCAGTACAGAAGCTGAAGCCAGAGAAGAAAGTGAAGAAGTAGAATTAGAAGACAAAAAAAAGAAATGAACAGAAAGAAGAAGACAATGAAGAAGTAGATGAAGGCACTAAATCTAAAGAGAAAGAAGAAAATAATGAGGAAAGTGATGAAGAAGAACATAATGAGCCGATGGACCAACATCATGATAGCATTTGTGGCTCAACAATGCATCAGCCTAAAAAATCTGAGGAATCAGAGGATGCTCAAATTGTTGATCTACATCAAAGACTAAAGACACTTTCTAAATCCAAAATAGAAGAAGAGAAAAATTGGAATGAATTACTTGCAAAAAAGGACATTAAAAGAAGAACCTTGACATCACACAACTCAGAACTTCAAGAAAGAGACAACACAAACCAAATGAAACTAAGGATGTTGGAGGTTCAAAAACAAGATGATACAAAAACAATTTAAAAGTTGAGGTATTCAATTTCAGAGGTTGAAATTGAAAATGCTAGATTGCATGAACAAATTCAAGAACTATCTATCCAACTAGCAACACAACCTTACCGAATACTAACACAAGTTCAACCCCAAGGTCAGTGAAAATCATGAGCCACAAAAAGTTATGTCCTTGTGCCAACATAACTCAGAGAAATTTCTATTTATTACAATTTTCTCTGTCAATGGTAATTTTCTCTGAAAGTTAAATTTCTCTGAGCACATTAGTTTGAAAAGTTATGTTCTTGTGTCAACATAACTCAGAGAAATTTCTATTTATTACAATTTTCTCTGTTAATGATAATTTTCTCTGGAAGTTAAATTTCTCTGACCACATTAGTTTGGCCAGTTTGATTTCTACTGCTTATTTGATTTTCTCTGTCTATTTACTTATTTGATTTTTGGGCCTTGTTTGATTTTCACTGTGTCTAGTTCGAACAGAAGTGGAATAATAACCAACAACTCAGCAAGAACAAGTGGCACACAAACAATAACCAAAACAAAAGACAAAAGTCTATGGTAACTGGAAAATATTGAATCAAATAAATTTACATATTGAAATATGATCTGTTACTTCAGAGAAATTTAACTTTTACTGATATTTTCACTGTCTACAGTGAAAAAATATCCTACATCAATGATAAAGAATTTAAAGCAAAAGAAAGGAAAGAAAAGCAGCAAGATCCAGAATTTCAATATCCTAAAGTTGCGAAGGTAACTAGAGGTTCAAAGCAAGCTGCAAACCAAACAGAGCAAACCACCAAAGACAAAGAAGTACTTGATGCCGATGAATATGTCTTGCCTCAACCAACAAGCATCAGAAAATTCTGGGTTTTTCCACAAACTCTACCGGTTTCAAAATTGATAAAAGAACATATAAAAGACATCTTGTAGCACATATCAAATGTGTCTGGACTTAAGTAAGTACAACAAATAAAATAGAAGATAAAAAACAACAATTTACTAACTTATATTGTAGGGCTTTAATGTGGACAAGTGAGTTGAATCTCATTACCTTTGAAGATATTGGAAACCTAATAAAGGAAAAAAAAAATTGCCAACAATGTAAGTCTTTCATCAAAATTTCTCTGCAATGTTCCATCATCATTTATAAACCAATGTTACAATTATAAATGATATTTTTCAGGTCATTGATGGCTATAGAGAGATCCTATTTGCTGACCAAAGGAGAAAAAGACAACAACCAACTTCATTTTTTTTCCATATGCATGAGCTTAGTATGTTACTACTCTTTTATTTGATTTTCTCTAGAATTTACTTACTACTTTCTTTTGTTAAGATATTTCTTGAAGCCAGTTATGTCACTAGTCTAATTTTCTCTAGTTAGTTGTATGCATTTAAAATTTCTCTGTATGTATATTTCTTAAATTCTTATCATTGCAACTTTCTCATAACCATTTTTTTGATTTTCTCTAACCGCAGAACTTTATCAAAATGACGGGAAATCAAACTTTTCGAGTCTCATTATTTGACAAGCATCTTAAAATAGCATGGAGAAACTACAAGTTCCTCAATTTCCCAATAAATACTGGGGGCAATGAGAAGTCAACAGATGGAAATCTATAACAACCCCGACCCATGATTAACATTAATCTATGCTTAATTATGCCTAATAAATAATTAAAGCGAAATTTTACATCATATTTTGCCTTATGTGTGTTTATATCTGTTTAACGTAGAAAAATCTGTTCATGTTTCCATTTCGGCTTGCAAATTGAAGGCCTTATCGACATGCGATTCAGAAATTGACTTGATTTATGTATTATTTAGATTTTTTAGAATTTTACGATAAGTTTAATTGAAATTCAATTCAGAATGATTAAATTAGAGTAATTAGTGCTCAGTTAAGACTAATTGATGAATTCTTTAATCCAAGCCTAACTAAGGCACTAGTGGAATCTTAAATGCATCCATATACTCTCATTTCATTCTTTTTGAGCTACAAACGTGGGGAAAGAGAGAGACCAAAAGTAAGAGTGAGTTCAACAAGGGAGAATGGGTGAATTGCTAGGAATTGTTGGAAACTTGAAGAGAGTTTAGAAATTTAAGCCTCTACACTTGTGAATCCAAAGTATAAGGTAAGAATTCAAGCCTTTAGTCTTGCTTTTAAGTTGGTAAGTTCATGAATACAAGAGAATTAAGTTGAAATTGAACTAGAATGAAGGAGTATTGATCCTACCATGCATACATGCATGCATATTTCATAACATTTTGAAGTTGTCTTCAAAGATTTTCTCTCATACATGTTGTAAATCTAGAATGGTTTGAAGAATTCATAACATTTCTCACCATTGGACCTCATTTGATCATGTTTTGGAAGCCATGAACCCAAGTGAATACATGCATGTCATGTTCATATCATGTTCTTACATTTCAAGTTGAATTTTGCACAATTGACATGCTTTTAGGCTTGATTTCTTGCAAAATAGTTTGTAATTCATCATGTACTATGAGTTTCTCAATGTTTTACTAAGTTTTGGTCCGAAAGGATGTGTTTTGAAGGATTTGAAATTGAGTTTTGAGCTTGGGAGCAAATCTAGAAATTCCAGAATTCTGCTCCAACACTCGAGCGAAGGAACCCACGCTCGAGCGACCACTTTGAGTACGTACACTCCCGCTCGAGCGTGAAATGCATTCTTTCAGAAGTTCTCATGTTTTGTTGTCCGCTCGAGCGACAAAAGTTGCGCTCAAGCGAAGGCATGTCTCTCACACTTGAGCGAGTATCGAGCGAGCATCGAGCGAAAAAAACAAGCAACTAGCACTTTTGCAAAAGTTTACAGACCGCTCAAGCGACAGATCTTGCGCTCGAGCGACTACTCACATTTTGCATGTCCGCTCGAGCGTAAGAAGTTGCGCTCGAGTGAGGACCCTGTTTCCAGCAAGTTTTATTAAATGTTTTCAAGTGCATTTTTGCATCCTCATTCCATCCTAGGTATTCCTAGGCCATAATTAAGGCATAATAATGAGGATAAAAGTAGAGTCACACCAAGATAAGAAAAGAACAAAGTATATGTTTCCGGGTGTGTAATTCAATATGAATTCGTTTTGTACCTGTGTAGGTCACGCGCCACAAGATATCTGAATTGCCTGCTCTATTTGTCTATTTGAAGCCATCTGTTATTTGTAAGTAATAACTCTGTAAAGTTATGTTAGACTTTGATTATTTTCCGATGATATGAAATGATCAGTTTTCTGATTATGCTATGTTTTGTGTAAATGAATGATCGTCCAAGTTCCCAAAATGTACTCGTGGCATCCGTGGCATCATGTGATATTTTGCATCCCTTTATGGGTCATTAGGTCCCTTTATAGGTCATCGGAATGCCTATACGGCCGTCCCTTTATGGGTTATCGAAAACGTCTCTGTGCACATGAGTCATCAGAGTGGCTATATGGCTGTCCCTTATGGGTCATCAGAATGCCTTCACGGCTGTCCCTTTATGGGTTATCACATTTGTTAATGCTAATGGATGTGCCACATACTATGATGTGAAATGTATGAACTTTCAAAATGAATATGAACAAGTGTATGAATCTGTTTCTGATTTGAAATTTGAATTTGCTCTGAATTTGCATGAGACTCTGATTTTTAACTCTATGATGGACATCATTCATTAAAACTCCTTTACTTTGTTATTATTCACTAGGCTTCCACTCACTATTTATGTTTTATATGTAGGTGACTAGGCGCGCCGCCAGGCTTAAGATGATGCCTGAAAAGTTTTGTGTTTGTCAACCACCCTTTGTGCCTCCCGAGGAGGTTCCAGATCATGTCAATCTTGTGGCTATGTTTTTGTATTTAAGACTTTTCTTCTTTTGTTTTAACTTTGGACAAATTTATGCTTATATGTTCAGTACTTGGAGTGACGTGTATTAACTGTATCTTTTGACGTCACACGTATTTTTATTTAAGTTTAAGAATATCTGTCTCATATATGTCTTCACTCTCAATGGACTATGTATATTTCTATTTATTACTTCCGCAGCCCCTAATTTCATGTTATTTTGTTAAGAGGCCTTCGGTAATCCAAGGATTACTGGCCGATTACGACGCTAAACCTATAGGGGCAGGTTTGGGTCGTGACAGAGTGGTATTAGAGCACTTGTTCCACCACACACATGAATCCATATGAGCTTAGGATGTCCTAGTAAGAAGTACGGGCATTCCATCTGCATGTGTAAGTGTGTGTTTATTGAAAGTGAAAACATAAATCTGATTATGATCGCATGATATGGAAATAAATGATCTGAATATTGAAAAAGGACTATTTGCCTATGTTTATAATGTTCCGTTTACCTATAGCCAATGGAAAATACAAGAAGTGATGGAACAGCTGAATTATCTGAGGCTCGAATGAGCCGCATGGAACAAATGCTTGCTACTTTAATTGAGGCAATGACTCAACAACAACAAAGGCAACAACCTTTACCTCTTCCGCCTCCGCCGGTACAAGTTGAACTGGACAATAATGACATTATCAACTTGACTCAGAAGTTCATGAAGATGAAGCCACCCATTTTCCTAGGTGGCATTGAGCCGTTGTAGGCAGAAACATGGTTACTTGAGATGGAAAAATTATTCGAGGTCTTTCCTTGTTCCGAGACTCAAAAGGTTCTTTTGGACACCTATACCTTAAAGAATGAAGCCCGTAGATGGTGGTTGTTAGTCCGAAATAGTAATAAGAACATGACATGGGCTCAATTTAATATAATTTTCTATGACAAGTACTTTCCACAATGCTTTCGGGACCAAAACATTTTTGAATTTCAGGAACTCAAGCAAGGTAGAATGTCCATAGCTGAGTACGAGGCTAAGTTTATTGAGTTAGCCAGATTTGCTCCTCATATGGTGGACACAGATTATAAGAAATCCTGCAAATTTGTGGGTGGATTGGATTTAGATATACTAGATCGGGTAGGAGTCCTCAACTTACCTACGTATGTGAATGTATTGGATAGAGCATTGATGGCGGAAGCCATTCTAGCAGCTAAGAAACAAATTCTTGTTCCAACAAGTGAATGAAGGGGCAAAAGATCGGGGTCTAATTTCAAAAGAGGTCGGTCATTCTCAAAGAAGCAAAATACGGGATCTTACAATAACTTAAGCCAAAGTAGTGGATCTGTACCAACTTGCTCAGAATGTGGTAGGAAACACAAGGGGGTTTGTCATCGAGCATCAGGTGCCTATTTCAGGTGTGGTAAAACTAGCCATATGATGAGAGATTGTCTTGTCAGACTCGAAAATACAAATCACCTCGCAACAAGTTCAGCCGGATCCACTCGGCATCAAGAATGAACATAAAAGCTAACATCGGGAAAGAAACCTTAAAGCGGGGTCGAGTATTTTCTCTTGTGCCTAGTGATGTATAGAACACCGAATCTATGCTGTCAGGTATAATTTCTATCTGTGCTTAGAATGCTTATGTGCTGATTGATTCTGGTTCTACGCATTCATTTGTATCGCATGCTTTTTCTCAAAAGTTAACTAGACCGTTAGAACTTATGAACTGTTTACTATGTGTCTACATCGACTGGGGGTCCTATGATATGTGCTTATGTTTATCCAGCATGTGATATTGTAATTGGTGAAATAGCATTGTATGTTGATTTGCTGCCCCTGAGCATTGATCATTTTAATTGTATACTGGGTATGGATTGGTTGACTAAATATTGTGCCACCATTGACTGTGCAAGTAAATCAGTTGTGTTTAGACCACCTGGTATGTTTGAATTTGTTTTTACTGGAAATGGGGTAATTTCTCGACCATACTTAATTTCATTTATGAAAGCCAGAAAATTGTTAAGAAAAGGTTGTCGGGGCTACTTGTGTTGTGCATTGACTGAGTCTTCAGATAGTACTATTGTGGGAATGATACCCATAGTCTGTGAATTTCCTGATGTGTTTCCTAATTACCTACCCGGAAACCTAATTGATAGGGAAATTGAGTTTACCATTGATGTAGTACCTGGAACACAACTTATCTCTAAAACTCCATATAGAATGTCGACTTTTGAACTGAAAGAATTAAAAGTTCAACTCCAAGAACTCTTAGACAAGAATGGGAGCGCCAGTGTTGTTTATTAAAAAGAAAGACAGATCTTTGAGACTATGCATTGACTACCATGAGTTGAACAAAGTAACCGTCAAGAACAAGTACCCACTATCCTGAATAGATGACCTGTTTGATCAACTTCAGGGAGCCCAAGTGTTTTTCTAAAATTGATCTTAGATCCAGGTATCACCAGTTAAAGGTCAAGGCAGAAGGCATAGAGAAAATTGCATTCAGAACTAGATATGGACAATATGAATATTTGGTAATGCCATTTAGGGTAACTAATGCACTTGTAACGTTCATGGATTTAATGAATAGGGTGTTCAAACAATTTCTGGATGAATTTATTATTGTCTTTATTGATGATATTTTAATTTACTCCAAAAGTAGGGAAGAGCATAAGAATCATTTGAGACCTGCCTTACAGATTCTGAGGGAAAAGAAATTATATGCAAAATTCTCCAAATGTGAATTTTGGCTTGACAATGTGACATTCTTGGGACATGTAATCAACAAGGATGGTATCTCCGTTGACCCACAAAAAATTGAAGCTATTGTGGACTGGCCCAGACCGACAAATGTAACAGAAGTTCGAAGTTTTCTAGGACTTGCAGGTTATTATAGCAGATTTGTAAAAGATTTTTCCAAACTTGCTCTACCGCTCACTCAATTAACACAGAAAGCTACATCATTTGATTGGACTGATCAAAGAGAGACTGCTTTCCAAGAGTTAAAGACCAGGTTAGTAACTGCACCAATTTTGGCTTTTTCTAATAGTACTGATGGGTTTCAAATTTACAGTGATGCTTCCTACAAAGGTTTGGGGTGTGTGTTAATGCAAAATGGAAAGGTAATTGCCTATGCTTCTCGACAACTCCGACCACATGAAAAGAATTACCTGACTCATGATCTTGAATTAGCTGCTGTAATTTTTGCTTTAAAAATTTGGCATCATTATCTGTATAGAGTGACTTGTGAAGTATACACATATCATAAAAGCTTAAAATATTTCTTCACCCAAAAAGAGCTGAACATGAGACATGGGAGATGGTTAGAGTTGATCAAAGACTATGATTTACAAATTTTGCACCATCCAGGGAAAGCAAATATTGTTGCGGATGCATTGAGCCGGAAGTCTATTGGGAATTTGTCACGTTTGCTCACCGGTCGGAAAGAGTTATTATATGACTTGGAGAAGAATGAAATTAAAGTGGTTTTACGTGAACAGGGTGGAATTCTGGCTACTATTTCTGCCCAATCCGCAATTATTTATGAGATAAGAGACAGGCAACTGCAAGATGCATTTTTGAAAAAGATTGTGGATGAAATTGACTCAAAACTGAGGCCGAAATTTGTACTTGACAATAATGTGTTGAGATTTCAGAATCGTCTTTGTGTACCAGACTGTTGTGATTTGAGAAAACGTGTTATGAATGAAGCTCACAATTCTAAATTTGCTATGCATCCGAAGAACACAAAGATGTATCATGGCTTGAAATAGAACTTCTGGTGGCCAGGAATGAAAAAAATGCATTGTAGATTTTGTGGCTAGATGTTTACATTGCCAACAAGTTAAAGCCGAACATCAACGACCCACTGGTTTGCTACAACCATTTCCAATACCAGAATGGAAATGGGAACATGTCACGATGGACTTCATTGTGGGATTGCCTCGCTCTTCTCGAGGTATGGATTCTATCTAGGATATAGTTGATCGTTTGACTAAATCTGCCCATTTTCTGCCTGTTAAAACTATTTATAATACGGACAAGTTAGCTAACATGTATGTGAATGAAATTTTGAGATTACATGGTATACCAGTATCTATTGTATCTGACAGAGATTCAAAGTTTACATCAAGATTCTGGCAGAGTTTACAACAGGCTTTGGGAACCGAATTGCGATTAAGTAGTGCCTACCATCCACGCATAGACGGTCAATCCGAAAGAACCAATAAGACTTTGGAAGATATGTTGCGGATGTGTGTGTTAGACTTCCAAGGGAGTTGGGAGACTTATCTTTCTTTAGCCGAGTTTGTATACCATAACAGCTATCATTCAAGTATTGGGATGGCTCCTTATGAAGCTCTGTATAGAAGGAAATGTCGTTCTCCTATCTGTTGGGTTGAAGTAGGCGACAGACCATTGTTGGGCCCAGAACTTGTGCAGGAAACCACTGGAAACGTGAAATTAATTCGATAGAGATTGAAAATCGCAAAAAGCTACCAAAAGAGTTACGCAAATGTCCGCAAGAGAGACAGAGAATATGAAGTCGGGGATCATGTGTTCTTAAAAGTAACTCCTATGAAAGGGCAAACGCGGTTTTGGGTAAAAGGCAAGTTGGCACCAAGATACATCGGGCCATATGAAATTCTGGAGAAGATCAATTCGGTAACATACCGAGTAGCTTTACCACCAGTCATTGAACATATGCACAATGTTTTTCATGTCTTTATGCTTCAGGATTATTTAAGAGATCCACTGCATGTGATTGAACCGACTCATGTGCTTCTGAAAGAGGATTACACGTATGAAGAGAAGCCAATGTAAATTGTTAATTGTCAAATCAAAAGATTGAGAAACAAGGAAACTCCGTTAGTGAAGGTTGATTGGCAGAATTATGGGGGAACCTATGCAACTTAGGAGGCAGAAGAAGACATGATGAGAAGATACCCTAAGTTGTTTCCTTTGAATCCGGTATTCTTCTAGAATGAAGGTAATTAGAGTTTAGAGGACCAAACTCTTTAAGGGGGGAAGGCTGTAACAACCCCGACCCATGATTAACGTTAATCCATGCTGAATTATGCCTAATAAATAATTAAAGTGAAATTTTACATCATATGTTGCCTTATGTGTGTTTATATCTGTTTAACATAGAAAAATCTATTCATGTTTCCATTTCGGTTTGCAAATTGAAGGCCTTATCGGCATCCGATTCAGAAATTGACTTGATTTATATGTTATTTGGAGTTTTTTGAATTTTATGATAAGTTTAATTGAAATTCGATTCGGAACGATTAAATTAGAGTAATTAGTGCTCAGTTAAGACTAATTGATGAAGTCCTTAATCCAAGCCTAACTAAGGCACTAGTGGAATCTTAAATGCATCCATACACTCTCATTTCATTCTTTTTGAACTACAAACGTGGGGAAAGAGAGAGACAAAAAGTAAGAGTGAGTTCAACAAGGGAGAATGGGTGAATTGCTAGGAATTGTTGGAAACTTGAAGAGAGTTTAGAAATTTAAGCCTCTACACTTGTGAATCCAAAGTATAAGGTAAGAATTCAAGCCTTTAGTCTTGCTTTTAAGTTGGTAAGTTCATGAATACAAGAGAATTAAGTTGAAATTGAACTAGAATGAAGGAGTATTGATCATACCATGCATGCATGCATATTTTATAACATTTTGAAGTTGTCTTCAAAGATTTTCTCTCATGCATGTTGTAAATCTAGCATGGTTTGAAGAATTCATACCATTTCTCACCATTGGACCTCATTTGATCATGTTTTGGAAGCCATGAATCCAAGTGAATACATGCATGTCATGTTCATATCATGTTCTTACATTTCAAGTTAAATTTTGCACAATTGACATGCTTTTGGGCTTGATTTTTTGCAAAATAGTTTGTAATTCATCACGTACTATGAGTTTCTCAATATTTTACTAAGTTTTGGTCCAAAAGGATGTGTTTTGAAGGATTTGAAATTGAGTTTTGAGCTTGGGAGCAAATTTGGAAATTCCAGAATTCTGCTCCAAAGCTCGAACGAAGGAACCCACGCTCGAGAGTGAAATGTTTACTCCCAGAAGTTCTCATGTTTTACAGTCCGCTCGAGCGACAAAAGTTGCACTCGAGTGAAGGCATGTCTCTCACGCTCGAGCGAGCGTCGAGCGAGCATCGAGCAGAAAAAACAAGCAACCAGCACTTTTGCAAAAGTTTACAAACCGCTCGAGTGACAGATCTTGCGCTCGAGCGACCACTCACATTTTGTATGTCCGCTCAAGCGTAGGAAGTTGCGCTCGAGCGAGGACCCTGTTTCCAGCAAGTTTTATTAAATGTTTTCAAGTGCATTTTTGCATCTTCATTCCATCCTAGGCATTCCTAGGCCATAATTAAGGCACAATAATGAGGATAAAAGTAGAGCCACACCAAGATAAGAAAAGAACAAAGTATATGACTCCGGGTGTATAATTCAATATGAATTTGTTTTGTACCTATGTAGGTCATGTGCCACAAGATATCTGAATTGCTTGCTCCATTCGTCTCTTTGGAGCCATCTGTTATTTGTGAGTAATAACTCTGTAAAGTTATGTTAGACTTTGATTATTTTCTGATGATATGAAATTATCAGTTTTCTGATTATGCCTATGTTTTGTGTGAATGAATGATCGTTTAAGTATCTAAAATGTACTCATGGAATCCATAGTATCAAGTGATATTTTGCGTCCCTTTATGGGTCATCAAGTTTCTTTATGGGTCATCAGAATGCCTATACGGCCGTCCTTTTATGGGTCATCGAAAATGTCTCTATGCACACGAGTCATTAGAGTGCCTATATGGCTGTCTCTTATGGGTCATCAGAATGCCTTCACGGCTGTCCCTTTATGGGTCATCGGATTTGTTAACGCTAATGGATGTGCCACGTACTATGATGTGAAATGTATGAACTTTGAAAATGAAGATGAACAAGTGTATGAATCTATTTCTGATTTGAAATCTGAATTTGCTCTGAATTTACATAAGATTCTGATTTTTAACTCTATGATGGACATTATTCATTAAAACCCATTTACTTTGTTATTATTCACTGGGCTTCCACTACTATTTATATTTTATATGTAAGTGACCAGACGCGCGACTAGGCTTAAGATGATGCCTGAAAAGTTTTGTGCTTGTCAACCACCCTTTGTGCCTCCCGAGGAGGTTCCAGATCATGTCAATCTTGTGGCTATGTTTTTGTATTTAAGACTTTGCTTCTTTTGTTTTAACTTTGGACAAATTTCTGCTTATATGTTCGGTACTTGGAGTGACGTGTATCAACTGTATCTTTTGACGTCACACGTATCTTTATTCAAGTTTAAGAATATCTATCTCATGTATGTCTTCACAGCTCAATAGACTATGTATATTTTTGTTTATTACTTCCGCAACCCCTAATTTCATGTTATTTTGTTAAGAGGCCTTCAGTAATCCAAGGATTACTGGTCGGTGTCATGACCCAAACCCGCCTCTAAGAGTTTAGCATCATAACCGGCCAACAATCTGTGATTACAAACGGCCTGCTTAACAATAAAGACAATAATATAATATAAAGGGGCTGGCAGAAGCCATTCAATAATAGCATACATCGTCCAATGAGCTATGAGAACCTAAATGGAAATAAACTTTTATATACATAATTATATATACAAACACTTAAGTCCATAAGACATTTATATACAAAATGAAACAGGCGTTAAGGAATTAAATCCCAAAGCCAAAATGATTTATACAATATTCACTTGACCTCTTAAAAAAGCGCTCGAAAACAATTCGGAACCTCGCAGTGAGGCACAGTATGTTGGCTTGACAAAATGGGTTCAGATCAATGCCGCTAACTTTACTTCGGTGCCTGACCACCTACATATATATAAAAAATTGTGAGCTAAAGCCCATTGAATAACAAATATATAAAAAGGTTAAGAATGAATGCCCTTTCAGTAATTAAAACAATCAATTGCATCTATAGATCAGTTATTCAATCAATGTCTCATATTTCATGTCATATCAGTCATTTAGTAATCATAGCAGTCATACGTGGTACATCCAATAGCAGAACAGTACAGTAGGTCTTGATAGACTGAACAGTCAGTTGATGGCCATCAATACAGTAACAGTAGTTCCAAGGATTGGAACTGATAGAGATCTCTATAACAGTAGCAGTAACAGTAACAATCAGTTGCTAATTATAATTGAATATAGCTTTACAACATTGTTACTCACAGTTGATTCCCAGGAAAATAGATTGAGTAGGCGATTCAACTATCTTATGGCGCGTGACCTACACAGATACATAACAATATACAGTTGAAGCACGCGGTCGGATAGTACGTAACTTATTTCACTTTGTTCTTTGTGTGTTTCTAACCCTTATCCCCATTATGGTGACCCAATTTAGGCCTAGGAATGCCTAGGATGCAATGAGGATGCCAAAATGCACTGGACAACACTTGGTTAAATTTCTGAAAATAGGGTTCCCGCTCGAGCGTAGATTTTTTTGCTCAAGCAGACATGAAAAATGTGAATGGTCACTTGAGCGTATCTTCCTACGCTCGAGCGGTTTGTAAACTTTGAAAAAGTGCTGGTTGCATGATTTTTCTGCTCGATACCCACTCGACGCTCGCTCGAGCGTAAGACTCAGGTCCTTGCTCGAGCGCAACTATTGCCGCTTGAGCGGACCGCAAAACATAAGCACTTCTGGGAGCATGCATTTCACGCTTGAGCGAACTTCTGATCGCTCAAGCGGAAGCGCAAGATCATAGAGTGGTCGCTCGAGCACAGGTTCTGTTGCTCAAGTGGAGGATGCAAATTCTGGAATTTCCAGATTATACTCTTAAGCTCAAAACTCGAATTCAAAGCCACAAAGCATGTTCTTTTGGGCCAAAGGCTTAAGAAAACATGTCTAAACTTGGAAAACATGGATAATTAAAGATCACTTCATGAAATTAAGGCCCAAAGTCATGCCGATTATTCAGGTTACTCATTAAACTTTATGAATGATACATGCATGCATTGAATTGAGTTCAAACTCCACAAATTATGAACAAATAAGATGATATATACACAGTCATGTAAGTCTCTCAACATTTATCAAATACAACTCCATGCATGTGAGATTCAAAGGGAAATTCAAACCCAATTTTTATGAAAGATGCATGCAATGCATAATTCTTGCTCAAATTCATCATCTAAGCTTAATTCTTGTATCTAACTCTTCAACCCTCTTGAATTCATCCTCTTATTGAGTCAAACATTTAGTGTATGAGTTGAATTCTCACCTCAAGTTTTCAGTTCACAAGTGGAGGAGTTTAGATGTTCTAATTTTCTTCAATTCCTCAGCCAACTCTAGCAAATCTCTCTTATTGATTTCAATTCTCCAAAATTGGCCCTAGTTCCTCTTCACACACTCTCTCTCTCGTTTGTTTGTGTGACTCAAAGATGTAATGTAGAAAAAGGATGAGTGGTGGCACATATAGTGGCCTTATATAGGCTTGATTAATGGTGTTTTAAAATTAATCAAATAGACATTAATTATTCTAATTATTTCGTTCCGAATAGAATTTAAATTGAACTTGCCATAAATTTCTAAAAATCCTAAATAACACATATCCCAAGTCAAATTCTGAATCGGATGCCGATAAGGCCTTCAATTCGCAAACCGAAACGAAAACATGAACATATCTTTCTACGTTAAACAGATATAAACACAAATAAGGCAAATTATAATGCAAAATTTCACTTACACTAAATTAGATTATACCAATACGGATTAAGCTTTAATTCCTATTTCATGATTTAATTCTAACTTGCTAAAATTAACGAATCAAACAGGTTTAACATTCATTCTAACCTATCTATCCAGAATAACACATTTCAAATAATCACATGGCATAACAATAACACTTAATACCACCCAATTACACAATTAACATTAAGCACGTAATCAATCAAATTAATTTGCTTAATCAAGGAGACGGTTATCACATCCTCTCCCCTTTAGGACGTTTGGTCCTCCAAACTTAATTACCTTCATCCGGAAAGAATATAGGATTAAATGGAAATAGGTCTGGATATCTTTTCTTTATATCATTCTCTCTTTGCCAAGTTGCATAGACACCACCATGATTTTGCCAATCTACTTTCACTAGTGGAATTTCCTTATTACTCAACTTTTTGACTCGGTGATTAACAATTTGAATAGGTCGTTCTTCATATGTATAGTCATCACTCAACACCACGTGGGTAGGCTCAATAACACGAAAAGGATCCCGGAGATAATCCTGCAACATTGATACATGAAAAACATTATGCATATGTTCCATTTCGGGAGGAAGTGCCACTTGATATGCCACTGGATTAATCTTTTCAATAATTTCATATGGCCCGACATACCTCAGCGCTAACTTACCCTTAGTTCTGAAATGAGTCTGTCCTTTCACTGGTGTCACTTTTATAAAAACATGGTCACCCACTTCATAATCTCTATCTCGCCTCCAGACATCCGCATAACTTTTCTGTCGGCTTTGCGCGGTTTTCAATCTTTGTTGAATTAACTTCACTTTTTCTGTTGTTTCATGCACAATCTCAGGCCCAAGTAAAGGCCCATCTCCAACTTCTGCCTAACAGATAGGAGACCGACATTTTCTTCCATATAGAGCCTCGAAAGGTGCCTTACTAATACTTGAATGGAAACTATTATTGTAAGCGAATTCAATTAATGGCAAGTGAGTCTCCTGATTCCCTTGAAAATCAAGTACACACATACGCAACATGTCCTCCAGAGTTTGAATTGTTCTTTTTGACTGGCCATTTGTCTTTGGATGGTATGCACTGCTTAATCTCAATTTAGTACCTAATGTCGTTTGTAGACTTTGCCAAAATCTTGATGTGAACTTCGAGTCCCTATCAGAAACAATGGACATAAGCACTCTATGCAGTCTAACAATCTCATTAATGTAAGTTGTAGCCAACTTATCTGCATTATAAATTGTTTTGACAGGTAAAAAATGTGTAGATTTAGTCAAACGATCAACAATTACCCAAATTGAATCCATACCTCTATTAGAGCGAGCTAGTCCAACAATAAAATCCATGGTAATATACTCCAATTTTCATTCTGGTACTGGTAGTGGTTGAAGCAATCTCTCTGATCGTTGATACTCGGCTTTGACTTGTTGACAATGTAAGCATTTTGACACATATTCAGCAATTTCTCTCTTCATTCCAAGCCACCAAAAATTCAATTTCAAATCCTGGTACATTTTTGTACTCCCCAGATGGATAGAAAGTTTTGAACTATGGGCTTCTTGCAAAACTTGCTTTTTCAATTCAAGATCGTTTCATATAATCTACTTTGAAATTTCAACACACCATTCTCAGAAACAAAATCCGGCCTTGGTTTGGATTCTTGTTCGCCAACGATCTTCTTCAAAAAGCCATCTTGCTGTTGTTTCTCTTTAACTTCCTCAATAAGTGCTGGTTGGGCAGTGATAGTAGCTAAGGTTCCACCTTGCTCATGCAAAACAATATCAACTCCTAATTTCTCAAGGTCGTGTAGTAATTCTTTTTGCCCGGTAAGTAAACAAGCCAAATTCCCAATTGATTTCTGACTAAGTGCATCAACAACAGTGTTAGCTTTCCCTAGATGGTACAAATTTGCAAATCATAATCTTTTATTAATTCCAGCCATCTCCGTTGTCTCATGTTCAACTCTTTCTAGGTAAAGAAATACTTTAAACTCTTGTGATCTGTATAGACCTCACATGTTGCCCCATACAAGTAGTGGCGCCAAATCTTCAATGCAAATACTACTGCGGCAAGCTCCAAATCATGAGTTAGATAATTCTTTTCATGTGGTCTTAGTTGTCGGGAAGCATATGCTATTACCTTGCCATTTTGCATTAATACACACCCCAAACCCTTATAAGAAGCATCACTAAAAATAATAAATCCATCCATACCTGAGGGTAAGGTGAGAATCGGTGCAGTCACAAGTCAAGTCTTCAACTCCTGAAAAGCTGATTCTCTTTGATCAGTCTAGTTAAACGATACCCCTTTCTGTGTCAACTGAGTCAAAGGCAAAGCAATTTTGGAAAAGTTTTTTACAAATCTTCGGTAGTATCCAGCCAAACCCAAGAAACTCCGAACTTCAGTAACATTGGTGGGTCTAGGCCAATTAACAACTGCTTCAATCTTCTGTGGGTCCACTGAAATGCCATCTTTATTGATTACATGCCCCAAAAACACAACACTATCAAGCCAGAATTCACACTTTGTCAACTTTACATATAATTTCTGCTCTCTCAAGGTTTGTAAAGCAATTCGCAAATGATGTGCATGTTCTTCCTTGCTTTTAGAATAAATCGAAATATCATTTATAAAAACAACCACAAATTCGTCGAGAAATGGCTTGAAAATTTTATTTATGAGATCCATAAATACAGCAGGCACATTAGTAACTATAAAAGGCATAACAAGAAATTCATAATGTTCGTACCTTCTTCAGAATGCAGTCTTTTCAATGTCCTCAGCTTTGACTTTCAATTGGTGATATCCGGATCTAAGGTCAATCTTGGAAAAGACTTGAGCACCTTGCAGCTGGTCGAATAAGTCATCAATACGAGGCAACGGGTACTTGTTTTTCCACTGTCACTTTATTCAACTCACGATAGTCAATACAAAGTCTCAATGAACCATCATTCTTCTTTACAAATAAAAATGGAGCGCCCCACGGTGATGTACTAGGTGTGATAAATTTTTTGTCCAACAACACCTGCAATTGGATTTTCAATTCTTTTAATTCAGTAGGTGCCATTCTATATGGAGCTTTGGAAATTGGTTATGTGCCAGATATCACTTTAATAGTAAACTCAATTTCCTTGTCAATCAGATCCCTCGGTGAATCATCTGGACAAACATCTGGAAATTCTCTGACTATAGGAATATTGTCCAGATTAGCTTTAGTATCAATAGACACAGTCAATACACAACATAAATACCCTTTGCACCCCATTTTGATCAATTTGAATGCTTTCATAGATAAAATCAAGTATGGGGGAGGTACAACACCAACTCCATTAAATATAAATTCAGGCAGTCCAAGTGGACGAAAAACAACTTGTTTTGTTACACAATCAATGGAAGCATGATACTTTGTTAACCAATCCATTCCCAAAATTACATCAAAATGATCAAGATTTAAAGGCAGTAAATCAACATATAAAATCACATCCTCAATAACAATTTCACATGCAAGATACATATAAGCACAGGTCATGGATCCCCTAGCAGGTGAAGATACAGCTAACAAATAAGTCATTGGTTCCAGTGGTCTATTTAATTTTCGTGAAAAAGCATGCGAGACAAACGAATGTGTAGATCTCGAATCAATCAAAACATAAGCATTTTGAGCACAAATTGGAAGTATACCTGACACAAGTGTCTCAGTATTTTGCACATACCCTGGTACAAGTGCAAACACCCGGCCTTGTCTTGAAGTTTCCCTGCCGGTCGCTTTAGGATTAGGTTTTGGTGTAGCGGTCGACGATGCAGTGCTCGCTACGGGTTTACTAGTGCCTTGAGATGTGAGAGGACAATCTTTGACCATGTGGCCCACTTTGCCACACCTATAACACACCCCTGAAATTTTGTAGCAAACCCTTTTATGCCTTTTGCCACATTCTGGACAAGATGGCATAAAATTATTCCCCTGGCTGGAACTACTGGTTAACCCTGTATTTTTCTTTTTATTCCATGAGTTGTTCCGGCTCTTTTTGAAATTAACACTTTGTCTTTTGCCCCTCCATTCAGTCACTGGTGCTTCAGCCTGTTTTAACGCTGCTACATTTGCCTCAACTATGATAGCTTGATCAAGAACATCCACATACTTAAGTAATTTCAAGACATTGATCCAATCAAGTATTTCCACATTAAGTCCACCCTTGAATTTTCTAGCCTTTTTATAGTCAGTATTGACCATGTGTGGTGCGTGTCGAGCAAGCTCGGTGAACTTAGATTCATATTTGGCTACTGACATGGTACCCTGTTTTAGTTCCTTAAATTCATATACTTTACGATCTCGGGCACACTAAGGAAAATATTTATCATAAAAAGCCTCTTTGAACTGAGCCTACGTCATGGCATTGTTTATATCGCAAATGAGCATCCACCACCGTCTGGCTTCTTTTTATAGGGTAAAAGTAGCCAACAACACTTTATGCACCTCTGAACACGGCAGCACTTCGAACAAATTTTCAATCTCTAAGATCCATGCTTCGGCCTTCAGTGGCTCAAGACCTCACTGGAATGTCGGTGGCTTCATTTTTTTAAAATTTTGTGTTAAAACAATAACATCGTCATTGGCATTTGGTTCTAGTTGCATCGATGGTGGAAGAGGAGGTGGGGGCTGTTAATTCTGTTGTTGTCTTAAAGCCTCAGTCAATAATTCAACCATTCTTTCCAATCGGGCAATTCTTGTTTCAGATGATTCAGTTTCATCTGTATTCCTTGCGTTCTCCATCGCACTATATAAAACATGATAATAATAAACATAGGAAAGATGGCTGACTTATTCAAGATATTCAACAATATAATGATGGTTCTGTTCATATAAGGTTTTAATCGACCCCATAGTCAATCTTCTCGCTATAGTACTTCTAGTATCCCTACTGATACTAAAGATAATGAAATTTTCACTACACCTTTATTTACTAGACAAGATAGAAAAATTCATATTTGCCAAACTTCTAACACCACCAATAGTAAATTAAAAGGAATTGATAATTCCTCTACTTCTCAAATTAGTAAACCATTTTATTCCACCTACACACATCTTCCTGAAGAAGATACTACCTCATAGGATTCACCTACCCAAACTGATTTTGAAGTTATTCCTCCTATTAATCCACAAGATCTTAATAAACTTCATGTTGAATTCAAATATAAAGCAAATAAGTTAAAATGACAAACTTATAGAACCAATTATGACAACACCAACAATCAAAAATTACCAAGAAATGGTATAAATTGATGAATGAAATCAACACTGAAATCTACTTCTTTGATTATTTAGAAAATTATTATCAAAAAGTCAATACTATTACTAAAACTAAATGGAAAACTTTCCCTAATGCTTCTGTTTCTTCCAGTCACCCTCCTTTGGAAACTATCCTCATTGAACATAAGGGTACTGTAGTACGTGTTTCTCCCTTTAAGCTTCCTGGTGATGAATCTGAAATCAAAAAAATAATTGAACAAAATAATTATACTAATCAATATTGAAAAACTATTGGTAAACAATTAGACAAAATTGAAACTACTTTTGAAAATTACTCAACTAGTAAACCCTTAGACAAACCACTTATTAATTTTCCTAGCAATAGGAAATGGTTAAGCCTAGTTACCCATGATGCTACTACTGTTGAAGCCATTGAACAATCAAAAAAGGCCTTATGGTCTTAACGCAACAACCACCTGTTCAATTTAGTAGTGACTCCGATACATCCAATAATGAAATCAATCAAATAGCCCAACAATTCCAAAACAATAATCTTAACCGAATCACACATCCTAAAGTTAATCCTACTACTCTCACCAAAAATTGGTATACTAAACCTACACCCCCAGATCTTCAATTTGAAGAAACTAATATTAGCAATCAATTTTCTGTTTCTGCTAAAAAATTATATGAATGGAATATTGATGGTCTTAGTAAAAATCAAATTCTACAAAACTTAAATCATATGTCCATGGTTGCAAATAGTTACCTTAGTAATTATCCTGATTACACACTCAACCTAAAATAGTCTCTCTACTTACCTCCAGATTTACCGGTTTGCTCAAATCTTGGTGGGATAAATACCTAATTTCTGAAAATGATTTCTCAATCTTTGATGAAGATATAGGATCAAGTAAACCTGATGATATTAACACTTTAATATAGTCAAACATTTTATTGGAACACCTATAATATCTATTCTTGCATCCATGATCAACTTAGTAATCTCACTTGCCCTACTTTAAGTGATTTTCGCTAGTATAAAGATGTTTATCCATTGCACTAAGTCACTTTGGAAAGAGAAATTTATCAATGGATTACCGAGTCTTTTTATCCATAAGATTAGAGATGTTCTTAGTCAACCTACTGGTATTATAGAATATGATAATCTAACTTATGGTGACATCATTAGTACAATTCAAAAAGAATGATTAAAAATGTGTATAGATTTGAAACTTAGTCAAAAAGCTGCTAAAAATAAACATAAAGCTAAATATGAATTAGGAAATTTTTGTAAATATTATGGTCTACCTCCTATTGTACCATCACAACGCAAACATAATAACAAGAGATATTCACACAAATTCTCTGCTAAATATATGAAGAAATATTCACCTACCAAATCTACCCAAAAAAGAAATATCACAAACAAACTCATCACTTTAAGAAGAAGTCAAAATCTACCCAAGATGTTACTTGTTACAATTGTAGAAAAAATGATCATTATTCTAATAAATGTAAACTTAAAAAAAAACTTAAGAATAAGCTTAATCAACTACAAATTACTAAAGAACATCAAAGTCAAATGTTCATATTTAAAATAACTAATAGCCCAAATCAATCTCCTGTTCATTCTAGTCCATCATCCAGTGACAGCACTCCCTTAAATGATACTTCTACTTATTACTCTCCTAGTGAGAATACTGATGGAGAGATTGAATTAGGATGTAATAATACTTGTTGTAAACAAATTAATATTCTTAGTAAATCACAATAAGAAAAAGATTCTTTAATAGAATTAATTCGTAAATTAAAAAATCTTAAATTAAAAAGAAAAAATAAGTTAAAATCTTTACTAATAAATAAAGACAAAAAACCTTATCAAGATAAACCAATTATTACTCTCATAACTACTTTAGAAAGATTCCGAAAAAATAAACATAACGAAATCACTTTACAAGATTTACAAAATGAGATTAACCAAATTAAACTAACCATTCAAGAGTCAAACACTAAAGACAAATCATTAGAAGAAGAAATTACAATATTAAAAATCAATAAAAATCTTAATGATTTCCAAAATAATAATGATACTTCCTCTGATGAATCTAGTTCTAATCCTGATTCTAGCCATGTCATCTTTGATAATCGATCAACTAAATCTAACAGTGGTAATCACAATTATAGTCATCGTTTAAATATAATTAATTCATATTCAAAAATGACATTCAAAAGTCAAACTAATTATTAATGACTTTAAAATAGAAGTCATAGCCCTCATTGATATCGGGGCTGATTTAAATTGTATTCAAGAAGGCTTAATCCTCACAAAATATTATCATAAAACTAGTAAACAATTAAGTTCTGCTAATAGAAGTCAAATGCATATTAAATATAAATTACCCAAAGTACATATTTGTCAAAATAATGTTTGTTTTAAAACATCCTTTGTTCTAGTTAGAAATATGACTGACAAAGTCATCATAGGAACTCCGTTTATCATTTTACTATATCCATTTACTACTACTAACCATGGCATAACCACATAAGCTTTTGGTCAAACCAACTTTTAAATTTTTGCCTCCTCCTGAAATCAAAAAATTAAATCAATTAAAAAGAATATTTTATATCCCAATCTATTAATCGATTAACTAAAACAACTCAAATTTATCAAAGAAGAAGTAAAATACAAAAGAATTGAAACTCAATTCTTATATCCAAAATTGATAAATTTAAAAAAACTAAATAGAAAGTACCGTTTGTTCCACTTTACCTAGTGCTTTCTAGCATAGGAAAAAACATGTGCAAAAAGATATTAATGAAAGACAAATTCTTACTAAGTCTCAATCTATTCAAATGAATAATGAATTAGTAGAAATGTGCAAAAAAAAGATTAATGAATTATACACTGTTAAACAAAGTTTTAGAATGGATACGCTATCCAATCCCTAATAAAAAAGATCTCATTAAAAGACTTAGTCAAGCTGTCATCTTTAGTAAATTTGAAAGTGGATTTTGGAAAATACAAATTTATCCTGATGATCGCTATAAAACTGCTTTTACTACACCTTTTGGCCATTACAAATGGAATGTCATGCCCTTTGGATTAAAAAATGCTCCTAGTAATTTCAAAACATTATGAATGAAAATTTTAATCCCTTTAGTCATTTTTCTATTGTCTATATAGATAATATCCTCATTTTCTCTAAGTCACTCGATGAACATTAGAAACATCTTAATTCCTTTCTGCATATTACCAAATATAATGGTCTAGTCATTTCTACTCCTAAGATTAAGCTATTCCAAACTAAAGTTAGATTCTTAGATTATGATATCCACCAAAGTACTATTCTTCCTATCAGTTAATCTATTGAGTTTGCTTCTAAGTTCCCTGATGAAATCTTAGACAAAACCCAGTTATAATGGTTTTTAGGTTCCTTAAATTACATTGCTGAATTTTACAAAGACCTTAGGAAAACTTGTCAACTCCTTTTTTGATAATCCTCGATCTTCTACTCATACTGCTATTGTTTAACAAGTCAAAAAATATGTCAAGACATTGCCTTGTCTTGGCATTCCTACTGAAAATTCATTCAAAATTATTCAGACTGATACTTTTGATATTGGTTATGGTGGCATTCTCCTTTAGAAAAACACTCCCCAGTCATCTAAACAAATTGTTCGTTTTTATTCTGGTGTTTGAAACAAAGCACAGAAAAATTATAGTACTATTTCAAGATAACATTTTAAATCAAAAATTCCTATTACGAGTTGATTACAAAAGTGCTAAATATGTTTTGGAAAAATATGTTCAAAATACTGCTAGTAAACATATTTTTGCTCAATGGCAATCCATTTTAAGTATTTTGATTTTGATATGGTAGTGAAAAATTCTATCCCTAATTTTCTTACCCGAGAATTTTTACAGGGAGGATAGTGCATCATGCCTACTCCTTATTTTTCTACAAACAGATTACAAGTCACAAGATACCGCATTATAAGTTTAAAATATTCTATTTAAAGTCACTACAAAATGACCCTTACCTTCAATCCAATCAGATTAGAACTTATCACAATTTCATTGTTCATTTAGTCACTACAAAATGACCCTTACCTACACAAACCTACTACAAACCCATTGTTGCACCTTCAATTGATCTAGTCAACTGATACTAAATTCTTAGTAATATTCCTAAACCTAGTTACACTTCAGCTCTAGCTTCAAACCTTTTTGCCTGCCAGTCAATTACGCCAATGCCTCCTAATAAATCTACCCCAAGAACATACTATGTTCTTAAACAATCATTCAATCTTTTTTTACAAAGAACCAGTCCACAAAAATATCCACAATGTTTTTGAATTAGTGGCATTTCATTCCTTCCAATCCCGATAAGTCAATAACCTTTTATAAGGATATTCTTTTCCACCATAAGTCAATAGTCATTAAACCTATTTATGATCGAGTCTAGACTAGTAAAATCATTTATCTTCCCATGAAAGAATGGGTCTCTCCTTCTACATCTCTACATCAAAATGAGTCATACAGTTATTCTTGGTTTTTCTCATTTGACCACAAATTCAAATCAGAATTCTCTTCTTGGATCCTGAGGTTACAGCATGGTGCCATCCCAGAAATCATCCATTTTGAATTAATAGAACAAGTCAATTACTTCTCTTCAATTTACAAGCTCAGCCAGCATAAATGTCCAAATATAAAGTCCCTTGGATTTTTAAAGCCCATCGTATTATTGAACAAGTCCAGCAAGAATTTCCAGTTAACATGGAAAAGCCCACTTCAGTCAGACTTGGAAGCCCATCAACCAGTATTGAACCTTCCAAATCCAAGTCCTCCAAGGCCAAGCCCAAAGTAAAGTCCAAGTCAACCTCTAGTGATGAATTGATCCAAATGGCCAAATTATTTATAGCCCAAGCAAAGTCACAAATTGAAGATGAAGCCTTAGATGATTCACTTTGAACCCTCAACCAGTCATGATCCATAGCCCACAATTCCAAGATGCTTGAGACCCATATGCCTAAAAAGTCATTGGATTCTATATATATACATCAACTTCAATCACTACTCTTACTTTGAGAAAAGCTGTTGATATATATATTGATTCCCAATTAGCCAACTGTGCAGTCACGTTTCTTCACTGCAAGTTAAAAAAAAAAAAAGAATAAAAAAGTTCTCGGTCACAGAAAGATGCTCTCAGCACTCAGCACCCATGTGCCTCTTCTTTCAGGCTTTTCAAGTCACAAGTTTCACAGTATTTTCCAGCTTTTGAAGTCATACAAGCCTAACAACTTCAGTCACGCGCCTCACAGTCCCCAGTTTACAAGCTTAATAGTTCTCCAGTTTGCTTATAAAAGAAACTCCTCAGTCAAGGCCAATTCAGAGTTGGAAAGAGTCCAAAATTTTCTTTCGCAGTTTTTCTCAGTTTCTATAAAATTTCTAGTTTATTGTTGTTTTAAAATTCAGTTTTTAAGGATGCATGTAGAAGTTGTATTTTCCGATTACTTCCAGTAAACGATAATCGAAAAATATAGAATTATTTACTGGAAATAATTGAAAAATACAGTTTCTACAAGCATCCTTAAAAACTGAATTTTAAAACAATAAACTAGAAATTTTACAGAAACTAAGAGAAACTGCAAAAGAAAATTTTGGACTCTTTCCAACTCTGAATTGGCCTTGACTGAGGAGCTTTTTTTATAAGCAAAGTGGAGAATTGTTAAGCTCATGAACTGGGGTGCTGTTAGGCTTGTGACTTCAAAAGCTGAAAAATACTTGTGAAACTTGTGACTTGAAAAGCAAGAAAATAAGAGAGGCACATGGGTGCTGAGAGCATCTTTCTGTAACTGAGAACTTTTTTACTCTTTTTTTTTTTTTTTTTTACTTGCAGTGAGAAAACGTGATTGCACAGTTGACTGATCCAATGGATCATGACTGGTTGAGGCTTCAGAGGAGGCTGATCATCTGAGGCTTCATCTTCAATTTGTGACTTTGCTTGGGCCATCAATAATTTGGCCATTTGGATCAATTTATCATTAGAGGTTGACTTGGACTTTGCTTTGGGCTTGGCCTTGGAGGACTTGGATTTGGAAGGTTCAATGCTGGTTGATAGGCTTCCAAGTTTGACTGCAGTGAGAGGAAGTGGGCTTCCTTGTGTGACTGAAGCATTTGGGTTTTGCTGAGACTTTGTTCAATAATACAATAGGCTTTGAATACATCCCATCATTTAACAAAATATTGACGACTGACTATGTTAATAGGCTGTATTGTCATTTAAAAATCAAAGAGACTTTGTATTTGGAAATAAAATAGAGTAACTAAGAAACTGACTTTTATGCTGGCTGAGCTTGTAAATTGAAGAGAAGTAATTGACTTGTTCTATTAACTCAAAAGGGATGATTTCTGGGATGGCACCATGCTGTGACCACCATCTCAGGAACCAAGAAGGGAATTCTGATTTGAATTTGTGGTCAAATGAGAAAAACCAAGAATGACTATATGACTCATTTTGATGTAGGAGGATTTTGAACCAAACATCAATGTAATCATAGTAACTATATTGTATATCATAGTTGGGAAGGTCTCGTAGTAGAAAAGGCAAACTCCATTCTTCCATAGGAACAATATTATAAATGTAAAAGGAATGATAAATGATTTTACTGGTCTGGACTCGATCATAGATAGGTTTAATGACTATTGACGATGGAAAAGAATATCCTTATAAAATGTTATTGACTTATCGGGATGGGAAGGAATGAAATGCCATCCATTATGGAAATAGGATTTGACTAATTCAAGAATATTGTGGATATTTTTGTGGACTGGTTCTTTGTAAAAAAGATTGAATGACTGTTTAAGGAGGCATTGGCGTAAGTGAAAAGGCAGAACCTCGAACCAAACCTGTGTTGTCCTTCTAGTTCCTCGAGCGGACGTTCTTGATAGTCTTCTTCAAGGGGACCTCCTTATAGGTGAAGAAGGCATGTAAAAAGAACCTCGATGGGAGATAGTTCGTCAGGCCCTCAAAACTAAAGATTCGCAATCAAATGGCCGGAGAAGCAACTTAAGACAGGTTACGTACACCAGGGAGTTGAATATGCACCCAGCAGAAAAGCAATCAAATAGAAAGAAAGGGAGTGAGAAAGTGAGGAAAGCAAGAAGAGGAAGGCTCCCTCACACAAAGAGAGATTTCACCTCGTACTTGGGGAACCAGAAATGGATTGAAAGCTTACAGAGGTAGAACCTTGACAAAAGGAGAACTTGCACTTCATCCTTTCAACGGCTTACAGTCAGAAGTAGAACGCTCCTCAACTCTCGCAAGAGAGAATTTAGACTTGATAGCGGCGGGAAAACAGGCGAGAACCCGCAAATGCAGATTAGGAAACAGGAACGGGGAGGGGAAAAGCGGAATGCTCACTTGTTGGGGAGAGCGACTTGACTTTTTCCCTCGCGGAAGACGGGCTTGGATCGAAAGAAACGACTGCCATTTGGGAGCAAAAGGAGACTCGAATCCGGGAGGAGAAACTTTCATTCTTGCTTAGTCTTCCGAGTGCGTGGATGTTCTTCCGAAGCAAATGTTCTTCTGTGAATGAATTTATCCCTTTTGGGCTCACGAATGAGATTCCTCTCTTAGTTTGAGTTCCTGCTTCTAAATATCTAAGGTGAGTTGAATCTCCGTTTTTCTATGCATTCCTCTGTCTTCTCTCATCGCCTATATTTAAATAAAAGCCAAGCCTGGCAGGAGTTCTAGTAGTCAATAAGTCGTATTCCCTCGTAAAGCCGTAAAGCCAAGGCAAGGACTATGACTAAGGAAAGCAGCTATATCTGCGTCTGCTGTTATTGCAATGGGAAAGTCTAAAGTCAAAGGTAACTGAGGAGTGCTAGAGTTGGCGCTAAGGGTAGTTCTAGGAGTTCGTTCTTACATCTGGGAGATCATCTAAGTAAGCCGCTAAGGCGAGTGATGCCCAAGGCAATATGCTCTAAGAATTGTCGAAAAGGCTTGTTCCATGAGACCTCTTCAATCTCTGATAAGGCCATTCATTCTTTCCTATCTAATCTCTGGTTTTTCCTCACTTCCCCTCCTCTGATTGAAAAGGAAAAGTGCTTCTCCTCACTTTGATGTCAGGTCAGCTAGTGCTATGTTTAAACGACTATCTAGAAGTAGAAGTCTGAAATCATTCGTCAACCCTCGTAACTTCAAGTCAAGTAGCTAAGGAAGTGTCTTTCTCCTATCACGGTAAATAGTGCTAGGACTTCTACTTCCTAGAAAGCATATCATAGATAAATTTCTTTAACGCCTTTGAAGTCAAGCTTACTGTCAGGCTCAAGCTCTGTCTGATCTTCCAAAAACCATAGACATTTTTTTTAAATAGAAAGTGGTACCCTCATCTTCTTTGAAAAGACTACCTCAAGCCCTCAGTGGAATGATTTAGCTATGTTGATCTTTCACAGAAGGAAGTTTATTACTCTTTCAAACGGTCCGGGTCCCCACAAATTTTCGATAAAAGGGGAGGGATCCTCATAGTTAGCTAGGGAGAATCATTTCGTAAGAAAGGGCAATGGAGGGTTTTGGGTCGTTAGGGAAGAGCCGAAATCCTAAAGTAAGGTAGGGAGGATTAGGAAGGAATAGAGGCCTCGGTAAGGGAACTGTTCTTTTTTTAGGTCCCACTAGCGGTCTAGAGCTTAAAACAGATCAACAAGAAAGGCGAGTCAAAGAAGAACGCCTTCTTACTTATTATGACTGAAACTGGTACAAGGGGATAGACGTCGTTGGGTTGGTAAGGCTTCAACAACTTCCGGTGCCGCACCCTGCCACAATGAAAGCAAAAAGTATGAATGTGTTCATATTCAACAACATAATTATACTTACCAATGGCTTTTTGAGGTCCATCTTGATACAGACATGGGCATAGCTGTGTTTATATCAATCTTCAGGGGTTTGCCTATGGCTCTTTTGCAATATGGTATAGCACCTTCTCATTATAATATGAAATAGGTAACTGGGGAAATCGGACCCAGATTGTAGTTCTATCCTTCTCCGCTTCCACCGACCGTGTTACCACTTACGAACTGAGGACGGAATTTTTTCTTTCGGGAGGAGGGGAGCACCTGACATTCATTTGCCAGGGGGGCATGCCAACCAACAAAAAGTTGGCTTATGAAGCTTACATCAAGGAGCAAAGGGGGGTAACAAAAAGCTGGCTTACAAAGCTTACATCAAGGAGTGAAGGGGGGTTCATGCATCGGCATCACACTTCGGCTCTGGCTTCAAACCCTTTTGTCTGCCAGTCAATTACGCCAATGCCTCCTAACAAGTCTACCCCAAGAGGTTTTGTAGTAGGTTTGTGACATCAGTAAGCATCCACTGAGGATATCTAATCTATCCATACGAAAGTTAACTAGATTCCTATAATAATGAAATTGCGATAACTTCTAATCTGATTGGATTGAAGGTAAGGGTCATTTTGTAGTGACTTATAATAGCAAATAGTTTTGCGGTATCTCGTGACTTGTAATCTGTTTATAGAACAATAAGGAGTAGGTATGATGCACTATCCTCCCTGTAAAAATTATCGGGTAAGAAAATCAGGGATAAAATTTTTGACTACCAGGAATATATTCAATATCAAAATAAAAAATACTTAAAATGGATTACCGTCGAGCAACAATATGTTTACTAGTAATATTTTGAACATCTTGATAGGAATTTTTGATTTAAAATATCATCTTGAAATTTACTAATACATAAAGCGATAGATAAAATTTATTTTTTAATAGTAATTTTTCTGTGCTTTGTTCCAAACACCAAAATGAAAACGAACAATTTGTTCAGATGACTGGGGAGTGTTTTTCTGAAGGGGAATGCCACCATAACCAACATCAGAAGCATCAGTCTGAATAATTTTGAATGAATTGTAGGAATGCCAAAACAAGGCAAGGTCTTGACATATTTTTTGACTTATTGAACAATAGTAGTATGAGTAGAAGACCAATGAGGAGAATTATCTTTCAACCTATCAAAAAGGGGGTTGACAAGTTTTCCTAAGGTCTTTGTAAAATTCAGCAATGTAATTTAAGGAACCTAAAAACTGTTGTAACTGGATTTTGTCTAAAATTTTCATCAAGGAACTTAAAAACAAACTCAATAGATCGACTGATAGGAAAAATAGTACTTTGGTGGATATCAAAACCTAAGAATCTAACTTTAGTTTGGAAGAGCTTAATCATAGGAGTGGAAATGACTAGACCATTTAGACAATAGAAAAATGACTAAAGGGATTAAAAATTTCATTCATAATGTTTCGAAATTCACTAGAAGCATTTTTTTAATCCAAAGGGTATAGTAAAGGCAGTTTTATAACGATCATTAGGATGAATTTGTATTTGTCAAAATCCACTTTTAAGATCAAATTTACTAAAGATGACAGCTTGACTAAGTCTTTTAATGAGATCTTTTTTATTAGGGACTAGATAGCGTATCCATTCTAAAACTTTGTTTAACGATTTATAATTAATGACTAATCGTGGAACACCACGTTCAAGTTCAGTATTTTTATTAACATAAAAAGTAGGGCAAAAAACCAAGGCATTAATCTCTTTTTTGCACATTTTCACTAATTCATGATTCATTTGAATAGGTCAAGACTTAGTAGGAATTTGTCTTTCATTAAAATTTTTAATATAAGAGAGTGCAACTACATGTTTTTTCCTATGCTAGAAAGTACTAGGTAAAGTGGAACAAACGATATTTTCTAATTGGTTTTTAAATTTATCAATTTTGGATATAAGAATTGAATTAGTCAATTGAGTTTCAATTCTTTTATATTTTACTTCTTCTTTGAGAAATTTGAGTTATTTAGTTAATCGATTAATAGATTGGGATATAGAATATTCTTTTAATTGATTTAATTCTTTGATTTTAGGAGGAGACAAAAATTTAAAAGTCACTGTTTGACCAAAAACTTGTGTGGTTATGGTAAATGGATATAGTAAAAAAATAAACGGAATTCCTAGGATGACTTTGTCGGTCATATATCCATTTTGATAAATGATGTTTTAAAACAAACATTATTTTGACAAATATGTACTTTCGGTAATTTTTATATTTAATATGCATTTGATATTATTTTGTGGGGATTAAACCTTCTTGAATACAATTTAAATCAACGCCGGTATCAATGAGGGCTATGACTTCTATTTTAAAGTCATTAATAACTAGTTTGACTTTCGAATGCTATTTTTGAATATGAATTCTATTAATAATATTTAAACGATCACACTATCAAAGATGACGTGGCTAGGATCAGGACTAGAACTAGATTCATCAGAGGAAGTATCGTTATTATTTTGAAAATCATTAAGATTTTTATTGATTTTTAATATTGCAATTTCTTCTTCTAATGATTTGTCTTTAGCCTAACTCTTGAATGGTTTTAATTTGGCTAATCTCATTTTGTAAATCTTGTAAAGTGATTTATTTATGTTTGTTTTTTCGGAATCTTTCTAAAGTAGTTGTGAGACTTATCTTGATGAGATTTTTTGTCTTTATTTATTAGTAAAAATTTCAACTTGTCTGTATTTTCTTTTTAATTCAAGATTATCTTATTTACTAATTAATTCTATTAAAGAATCTTCTTCTTGTTGTGATTTATTAAGAACATTAATTTATTTACAGTAAGTATCATTACAGCAAGTATCATTACATCTTAATTCAATCTCTTCGTCAATATTCTCACTGGGAGTGTAATAAGTAGAAGTATCACTCAAGGGAGTGATGTCACTAGATGATAGACTAGGGGGTATTAGTTATTTTACAATTATATAATTATAATTTTTTCTGGATTATAATAACAAGTTTATAATTTTCTTTAGACTCAAATAAAAGTCTAGAGACATTTACAAACTTACATTCACATTCAAGATAACAAAAACAAAAAACCACATAAAACTTAAGGAATCCAGAGAGAATCATAGAAAAATTTGTTGCTAACTATTAAACATAATCATAAAGAAAAATCACATAGAATATCTGTTATGAAATTATAAGTTTCTCTGTAATTTTTACTGAACTATTTGCTAAGTTTCTCTGTGTGATTGTGCAATATTACTGCACTATCCATCTAAACTTAAAGAAAAAAACACAAAAAATAACTTTTGTTCAGAGAAATAAAAACTTACATTCACTTTGAACTATAAACTTATAATTTTCTCTGAACTACAAATAAAAGTCCAGAGAAATTTAAGAACTTATATTCACTTTCAAGATCACAAAAACAAAAACACATTAACATTAAATTGACAAAAATGCTAACTATTCCACACAAACGCAGAGATTAAGAAAAAAAATAATAAATAACAAATTTGTATTTTCACTGAATTACAATTTTCTCTGTGATTTTCACTGAATTACAAACTTACAATTTTCTCTGAGATTCTATCTGCATTAGAAACTTATAAAAATATGTCCATATGAACTACAAACTTACAATTTTCTCTGAACTATATCAACTGTGCAGAAAAAACTGAAAACTTTCTTAGAGAACAAAAAATGATAAGAAATTTACACTTGTCTCTGGTTTAAAGAAATTTCTCTGGTTTGAAAAAATAGAGAATAAAACTTATCATTCATGTTGATGAAAAACAGAGAATGAAAAATCAACTCCAAAAATCAAAATCAACTCAATCAAGTTGGCCTTTGTCTAAAATTGATTAATAACAGAGAATAAAAAATCAACTCCAAAAACCATAAACAACAACTTCACTGAGCTAGCCTCTTTTTTAAATTGATCAAAACTAAAAACAAAAACCGAATGCAAAAATACACTCGAAAAACTAATATGAAATCAGAATCCTTATATAAAATTCAAAACAAAAATCGAAAACACACATGATTCAACTCTACTGAAAAACTTACACGATCAACACCACTATAACACCTACACAATTATAGCAATCTCTATTGTCAAGTCCACTGCAACACTTGCAAAATCCTTACAAAATCTCCTGCGAATCTCCACCGCGAAGTCAGCAATAGAATATTCAGTTTGCCAAAATCCAAACAAACTTATGTTATAAATAAGGGTAAATTAGGTATTTTATAACGTAAAAAAATAAGATTAAGGGACCTTAGGCATCAAAAAATATTATTGTGGACCTCTCCTCCTATCAAAAGTTGAGCAGGGATCTTAGACCAATTTTCCATAAAAAAAACTCATAAACTAAAAACAAAAAAATATATATAGCAAAAAAATAACAGCTTAAAAAAAGGAAAAATTAGAACCAAAAACCCAAAAAAAAAAAAAAAAACAAACAAACAGACAAAAAAGCCAAAATGAAAAAGTACATGAAAAAAATATAACATAAAAAGGAGGAAAAAAACTCGAACATACCCAAAATAAATTATAAAAAAATTAGTTGAATTAATACCTAAAAACCACTACTTAAAAACTATAACAAAACAAACTCAGAAAATACCCAAAAACCAATTAAAAAACCAATGGCATTAATTAGCTACGGAAAAATATAAACGGCCCAAAAAAAAAACTTAATTAACCAGTTGGGAAAATGGTAAAAATTAGAATATAAAAAATAAATAAATAAATAACTTGAAAACAACTTCTTAAAGGCTAGAAACACAAAAGAAAAACAATTATAAAAAAAACAGGTGAATTAGGGTCAGGTGAATTAGGGTTTGTGACTGAAAAATAAATAAATACAGAAATTGAGAAAACACTTGTGAAACAAAAAAGAAAGAAAAAAATAAAAATAAAACAAATGAATTGAAAGTTGAAAACAATTTAAAAATGAGAAAATTAGTCTAAGGTCCCTCTCCCATATTTAGCAATGGAAGAGATCCACAATATTATTTCCAAGGTCCCTCAACCTCCACACTCATATATCACAGAGAAATTTCTCAAATCAAATCTCATTTTTTTCTCTCTCTCACTCTAAACTCTCTTCCTCTGCTAAGTTCACCTCTTTTCATCTCTGCGTCTCTTTCTCTCTCTAAAATGTTCTCTCTCTAAAGCAATAGTATTGATCTTCTAGATCGTCCCCATTTCCACCACCCCCATGCTCGTTTCCGATCTCTGCTCTTCTCGTTAGAAACTTCCATCTCTGTGATGAAGATGATAAAGAAGATGAAGTGGGTCTGAGAGGCAGAAGCCATTTTCGGGTGGGTTGGCCCTGTATCAAGCCTAGACCGACCAGACCCACCCGTTGGATTCTATCACAGAGAAATTTCTCAAATCAAACCTCATTTTTTTCTCTCTCTCACTCTAAACTCTCTTCTTCTGCTAAGTTCACCTCTTTTCATCTCTACGTCTCTTTCTCTCTCTAAAATGTTCTCTCTCTAAAGCACTAGTATTGATCTTCTAGATCGTCCCCATTTCCACCACCCCCATGCTCGTTTCCGATCTTTGCTCTTCTTGTTGGAAACTTCTATCTCTGTGATGAAGATGATAAAGAAGATGAAATGGGTCTGAGAGGCAGAAGCCATGTTCGAGTGGGTTGGCCCCCCACCCGTTGGATTCTTTCTCTGACAATGACCCTTCTAGCGAGCGAATTAGCAGCGATTCTGTTTGATCCCCAGTTTTGGGTCCACCAATTCTTCTTCCTCCTCCGCCATACTTTCAGGTGAATTACACACACACACACATATATATATATAACTATGAAGATTGATGAATTTAAATATTATTTTAGATAATGATGATGGTCATTGTGAAAATTGCGCAATTGTATTCTTTATACTTTATTAATTAGTTGATTGTTGTATCAGTGATTTCGTATCTGGTTGCTAAGAACATGTGTGAAATGGAAAGAAACTTAAAATTTGAATATTATTAGGTTGAAGGTCTGTGATGAAGATGATGAAGAAGATGAAGTGAGTCCGAGAGATAAGAGACCTTAGACATTATTAAAATATTAGATATCTTTTATGTTATAAAATCTTAATACTAGAGACTTTAAAAAAAATCTCCCTTAAAAATTAGAAGAAGAAAAAACTCAAAAAAAAAAACCCAAAAACAATAATAATAATAATAATTAACTACAACAATTTAAAAATTAGAACACAAACAATCACGCGCACGCGCCCCGGGGGGGGCTAAAAAAAGGAAAAAGAAAAATTAGAACCAAGAAAAAATCAGAAATTACCCAAAAATAAACAATAAAAAATAGTTGAATTAACACCTCGCAACAACTTAAAATTGATAACAAAAATAACAACTTCTTAAAAATGATAACCAAAAGCCATTAAAAAACACAGTTGCGTTAACAGCTGAATTACCAAAAAAAAAATCTAATTAACAGTTTAAAAATGTTAAAAATTAGAACAGAAAAAATAACAAAGCTGAAAACAATTTAAAAGCTAAAAACACCCAAGAAAAACAATAACAAAAAGGCAAATTAAGGTTTGTATACAACAACTTAAAAATTAGAACCCCAAAAATAAATAAACAAATAAACTGAAGAAGAAGAAGAAGAAGAAGAAGAAGAAGAAGAAGAAAGAACTAAAAAATGAATGAATTAAAAGCTGAAAACAACTTAAGAACTAAAACCCAAAAAAAAAAAAAAAAACTTGAAAAATATCCAAAGTGTTTGCCTTAAAACAATCATTAAAAACAAAATCATGCAACACGAAATCAATTTTGCTTGGTAATCTGAATCAGATCACAAAATTAATAATTATAAGGATAAATTACAAATACACCCCTGAAATTTGCTTGAAGTATAAATTGCCCCCTATAGTTTGAAAAATTACAAATACATAATTAACTTAAAAAATTACCCCTTTGTTAAAAAAATTTATTTTACAGAAATTAACTAAAAAAAGAAATTTATAATTGATGTCCTATATAATAATAAAATTACCTAAATTATTAATTGAAAGATATCTATACATCATTAAAAAAAAGTTAATTGACTTGATGATTTATTAATAAAATAGGCGATTTATTATGAAATTAGAAACTTCAAGGGGGTAGAATGTAATTTCCAGAATCACAGGAGGCGATTTGTATTTGAATCAACCTCAGGGGTGTATTTGTAATTTACCCTAATTATAAGTAATTTTGCACTAGTGTACAGAACGGGTCATGCAACAGGAAAGAAAATTTTACTGCATTAGACAATAATTAAAACTCTAAAAAATCAGTCTAAAAGATTCAAATCAATAACATTGATTATCCTCCAAAAAACAATCATAAAACTCAAATTCCAAGCAAAAATTCTGGCAGTGCCTAGAAAACATTTAAAACTCTAAATCCTCCAAAGTAAACTTTAACATAATACAAGAACAATTTCAAGATTCAAGCATTGCACTAGTTACAATTATACAACTCAAATTCCAATCCAAATATCTGCAGTACCAAAAAATTTCTACAAATCTAAATCCTCCAAACCAAACTTTAACATAATACAAGAACAAATTCAAGATTCAAACATTGCACTAGTGAACAGAACATAGTAGTATACAACAAACAGAACAACAAAAAAGAATAATGCAACACCAACAACAACAAGAAGCAATTTCAGACAGATTTCAAGCAATCTCAACTAATCTCAAGCAATTTGAATAAAATTTTAGGCAATTCTTCATCATCAGAAAGACGATTTCAGAAAAACAAATACCTGAACTTGAAGATGCATGATAGATTTCAGCAATCTCTAGCTTCGTCTTGTTCATCTTCTCCGTCTTCTTCATCTGCTTCGTCTTAGGGTTTGTGTGTGGTTTCATCTGCTTCGTCTTCATCTTCTCCATCAGAAACGAGATTTGAAGGAATCGATTTCAAGGGTTTCAAGTTTCTCTCAGATGGATGGAAGATAGAGATCGAAAAGGTTTAGGGTTTAGAGAGAGAGAGAGATGGAGGGATCTGCGCGAGAGATAGAAAACGTGGAAGGCTCTGGAGGGGTGCGGAAGCCGTTGGATGGCTCTCAACGGCTATATCAGTAACGGATATATTTTCAGGAGTAAAATAATTGAAGTGAATTTGTTTTGTTTTTGAGAAAACAAAAAATTGAAATTAATTTGATAAAAATATTTTTTAAAATTTTAGAAAATTATTTTTAGCTTTTCAAAAGATAAAGTTATATAAAAATGGTAAATTCTTTTGATGGTTTTATTTCTTTCACATTTTTAAATTTTTAAAAAAAATTCTGAAATAAATTATTAAAAATCAAATCAAATAAGGCCAAAAATATGTATAGCATACCACAAAGTGACGACGGTTTATTAAAATTTTTAAATAAATAAAAAAAAGTATCGAGCGCAATATTAGCTTTAGCCATACTAGCATAAATCCATGCTTTCCATGGTCCAAAATAAATATTTAAAAAATTATTTTAAAAAATAAATATAAAAACTTTAAATTTTAGAAGAAAAAATAATTAAATTATGTAAATAAATTATTTTCATTTAAATTATACTGAAGTCATGTTTTAATTATATTATGATTAATATTTTATTTAATTACTAACTAACAAATATGTGTGCCATCACGTGATCAATAACATATTAGATCAAAAAAAAATTAAATGAATTAATAAAATTACATTTAGCCAAAAGATAAATACATACACTTTGATGATAGATTTCTTCAAATGACAAAATAACTAAAACTTCTAATTCATAATATATTAAAATATATTTAAAATTTGTTAAAATTGAAAGAATGTGCCCTTTTTATATTGATAGAAGTCTTGCCCTAATTGAGTATTTGATGGGCTTCTTCTATAGATTGAGCCCATTATATCAGCCTAGTTAAGTCAACCCCCTAGTCGACTTTGTTCATTGAGTTTTCCTCCCACAGTTAGTTGTCTGCAAATCGCAAACCAACCAAGCTATTCATCAATAGCTTGAGCTTGATTGGTTTAAAATTCATTTGAATTCAGCTTGTTTATTAAATGAACGAGTTCAAACTTAATTTTTAAGCTCGTTTATTAACTGAGCTAGGTTTGAGTAGTCCTAAGCTCGGTTGAATAAGACTTGTGAATATAAAAATAAATAAATAAATATTTATTTTAATAATATATAAATAAATTTTCAATAATCTATTTTATTTTTCTATTTATGTTTGGTGTTTTTGTAAATTTACATATTTGATTGATGAAATTTATTATTAATATAAGCGTTATTGTATATTTTACTCATAATTTTGTATTTTTTATCTTAATAAGTAAATTAATTTAAGTTTAAATTTTTTTTTTTCCGAGCTCGAGCTCAACCCATTTATGTAATCAAGCGAGATTGAGGCAAGTTCGAGTTCATCAAATGTTTAACGAGCCGAGCTCAAACTTGATTAATTTTTAATAAACAAGCTTGAACACTCAAAAGTTCAGCTCGACTTGATTCGTTTGCAGCCTTATCTACAATTGCCAAACTCAAAGACTTTTCTGAAGGGAAATATTATGGTACACACCCTCATATACACCTTATAACTAAAAAATAAAATGACATAATTTTATACTTTATGAGTCATAATTAAAATAAAAAATTATTATAACTAAACATAACATGAGACATAATTTAAAAAGTTCATAAATCATAATTAAAATAATATTATAATTAAAAAAAATTAATTATAATTAAAGAATAAAATAACATAATTAGGTGCATATCATACACCTTTTTCAAGGGTATTTATATTAGAATTTCCCTTCTCTGAGGCACAATCATCATATATAGCTTCAGGCCTTTGTTGAATTCTTGAGACACCTTATTTATTTATTTATTATTATTTGGAATATATTCTCCAATCTTTTCTCACCAAGAGAAAGAAAGTAATGTTTGAACATATATATGCCCAGGTAATAGTTTGGCCAAGTGTAAGTCTTTCTCAAAAATCAAACAAACCTTTCTTCCAATTCCCATGCAAATGTTTCCCCCTTTTCCGTATGATCATTATCTATTTTTCATTTTCACATAATCAAATTTAAAGTTATGGATTTTATTTTTTTATTTTTATTATTATTTTTTTTAGGAGGGGGGGGGGGGGGGGGGTTTGATTAAGGAATGATTTGCTTCTGTTCTTAAAAAAAAAAAAAAAAAAAAAAAAAAAAAAAAAAAAAAAAAAAAAAAAAAGAGGGAATGACTTGCTTCACTTTTTGCCGCAGCTTAAGCTAAAAGTTGATTATAAGAATTTAGGCCTTGTTTGGGGAATACCAAATAATCCAAAAAGTCAAAAAGTTACTCAAAAAGTTAAAAAGTTAACACTATTCACCAAAAGTCAACAATTACGGCTGCACAACTCCCATAATATTTATTTGTAATGAATAATTAATGGAGAAAATTGATGAAAAATTCATTTCAAATGAGTATAAGGAATTAGATTGTCACGACCTAAACCTGCCCCTATAGATTTAGTATCGTAACTAGCTAGTAATCTGTGATTATCAAAGGCCTGGTTAACAATAATGACAATAATACATGATAAAAGGGCTGGCGGAAGCCAATCAATAATAAGATAATGTCCAATGAGTTGTGAGGATCTAAATAGAAATAAACTTTCATATACATAACCATATTCATAACCACTTATGCTCATAAACACATATATACATACAAGACAATATGCAAAATAGGGAATTAATCCCATTATCAAAGACAGTATAAACAAAAGTCTTAAAACATTTACACTTAGCAAAATCAAAAGGGTGGGTTTGAACCACTCAAAAAGCCTTGACACATTCAGGTTCGGAACCTCACTATGAGACACAAAAGCTGGCTTGACAAAACAAGGGTTTAGGTCGGTGTCACTAGCTTTGGTCCAGTGCTTGATCACCTACATATATATAATAAACTGTGAGCTAAAACTCAGTCAATAACAAATGTGTAAAGAGATTAAGAATGATGTCCTTACAATCTTTGAAACAATCGATTATCATAGAACGTTTTCAATCAATATCTTTTTGTTAATCAATCGTGCAATCTTTCAATTCAATCAATCATATTCATATTCATATAGGTCATACATTGTCACGACCAGTAATCTAAGATTACCAAAGGTCTAACTAAACAGATTAAATAAACAGGGCTAGCAGAAGCTAATTATAGAATAAGAGCAACCGTCCAATGAGCTATGAGAACTTACATGAGACAAAATGGCCAACTCCATATATATACATAGATTAACATATACATCAAGTCATAAGAATATCTAGTCTCAATACATGTAAAAGCAAAATAAAACTGAACACAACAGAGGAACGATGCGCAAAAGGGTGAACATCGGCCACCTCAAAATTCTGACAGATGGGAACCTCGTGGTGAGGCACAGAGGTTAACTTGACAAAACCAAAGCAAGGTCGACGCCACTATGTCCTCTCCTGAACTGGATCACCTACATAATATATCAAAATATGAGCTAGTGCCCAGTGAATAATAGCTGAGTAACGGGGTTCTAAATGATGGTCATAATGTAAAACAAATTACATACTGACTAGGTTCTTATTACATGTAGAAAGCATAATGTAATACATGGTACATCCATAAGCAATGAGTACAAGCGGTCTAGAAGAGCGAATAGGCGGTCATGAAGATCAGAGATCAGATGTGATGGCCACCACTATGATAAACAAGAGTCCCATGAATTGGAACTAACAGAGATCTCTGTAATCATGTACACAGATACTAAGGATGCCACGATAAACAATGTAAGCAGAAGTAGAATCATCATTCATAAATATAAGAAAACATATCAGAACAAAGCATAATTTTAAAGCAGGGAAAATGGTTCTTTAAATTAAACATATCTTTACAATAGTGTTACTCATAGTTGGCTCCGTGATGCAGGTGACTGGAACGTGGCGTTTGACCTACACAGACAGATATAAGCGTAGCACACTTAATTCGCCATACAATCAACTAATTAGTTTCATCACTTAGGAATTGATTGGTCTAAATGCCTTTTACTCTCATTTAATGCCTATCCAGTGCAAATGGACGTCAATTACAGATGCAAATCACACTAACGGAGGCCCAGGAGTGGGGTAAACGAAGCAGAAAAGTGAAACCAAGGTTGCCAAACAGCCGCATGTACGGAGCTTTTTGGCCGCACATGTGGGACCCTTTCTGCATGTACACCACCAAGTGCTTTTTATGCAGAATGCTCCCAGCACCTCCCCTGATATCGGCATGTGCGGGCCTACCCGCTGCACGTGCACCAATGCTTCCCGCACGTGCGGGCTCCCCAGCCGCACGTGCAATTCTGGGTGTTCCAGAACAGAATTTCTGCTCTGTTTTCTAAGCTTCAAGCCACCAAAAATTAAAACCAAATTCGATCAAATCAAAGACCAAAAGTTAACAAACATGGTGTATAAACAATTACCAAGTTCAAACCAAGAATAGAACTTTAAATTCAAACTCTAGTTCCACAATCTCATAAACAACCGCAAAGTTAAAGAGAAAACAAAACCTATGTATATGGAAATTCTATGCTTCAACAAAATCATGGAAATCTAACTTAAAATCATGCGAGACCAAGTAAATGAGCTTAAGTAAAGCCATTCAGGCAAGGATATGGAAGAATTCCTCCTGTTAGGGTTATAACACAACTTATGTTACCCAACTCCTCACTCTCTCCCTTAGTCCCATGAGTTCAAGATGAAAATTCATTCTCATGCAAGAAATTAGGAAGAACTCTTACCTTAATGAGTTAATTTGATGAAGTTACTTCAAATTCTCCTCTTCTCATTTACCTTCCTCTATTCTCTTCTTGTTCACTCACTCAAACTCTAGAACACTCTTTAACTCTCACAGGTTCTCTCTCTCTCTCTCTCTCTCTCTCTCTCTCTCTCTTATTGAGTTCAACACACACACACATACACACACACACACACACATATATACATATCTATATCTAAGTTACTTAACTTGGATTAATTAAATGAGAGCCTCATTACTTGAATTACTTAACTAATTAATTAAATTTCTACTTGACCTAATTAAGGTGAATCAACTCTACTCACCTAGTCCATTAATTAATTTATAACCCTACGATTTAATGAATCAGACAGGTCGTTTTCATAAATAAGAATATCTGTCAGCAAACATGATGCTCATAACACATAAATAAAATTAACAGCTAAGTAAAAGGCGGATGTTACATATGTGGTTCAGCCAATAGCAACAATACAATACAATAGGTCTTAAAGACCGAACAATCAATTGATAGCCATCAAACAATAACAATAGTTCTAAGATTTAAAACTGGCAGAGATCTCTGTAACAATAACGATATCAACAACAATAACAATAAAAATACGCTATGGATACCACGAATACAATTCAAAAGAGGATCATCATTCAATCAATAGGAAGCAATCATTTAGAAACAATATAATTTATCATTTAGAAAATAAATACAATTTGAATGTATCTTTGCAACATTGTTACTCACAATAGGCTCCGTGGAACACGTGCTATAAGGCACTAAGGATGCGGCGTCTGACCTAACAAACAAATTCAAGCACAACAATTCAATGACATTCATATCGCTAGCCAATTCTATTCGATTCGGTTGTTACTTATTCAATAACTACTCGTCATTACTAATTCGGTTCTAATTTTTCATTTATGCACTCTAATGCACTTGTGAGATGAAAATGATCATAAAAACACCTTAAAACCATGCAAACGGAAGCCCGAAAGGTGGAAAAGATGAGCGAAAAACAAACCGGAGCTGTCCAAAGGGATTGCACGTGCAGTGGTTATTGCCGCACGTGCAGGACTATTCCCGTACCTACCTCTGCACGTGCATATAATACTGTGTGCTCAGCAAAAATTCCCTATTTTCCGCATGTGCGAGGCCCTAGGCCGCACGTGCGACGATGCCAAATAACTAGTCCGAAAACTACTCTGTTTGAGCAATATGTTTTTTTGCAAAATCAAGTTCATTTTAATGCAATTCATTACCAAAATTCATAGAAACATGTTAGACTTTGAGCCTTGACCATGGAACACAAATCAAAACTTGTAAACAATGACCAAATTACTAGTAAAGAAATCAAATCCTCATTTTGGTATGTATTTGCATAAAACATGCAAGTGTAAGCTTTTAAACTCAAACTTCCATGGAATTCCCTCTCAATTTGAAAAACCATACAAGAATGTAAATGGAGGAAATCAAATATCCATGAATGATGCCATGCATGCACCTATGTGAAGTTAATTTGGTCAATATTTTTCCATACCAAGACATGCATGTCCTAAACTCTTAATATCATGAGCAAACCTCTAATTACTTATAAATTCATTCTCAATTAAATTTGTATCTTGGAAGATGATGAGTGTATAAGCTACCATTGCAAGAATTTGTAGGGAAACCTTACCTCAAGTTGTCAAATGTTGATCAATTCAAGTGTTCTACAAGTTCTTCTTTTCCTTCCTTAGACTTTAAGCTCTCTCTCTAGTTTCTCTACAAAGTGCACTCTCATCCTCTCTCTCTACGTGTGTGTATATAGCAACTCCACTACTTCTCTTCTTTAGTCAATTGATGAGTAGGATTGTTTTTTTTTTTTTTTTTTTTTATTTCCTTTAATTCTTATTCTTCAAGATTAACTTAGGCTAATAATAAAACACACTAATTTAATGCAACTCAAATTCACTCAATTTAATTAAGCCTCATCACCTTATAATTATAATTACACTAAGTTAAATTATACTAAGGTGAATTAGGCTCTAATGCCTTTCCAATCTCTTAGTTCTAACTTGTTCAATTAACGAATCAGACAAGTTTAAAGTCACTCTAACCTATCGGTTCACTATAACAATACAATACCAACCAATGCATATAGCATATATCACATAATTCACAATTAACAAATAATCACATAATTAGCAATAAGCATATAATTAATATAATTAATTTACGTAATTAAAGAGGCGGTTGTCACATTCTCTCCCCCTTAGGACGTTTGGTCCTCCAAACTCAATTACCTTCCTTTGGAAAGAATATAGAATCAAGTGGAAATAGGTCCAGATATCTTTTCTTTATGTCATCCTCTCTTTCCCAAGTCGCATAGGTACTCCCGTGATTTTGCCAGTCTATTTTCACTAATGGAATTTTCTTGTTTCTCAACTTCTTGATCCGTCTGTTTACAATCTAAATGGGCCTTTCTTCATACATATAATCATCACTCAATACCACATGAGTAGGCTCAATAACATGAAAAGGATCCCGAAGATAATCCCTCAACATCGAAACATGAAAGACATTATGTATATGCTCTATTTCGGGAGGAAGTGCTACCTGATAGGCCACTGGATTAATCTTTTCAATGATTTCATACGGCCCAACATACCTTGGTGCTAATTTGCCTTGGTTCCAAAGCAAGTCTGCCCTTTCATTGGTGTCACCTTAATAAAAACATGATTACCCACTTCGTATTCCCTGTCTCGCCTTCAGACATCTGCATAGCTTTTTTATCGGCTTTGTGCAGTTTTCAATCTCTGTTGAATCAATTTCACCTTTTCCGTTGTTTCATGTACAACCTCAGGCCCAAGTAAAGGCCCATCTCCAACTTCAGCCCAACAAATAGGAGACCAATATTTTTTTTCATATAATGCCTCGAAAGCCGCCATACCAATGCTTGAATGGAAACTATTATTGTGGGCAAATTCAGCTAAAGGCAAGTGAGTTTACCAATTCCCTTGAAAATCAAGCACACACATACGCTACATGTCCTCTAGAGTTTGGATTGATCTTTCTGACTGGCCATCTGTCTGTGGATGGTATGCTCTGCTCAATCTCAATTCAGTACCCGATGCCGTTTGCAGACTTTGCCAAAATCTTGATGTGAACTTCGAATCCTTATCAAAAATAATGGACAAAGGCACTCCATGCAATCTAACAATCCCATTAATGTAAATTGTAGCCAACTTATCCGCATTATAAATTGTTTTGACAGGTAAGAAATGAGCAAACTTAGTCAAACGGTCAACAATGACCCAAATTGAATCCATACCTCTAATGGAGCGAGGTAGTCCAACGATAAAATCCATAGTGATATGTTCTCATTTCCACTCCGATATTAGCAATGGTTTGAGCAATTCAATGAGTCGTTGATGCTCAGCTTTGACTTGTTGGCAATGTAAGCATTTTGACACAAACTTAGCAATTTCTTTTTTCATTCCCGGCCACCAAAAATTGAGCTTCAAATCTTGGTACATTTTTGTATTCCCTGGATGGATAGAAAGTCTTGAACTGTGGGCTTCTTGCAAAACTCGCTTTTTCAAGTCAACATCATTTGGTATACACAATCTACCTTGAAATTTCAACACACCATGTTCAAAAACAAAATCCGACCTCGGTTTGGATTCCTGTTCATCAATAATCTTCTTCAAAAATTCATCTTGTTGTTGTTTTTCTCTAATTTCTTCAAGAATCGCCAGTTGAGCAGAAATAGCAGCCAATGTCCCGCCTTGCTCTCGCAAAACAATTTCGACTTCCAATTTCTCAAGGTCATGTAGCAATTCTCTTTGCCCGGTAAGTAAGCAAGCCAAATTCCCAATTGATTTCCAAGTAAGTGCATTAGCAACGGTGTTAGCTTTCCCCGGATGGTACAAAATTTGCAAGTCATAATCTTTTATCAATTCCAACCATCTCTGTTGTCTCATGTTCAACTCTTTCTGGGTAAAGAAATACTTTAAGCTCTTGTAATCAGTATAAACCTCACATGTTGCCCCATACAAGTAGTGACACCAAATTTTCAATGCAAATACTACTGCGGCAAGTTCCAAATCATCAGTCGAATAGTTCTTTTTGTGTGGCCTCAGTTATCGGAAGCATATGCTATCACTTTCCCATTCTGCATCAATACACACTTCAGACCCTTATAAGAAGTATCTCTAAAAATAGTAAATCCATCCATACCTGAGGGTAAGGTGAGAATCGGTGCAGTCACAAGTTGAGTATTCAATTCTTGAAAGACTGACTCTCTCTGATCGGTTCAGTCAAACGGTACTCCTTTCTGAGTCCATTAAGTCAAAGACAAAGCAATTTTAGAAAAATCTTTCACAAATTTTCAATAGTATCCGGCTAAACCCAAGAAACTCCGGTAACATTAGTCAGTCTAGGCCAATTCACCACTGCTTCAATTTTCTGTGGGTCAACTGAAATGCCATCTTTATTAATTACATGCCCCAAAAACATAACACCATCAAGCCAGAATTCACACTTTATCAGTTTTGCATATAATTCCTTCTCTCTCAAAGTTTGCAAAGCAATTCTCAAATGGTGTTCATGTTCTTCTTTGCTTTTGGAATAAATCAAAGTGTCATTTATAAAAAACAACCACAAATTCATCGAGGAATGGCTTGAGAATTCTGTTCATAAAATCCATAAATGCAGCAGGCGCATTAGTAACTCCGAAAGGCATAATAAGAAATACATAATGTCCATACCTTGTTCGAAAAGCAATCTTTTCAATGTCCTCGGCTTTGACTTTCAATTGGTGATATCCAGATCTGAGATCAATTTTAGAAAAGACTTGCGCACCTTGCAATTGGTCGAATAAATCATCAATGCGAGGTAATGGATACCTATTATTCACTGTCACCTTGTTCAATTCACGGTAGTCTATGCAAAATCTCAATGAATCATCCTTCTTTTTCACAAATAAGACAGGAGCTCTCCACGGTGATGTACTAGGCCTGATAAACTTTTTGTCCAACAACTCTTGTAATTGGATTTTCAGCGCTTTCAATTCAGTAGGTGTCATTCTATACGGAGCTTTAGAAATTGGCTGTGTACCCAGTATCACCTCAATAGTGAACTAAATTTTTCTGCCAATCAAATCCCTTGGCAATTCATCTGGAAACATATCTGGAAATTCTCTGACTATAGGAATACTGTCCACATTAGCTTTAGTATCAACAAGCACAGTTAATATACAACATAAATACCCTTTATACCCCTTTTTAATCAATTTGAATGCTATCATAGATGAAATCAAGTATGGGGGAGGTACAACACCAACTCCGTTAAATACAAATTTAGGCAAATCAGGTGGACGAAAAACAACTTGTTTTGTTACACAATCAATAGAGGCATGATATTTTGTTAACCAATCCATTTCCAAAATAACATCAAAATGATCAAGATTCAGAGGCAGCAAATCAACATATAAAAGCACATCTCCAATGACAATCTCACATGCAGGATACACATAAGCACAAGTCATGGGCCCCCCAGTAGGTGAAGATACAGCTAATAAATAGTTCATGGGTTCCAGTAGTCTATTTAAGCATGCGAGACAAACGAGTGTGTAGACCCTAATCAATCAGAATATAAGCATTTTGAGTATAAATAGGAAGTATACCTGACACCACTGTCTTAGTGTTCTGTACATCCCCTGGTACAAGTACAAACACCCGGACTTGCCTCAAAGTTTTTCTGCTGGTAGCTTTAGGATTAGGTGTTGGTGCAACGATTAATGCTACAGCACTTGCTACAGATCTAGTAAAGTTCTGAGATACAAGAGGACAGTCTTTAACTATGTAGCCCACCTTACCACACTTATAACATGCCCCAGAGATTTTATAACAAACCCCTTTGTGTCTTTTCCCCCATTCTGGACAAGGCGATATAAAATTGTTGCCTTGGCTGGAACTGCTTGTTGACCCTATATTCTGTTTTTTATTCAATGAGTTGTTCCAACCCTTTTTGAAATGGAAACCTTGTCTCTTACCCCGCCATTCAGTCACCGGCGTCTTAGCTTGTTTTAATGTTGCAACATTTGTCTCAACTATGATAGCCCAGTCTAGGACATCCACGTACTTAAGTAATTTCAGGACATTGATCCGATCAAGTATCTCTACATTAAGTCTACCCTCAAACTTTCTAGCCTGTTTATAATCGGTGTCTACCATGTGTGGGGCATAGCGAGTGAGCTCGGTGAACTTAGCTTCATATTCTGCTACTGACATGGTACCTTACTTTAGTTGCTCAAATTCGGTCACTTTTCAGTCACGAACACATCAAGGGAAGTATTTATCATATAATGCTTCCTTGAATTGAGCCCAAATCATCGCATTATTATCTTCACACACAAGCATCCATCATTGTCTTGCCTCCTCTTGTAAAGTAAAGATAGCCAACAACACTTTTTGTACCTCGAAACACTGGAATACTTCAAATAGATTTTCAATTTCTAGGATCCATGCTTCGACTTTTAGTGGTTCCAGTCCTCCCTGGAATGTCGGTAGCTTCATTTTGTTGAACTTTTGTGTTAAAGCAATAACATCATCATTGGCATTTGGTTTTGGCTGTACTGGTAGTAGAGGAAGAGGTAGGGGTTGTTGATTTTGTTGTTGTCTTAGAGCCTCAGTCAATAATTCAACCATTCTTTTCAATCTTGCAATTCTTGTTTCAGATGATTCAGTTTCATCTGTATTCCTTGCATTCTCCATTGTACTATTTAAACATGATAATAATAAGGGCAAATTACGTTAATAGTCCCTATAGTTTGGGGCTTGTGTCACTTTAGTCCCTGACTTTTCAATTGTAACACATTGGACCCTGAGTTTTGAATCTTGTTCCAAATAAGAACAATTAAACATACCATTACTTAATTTCAAGGGTAAAATCATCAATTTTGATAAAATATAAACTAATTTGACAAAAAAAAATGTCAAAAAAAAATTTAAAATTTTTAAAAAATTATTTCTACGGACTAAAAATAAAATTATGTGAAATTGATAAAAATTAATAAAACTACGTGATTAATTTTTAAAAATTAATTTTACATGATCATCATCCAAATACATAATAAAAATTAATTTGCTAAAAAAAATAAATAAATATCTAAAAGATTTATCAATTTTATATAATTTTATCTTTAGTAGCTAGAAATAATTTTTAAAAATTCAAAAATAATTTTGTGACATTATTTTTGTCAAATTAATTTATATTTTATCAAATTGATAATTTTGCCCTTGAAAAATCCAATAGTATCTACAATTATCCTTATTTGGAACAAGATTCAAAATTCAGGATCAAATGTGTCACAATTGAAAAGTCAGGGACCAAAATGACACAAGCTCCAAACTATAGGGACTATTAGTGTAATTCACCCTAATAACAAACATAGAAAAGATGGTTTCATATTCATGTATGTTAATTCATATACACATATTATATCCGCACACACTCATTTATGCTCATATAATGCCCTAATTATTTTTCTAGGATACCCTATAGCTCATTTGGACACGTGTGTGCGGTATAACTCGTGCTTTGATACTACTCTGTCACGACCCAAACCCGCCCCTATAGATTTAGCATCATAACCGGCCAGTAATCCGTGATTACTTGTCACGCCCCAAAATTTGGACACAAATACTTAAAATAAACTCAACCATCAAACTAAACCAGCTAACCCATGTTTCTACAATCCGAAGATCACCTAAATTCTCACAAGTCTAGGGTAACCTAGAGTTCTGATACCAAACTGTCACGTCCCAAAATTTGGACAATTAAATATTAAATTAGGACTAAACCCCAATCAATATTCCATCATCCAAATTCTATGAGTGAAACAAAAAAACTAAACGTTCTCGTCTCCATAAGGTTTAAATAAATTTCCATGCTCAAAGATTACAAGGGACTAAAAAAAAAATTAACAATACGGCAACCAAACCATCCACCATAAATTTCATAACTATCCAACACCTCCAACATTAAAGTAACAATAACTAATCAAAACAAATTAAATAATGCAAAGTTGAAAAATAACCTACAATGTCAAATTGTCAAAATACTAAGGTCATAAAAAAAAATAATAAATACAATAAACTAATATCAACCCTAAGCTCAAGAAAACAAAATAAATCTAAGAGACATGTCCAACAACTATAGTTATTCCATGTTACCACCGTAGCCCCAACTAATCCTGCAAAGGAAGCTCGGCTGCGTTCAAATATAACGCACCCGAGATGCCAAGAGACAAAACGAATCAGTATACAAGTATACTGGCCTGAGTACAAATTTAACACCCACGTGTCCACCAGACACAAACAAAGATATATCTAATTCTCGTTACGGGTCAAGACAAGTACTTCCATCCGCACCAAGACGAATAGGTAGTTTCCCAAGATACGGTGACATTTAGTTTCTTGCCCGTACACAACGAAATATAAATTGAATATAAAATAAATAAAATAAAAATAAAAATAAAAATATGGTGGCTCAACCCTGCATAAAAAGTTAGTAAGACCCACTATTCTACAAAGAATAAAATTAGTATAATTTAATCCTAAATAACTTGCTAAAGAAGTATAAAAATGCACCGTTTCATGTTTAAATAATTCGAATTGACCAAAGTTAAAGAACAAAAGTTGTACATAATCAAATTTTCTAAAAGGAAACGTGAATGAATTTAGTAGAAACTGAACAAGTTGAGAGAAAAACTTGATAGAAGAACCTAGGCGGAATTCAACTGAAACATCTAAAGCTGAAAACGAACAGAAACTTCCCTCAGATGATTTTTTCGAGAAAATTTCAAAACACGAAAAGTGTGCAGAATAATTTTTTACTTCAGTTTTCGCGAAACCAATAAAAATAAGCTCGTTTCATGAGTTAAAACAACATCTAAAGTCTGTCCTACTAAAATGAATAAAAACTATTGTAACCAAGATCATCCGATTACAAATTCTAATCGATCTTTTTAATAAAAAGTTAAAACACAAAAGTTGTCTAGAATCACGTATACATGCCTCTGCTCAAATTTCATAATTTATCAAAGTCGTTTGCTATTTTTCAAGATATACAAATCAATATAATTCACACTATACCAATAAACTCATAATTAAATTCTTTGTACCTTAACTCCACCACTTCAGCCTCCACTCCTGGCCTACACATATATCCCATATATCCCATATGCCTCCTGTATACCTAACACCACTCCGAAGCCAAACTTGCACGGGGATATCGTCCTGAGTTTGACCCACACTCCCCGGATGATTAGCATATACGTACGCGCGTAAATCAAAACACTCGTCTACTCATGAGAATGAGACAACAATATATATATATATACACAATCTCTCATCTACTCATGAGAACAAACATAACAATACCAAACCTAAGGCATTCAAATAAATCTTATAATCTCACTTTTCTTTTCTTTTTTCCTAATACACTCTTTCTCACCATCACTCAAATAAAACAACAATCTATGGAGTCATGGTGGAGTATAAGGAATTTTTCTATGGGTTCTAAGTTTATTTTAATTTCATATATCCCTGAGTGTGATTACAACCACAAAATAAATCCATATAAAAATCCTAAACATGGCATACACAACTAATCAAAATAATTAAAATCAATCTATCCTCTACATACAAATACAAACTCCAACCAACATCAAATAAATAAAAAATAAATAAATAAATAAAAACAACGAATTAAACATAAATCAAGAGAAGTGGGTTTTGCACTCACAATATTTTTTGAAGATCAAAGAATTATTTGAAGAACTAATGGAGCCACCAAAACAAAACCCTAATCTTTTTTTTTTCTTCTCCTTTCACTCCCTCCATCTCTACCTCTCCTCTTTTTCTTTTCTTCACGTGGATGCTATTGCTTCAAAACCCAAATCACAAAGTCTCTCTCTGTCTCTCACGACTGCACACAACCCTCTTTTCTTTTTTCTTTGTTTTCTTCTTAACTTCTAAACCTAATTGACTTCTTATATTATACTATATTATAAACTTAAGTCTAAATATATAATAACCCAATTTTCTATTATATTATATTATATAAATAAATAAATAATATAACATATATAAATATAAATATCTTATATAAAATCTATATCAATAATTTATACATATATAAATATAAATATTCAGATTAATTATATATAATTAACTAACACATTAAATTAATTAAATACCACATTAAATTCTTATATAACTACGCAATTAATAAAGCCAAAAATAAAATCAAGTAACAATAAATAAATAAAGACTTACGAAAAAAACAAGGTCGCTATATTACCAAAGGCCTAGTTAACAATAATGACAATAATACATGATAAAGGGGCTGGCGGAAGCCAATCAATAATAAAATAATGTTCAATGAGCTGTGAAGACTTGAATGAAAATAAACTTTCATATACATAGCCATATTCATAACCACTTATGCTCATAAACATATATATACATACAAGACAATATGCAAAATAGGGAATTAATCCCATTATCAAAGACAATATAAACAAAAGTCTTAAAACGTTCATTACACTTAGCAAAATTAAAAGGGTGGGTTTGAACCACTCAAAAAGCCTTAACACATTCAGGTTTAGAACCTCGCTATGAGACACAAAAGCTAGCTTGACAAAACAAGGGTTCGGGTTGGCGCCACTAGTTTTGGTCTGGTGCTCGATCACCTACATATATATAATAAACTGTGAGTTAAAACCCAGTGAATAACAAATATGTAAAAAGGTTAAGAATGATGTCCTTATAATCTTTGAAACAATCGATTACCATAGAACGTTTTCAATCAATATCTTTTTGTCAATCAATCCTGCAATCTTGCAATTCAATCAATCATATTCAATCATATTCATATTTATATAGGTCATACATGATATATCCGATAGCAACAATACAATACAATAGGTCTTAAAGACCGAACAATCAATTGATGGCCATCAAACAATAATAATAGTTCCAGGATTTGGAACTGACAGAAATCTCTGTAACAATAACGATATCAATAACAATAACAATAACAATATGTTATAGATGCCACAAATACAATTCAAAAGAGAATCATCATTCAATCGATAGGAAGTAATCATTTAGAAACAATATAATTTATCATTTAGAAAATAAAGACAATTTGAACGTATCTTTACAACATTGTTACTCACAGTAGGCTCCGTGGAACAGGTGCTATAAGGCACTAAGGATGCGGCGTCCGACTTAACAAACAAATTCAAGCACGACAATTCAATGACATTCATATCGCTAGCCAATTATATTCGATTTGGTTGTTACTTATTCAATAGCTACACGTCTTTACTAATTTGGTTCTAATTTTTTATTTATGCACTCTAATGCACTTGTGAGATGCAAATGATCATAAAAACGCCTTAAAACCATGCAAACAGAAGCCCGGAATGTGGAAAAGATGAGCGAAAAACAAACCGGAGCTATCCAAAGGGGCCGCACATGCGGGACCATCCCTGCACTTGCCTCCACACGTGCATATAATGTTGTGTGCTCAGCAGAAATGCCATGTTTTCCGCACGTGCAAGGCCCTAGGCTGCACGTGCGGCGATGCCAAACAACCAGTCCGAAAACTACTCTGTTTGAGCAGTGTGTTTCTTTGCAAAACCAAGTTCATTCTCATGCAATTCATTACCAAAATTCATAGAAACATGTTAGACTTTGAACCTTGACCATAGAACACAAATCAAAACTCGTAAACAATGACTAAATTACTAGTAAAGAAATCAAATCCTCATTTTGGTATGTATTTGCATAAAACATGCAAGTGTAAGCTTTTAAACTCAAACTTCCATGAAATTCCCTCTCAATTTGAAAAACCACACAAGAATGTAAATGGAGGAAATCAAATATCCATGAATGATGCCATGCATGCACCTATGTGAAGTTAATTTGGTCAATATTTTTTCCATACCAAGACATGCATATCCTAAACTCTTAATATCATGAGCAAACCTCTAATTACTTATAAATTCATTCTCAATTAAATTTGTATCTTGGAAGATGATGAGTGCATAAGCTACCATTGCAAGAATTTGTAGGGAAACCTTACCTCAAGTTGTCAAATGTTGATCAATTCAAGAGTTCTACAAGTTCTTCTTTTCCTCCCTTAGACTTTAAGCTCTCTCTTTAGTTTCTCTACAAAGTGCACTCTCATCCTCTCTCTCTACGTGTATGTATATAGCAACTTCACTACTTCTCTTCTTTAGTCAATTGATGAGTAGGATTGTTTTTTTATATTTTTGTTTCCTTTAATTCTTATTCTTCAAGATTAACTTAGGCTAATAATAAAACACACTAATTTAATGCAACTCAAATTCACTCAATTTAATTAAATTAAGTTAAATTATACTAAGGTAAATTAGGCTCTAATTTCTTTCCAATCTCTTTGTTCTAACTTGTTCAGATTAACGAATCAGACAAATTTAAAGTCACTCTAACCTATCTGTTCACAATAACAATACAATACCAACCAATGCAAGCATATAGCATATAGCACATAATTCACAATTAACACATAATTAGTAATAAGCATATAATTAATTTACGAAATTAAGGAGGCGGTTGTCACATAGATCTACGGTAAAATTTGTATTTGGTAATAAGGACATGCTAGGAAGTCAGCAGCGCCGAAAAAATTGTCAAAAAATTGACCAAAAGATAAACTGGTGACCCGCAATAATTGGTGGTGGTGGTGATAGTGATGGTGGTGAGTAGATAAATATGTGATATTAAACCGATAGAGTATTAAATAAGTGACATGTATCATATTTTAACAAATAATTACTTTGGTGAATTTCAACAAATATAGAGATAGGTTGATTTAAAGTGATAATTGTTCTTTCGGCCAAAAGAAATTAGAATTTGGACCAAATGATCCAAAAGATTGAAAAATAGACATATAACTTAAATATCCTAACGTATCTTATTTCTTATTCCTTACCCACAATAGGAGCACGAACACACATCATGATAATGTGAGCCCTCACTGCAATTGTGAGTAGGGCCACACTAAATACGATAAAACATAGTGTGTTCAAATCTAGATTTATTCATAAAGCAGAGTATTGTGCTAGGGAGGAGATGGATATACGATTCCTAAAGCATATCCAAAATTGATAATAACTTCCTATGCTTTGCTCAATTAATATTAGAGGAATTATTTAATAGTAGGATAGGAAAAGAGAAAAAAGAAAAAAATTATAAAAAATAGTGAGGATAAGTCATTTTGTAATGAGGTGCAACTCGAATTTTGTGAGGCGTAAACTTTCACTCACCTATATTTGTGTCGTTTTTTTCTTTTATTACACTGTATAGTGATTTTTCCATTAAAAAAAATGTGGTGACTCCAGACCCACGTGATCATATGGTCATACTACTGTAACATTTCAACCAAAATCACCGTTACATGTTCAGTCATAATCACAGGTCCTCGTCAAAGAAGACAAAGGCAAAAGAGTATTTGTGATTTATGAAGCCCACAAGTGGATACATGGGGGGTGTGTAAAATTATAGAAAGGGCGTAGTCTCTGGAACTATCACTATCACTGTCACATTACTATCATCATTTTTATACCTTTTTTTGTGGGTGACCATTTTCATACTTTTTTGTGGATGAGAAATTATTGATTGGTTTTGAGATATTGCGATGTAATATTTTAAAAATATTGTATTTGATGAAAAATATAAAATTTACAAATTTATTTTAAGTAATTAAAAAATATAAAAGAGTATAATAAATTATAATTAATAACGTCATTGTTTGTCATAATCTAAAAAATTCAAAAAGTTACTATCATATTTAAGTCATATCATCTTATTTAAGTTATATCACTTCTTTACCACATCACTTTAAATCCAATCCAATCTATACCTAACTCATATTTTATAAAAAAATTAAAAAATATGCTTATTTAGATTATCTCAAACCACCTCTAGTTAGGTGACGTTTCACGATCACCCAATAATTTTTCCTGATAGGCTGGACCCAGAAGCCATGTGAGCTGGGTCAGGAGCAGCAGCGCCCTGTATGTGTTGTTCATCTACTTCTTGTGGTCTAGGTGCATCCTAATCTTCTCTTTTCTCACGTGACTAGGCTTTACACCTATCCCTTCTGCTTCTTCCTAATCTTTTTTTTGTTTTTCTTTTCTTTTATTTTGTTTTGTTTTGTTTTATTTCTTCCTAATCTTTTTTGTTTTTTTGTTTTATTTTGTTTTATTTCTATTATAACGAATGATTCAACGGTTTCCCCGTGAATACTAACCCAAGTTATTACTATTATTTTTAAATAAATTATACTAATCTTTCCTTTATGAGTTTTTTCTTATAAATTACACAAACTTCTCATATAATTTTAAAAATTAGCTTGATTTCTTTCCACGTGTTTTAAAATCTTTCCTTAAAATTTTTTTTTATTAATTAATGTGATATTTAATATTAATAAAAAAATTGATATTTAATATTAATAAAAAAAATTGATATATTATAACCACTGTCAATGACTAAAATGAATTTAATTTATAATTATATATTTTTCGATTCCAAAAGCCGAAAGGGCAGATGGGACCCTCTACAACCTTTCCGAGTGTCCGACTCCGACCCTGGCCCACCAGCAAACCACAAACAGCCAACCACATGATAACGGTACCACTTTCCTCACCCACTAACCTCTCTTCATGTGTCACTCCTGCAAACTAGGACTGAGCGAGAAAGTTATGAAATTCGTAATCCGATTAAGTTAAGTCCAATTCGATAGGCTTAAATTGGTTTTTTGAATTTGTAGTTCGATTTTGGATTAAAGAATTAAAAATTCATAATCTACGGATTGGTTCCGAATTGAACCACATAGTTTCGGATTGAAACCGATCCAGACCGTATACGAATAACCTATATTTTTATTATACATCCTCCCCTATAGTATTTTCTTATTCCATATAAAACCTAAACTCAAACCTAAACCCGCATAATATCTTCTTTTATTACTTTTGTCTGTTAGTTTTTAGTTTTAATTTGTAATGGTCTAATTACTTATGGTGAAACCAATTTTCTTATGATTGTTTAAATTCTAGAACAGTATGTCGATATTATAGAAAGACATGTTGCTATTGTGGAACTAATATAGCGCTATGTTTATATTTTTATGAAATTAAAGTGTTATATATATATATATTTTTGTTACTAATTATATGAATCCGTGGTCCTAAACCGATTCAATCTGTGTTTAAATGGATTGGTTCGGATTGGTTTCATGATTTAAACGGACTGGATTTGTTCTAATTTTTCAGGAACCGTAAATAACGGATTGACCCTGATTTTACTCCAATCCGATCCAATCCGGACCATGCTCACCCCTACCACAAACTGACGGATTTGGATGGCTACTATGCGTGATGCACGGCAGTCACTGTTGTGCAGTCAAATGGACACATTTCAGGACTTATTTTAATCATTTGAACCGTTCACATTTTATATTTTAAAATATATCAAGTAGAATATATTTGCAATGAACCAAGTTAATCCGATATCATTTACCCATTCATCACTAACATTTGTATTTATAAAAATAAATAACAATTGTGATTAAGTATGTTTTGTAGGTATGTTCTACTTGATATATTCTAAAATGTGAACAGTTCGAATTATCGAAATGAGTCTTTAAATGGACTCATTTGACTGCACAATAGTGACTACGGTGCGGGTACACAACAGCCACCTCAAATCCCAAACTAACCTATGGTGTCGTTTGGGAAGTGGGTTGGGTTTTTGGCTTTTTTAGCTATTTTGGCCTGAGCTAAAAAGTTTGGTTTGGGAAGGACTTTTTGACTTTTTTGACCTTTTTTGTAAGAGAAGAGTGTAATGATTATGGGTTGGATGTGATGTTTTATTTTTTGTGACTAAAATAGCCTTTTTTGTCTTTTGTAACTAAAATAGCCAAAAAAGTCCCAAATAACTCTTCCCAAACGGAGCCATATGTACCTCAAAATTTATTAGTTGATTTTGAAATACCATGTCATCATATCTCACACTAATCATAACTCACCATATCATTTTATATTTTTTAATTAACTAACATAAATTCGTAAATTTTATCTCTCTTATCAATCATAATCAGTGTATTTGATTTGAGTTTTCTGAATTAAGTTTTTGAAAAATTGAATTTTTTATTTTTTGTATTTTTTTTTGTTTTTAATGAATATTTTTAAAATTTTAAGCATTTTTTAAAAAAATTTTTAGATGCATCTTACTTAGATGTATCTAAAAAATAAAAATTTATTAAAAAATATTTTAAAAATTAATAAATATATAAAAAAAATACGAAAAATATAATGAATTTTTGATTTTTTTTGTATTTATTAATTTTTTAAATATTTTTTTTACAAATATTATTTTTTTAAGTGTATTTATATTAAGTATGTCTTAAAAAAAAATTTAAAAAAATTACTTAAAATATTAAAAAAATTCAATAAAAATAAAAAAATACGAAAAAAAAGAGTAAAATTTCTGAAAGAATTTTTAAAAAACTCAAACTAAACAAAGTGAGTGCTCGTTTGGTTTTTTTCTCTTGGGCTAAAAAATCACAAAAGAATAAAAATCACAAAAAGACAAAACAATATTTGCCATTCCAAAGCCAAAAGGCCAAAAAATCCAAACAAGAAAATCAAACCACTAAAAGAATCGCAGGCTAAAATAGTTTAAAAAAATCAAAAAATCAACTTAAAAAGTCATTGCCAAATGACAGGAAATTCTATTTCCACACACTACTTCCTCTATTTTCACATTTTTTCTCAATACATACACTAAATAAATTTAAATGATCAATTTTCACTCAATGCACATCCTACTATACCAAAAATACCCTTACCATCTTCATCCTCCAAACCCTAACCCTAACAAGCCACCACTGTCGTTGCTGCCACCGGCGACAGCTCTTCCCTCCCTTTCACTTCCAGTCGTTACCCCCACCCCTCCCTTTACTCGTCAGTGCCACTTCCGCAACCTTCATTGCCAAAATCAATCTCTAAAATAAGATGTTCAATTTCTCTTTGCTAAAGGGAACATGGTAGGTTTACATGTTTGTAATTTCAACAATGTAACTATATATGGCCGTCGGTGATATATTTTTCTCTGTTATTTATTTAGAGTTTGTATTTGTAGTGATCCAAATTGCCAAGTGGAAGTTACAGAAAACCATTGTTTGGCCAATTATATTGCAAGATGATGATTATATATATATATTTTAAGGAAAATATTTTTTTGTTCATGTGCTTCTTTATTGTTGTTTTTTTTTTTTTTTTGAAAACATGGGAAACAATTATATTAATGGAAAAAAACATACATAGGCCATTCTAATCAAACAACAAAATGGAGAAGAAAAAAAAAATCGTCAAAAAATTAGTTATGATGTAGAAAAAATTACCGATGTTCTTTATATTAATTGAGAATTCATCTCCAAACTTGTTCTCTGTTTTTGATATAGAGAGTTAGAGCTAGGGTTTTGGGAAAATGATATTTTGATAACTTAATTTTAAGACAAAAATGTAATAAAAAAAATATTAAGGTCAAGTTTGGCAACATTAAAAAAATCCAAAAAGCCAAAAAAGTTAAAAAGTTATCACTATTTACTAAAAAAATATTAAAAAATTAATATATAAATATTAATACAAATCAAAAAGTTGGCCCAAATGATGTATTGCGTGATGCTGTCAGTCCCTGACAGAAAAAAAAAAAATTTGTAGTAGAATATTAACTAAATTAGATGGTAAAGTTGGGCCCTTGGGAGCCCACCACGGGTCTCGTTTTAATAATCTGAACTGTTTAATATATAGAACTCGTCTAATACAATATGCCTGTAAAAAATCACTTCTATCGGATATCGTTAACTACATAATCAAATCAGTTTTGTAAAAAAATGGGATAGTGTTATTTAGGACAGTTAACAAGAAAAACTAACACGATCAGATAACTATCAATATCCAATGAATGTGATTTTTTACAAGCATATAGTACTCGATGAGTTTTACACATTGAACGGTTCCGATTAGAAAAACAAGACCTGTGGTGGGCCCCCACGAGCCAAACAACACTATCCAATCAAAGAACACAAACTAGACAATATTTCCTCATCTACTCACCCAGCCGACCCACGGCCAATCTGTATCATCTCTTTATTCTATCTTCTCCTACACACTTATTAATATAATTTTTTAATACATATTTTTTATAAAAAAAAATTAAAAAGTTAATCTAAATATTCATTTTTTTTTTTAACTTTTTAATCTAAAAAGATAAAAAATACATTTATTTAAAACATTCCAAACAACCCTTAAGCATGTGAAAAGAAAGAAAGTAATGTGTGAAAATAAAATTATCCCAAATACCCCTTAAAATACTATTGTGACACCAATACCCTGTACCAATGAATAACTTCTCCCCCAACTCCTACTTGTAAACTGCCTACAGATACCTCCCTCCCTCCCCACCCACACAAACCCAGAGAGAGAGAGAGAGAGAGAGAGAGAATGTTGAAGGATGAAGGGACTAGTAATGTTGTAGGCATTGGCACCAACAACTGGCAGCGTGTGTGCGACACCTGCCACTCGGCCGCCTCCGCCGTCTACTGCCGCGCCGACTCCGCTTACCTCTGCACAACCTGCGACGCTCGCATCCACGCAGCCAAATCTGTGGCGGCGCGTCACGAGCGCGTGAGTGTGTGCGAGGCCTGCGAGCGCGCTCCGGCGGCTTTCTTCTGCAAAGCCGACGCCGCCTCCCTCTGCCCATCCTGCGACGACGACATCCACGCCGCCAATCCGCTAGCAAGCCGCCACCACCGCGTCCCCATTATGCCCATACCCGGCTGCCTCTTCGGCCCACCCGCCACAGACCCGGGTGGATCCGAAGCTGATGGGTTCTTCGCTAACGAGCCTGAGGACGAAGCAATTGGTGAAGAAGACGAAGACGAGTCTGGTTCATGGTTGTTACACAATGTTCCTGTGAAGAACAACACTAATCAGAATACTAGTAATGGGTTTTTGTTTGGTGGACAAGTGATTGATGAGTACTTGGACCTTGTTGATTACAACACATGTGAAGAGAGTCAGTTCACAGATCAATACAGTGGTGTTATTGGTGATCAGAAGAGCTATGGAGGAGGAAGAGGAGGAGGTGATAGGGTTGTGCCTGTTCAGCATCAGCATCAGCAGCAGCAGAATTATCAGTTGGGAATGGAGACAGGGTTTGGTTGCCCTGCTTCAATCAGTCACACTGTAAGTTTTTCCTTTCTAAATCAAATTAATTTAAGTTGATGAAATTTGAGTTATCGCAAGTCAATTTTATGGGTATTTGTTGGATTTTATGCTGTTAATTGTTCATTTGTTCTCTAGCATTCTCTAGGATTCAGGGGGTTTTTTTTTATATTTTATTTTTATTATAAATAAAATAAAATAAAGGAAGATTGCAAATCACTCAAACCAGAGAAAGTAATTACAAAATCATGGAGGAGCAAGTAAGAGCTGCATTCTAGGCCACAATTTTTACTTGAGAAAAGTTAGGGATTATGAAAAAAATTTCATGAAAATGATCATGAAAGATGAAAGATTTACGATCCTTGAATTACCTTGATTAGTGTGTGGTGCTTTATTCTAAGGGTAATTTAAGGGTCACAAAATTTTCATGATTATTTTTATGAAAGGTTTTTCATGATAACTATGAGAGAACATAGCAAGTCTGTTGCAAGTAAGAACTGTATTCTAGGTCTATTTGAACCTTCATGTTTTTGTAATTACTAGCTACGGAATTGTAATAATTAAAAAAAAAAAAGAAAAAAATTCAATAAATGAGTATATATTTTCTTGATGGTCTCTCTTTCATGGCATTCAATTTGCTGTTTAGCATGAACATATATGTATTCTTTAATTTGTTCACAACTTTAAAAAGAAGATGTTTCTTCCTTTTCGTCAGCTCTTTTCCTCTCTTATATCTTCCTTTCTCCTTAAAAGTTAGGAATCTATTGGCATAGCTGTAGTGCTTTTTTTCTTTGTTTTTTTTTGTTATATCCATTTTGCATCTTTACCTTTTTGACCAGCAAATCATAAATATAAGTCAAGCCCTTTTTGACATGACCATTTTAAATGTACTTGCAGGAAGTTCTAGTCTTCATATTGTCACTAATTTATTGTTAATTCTTTCTTTTTGTTTTTTTAGTCTCTGGAAGTTTGTAGTTTGATCAGTCCATTCAATTGACTGAAAAGGCACAGGAAAATTTAGAACTTGATAACTATGTGGTGGAATTGTTATTGCAAGTTGCAAATATTCTGCTTTTCTTGTTCCATCTTCCTAAGGAAATGTATGAAGCCTGATAATTTTGTTCTCGGTCTTCTAAAGATCATCTTCCACTTCCATGTAGCATTCCTAAAGTCTTTTGCTTGCTATGGAGTACAATTTGGTCTCATTCCCATTCCCTTCCTCAGGAGAAAAGTGACCCAAAAAGTTGTCAGAAAATGTAGGGTGAATCAGATTTATTCTGACCCACAACATACAATTCATTTTCTGATAACTTTTCGGGTAAGTAAATCACTTTTCTTACCATGCACAGTTTGCTTCTTTTTTTTCTTTTTTTTTTTTGGGTCCAAACCCCCATTAGATTTGTGTCTCAAACAATCTTCTCATTTGAAATCAGGTCTCCATTTCATCAATGGATGTTGGTGTTGTTCCAGACTCCACAATGAGTGATGATGTCTCAGTCTCAGTCTCAGTCTCAGTCTCAGCCTCCCACTCAAGACCTCCCAAGGGGACAATTGACCTCTTCTCAAGTCCTCTTCACATGCCATCCCAACTTAGTCCAATGGACAGGGAGGCTAGAGTCCTAAGATACAGGGAGAAGAAGAAGGCCCGCAAGTTCGAGAAGACAATCCGGTATGCCTCCCGGAAGGCCTATGCTGAAACCAGGCCCAGAATCAAAGGCCGGTTTGCAAAGAGAACTGACGTGGAAGTTGATGTTGATCAGATGTTCTCCGCAACATTAATGGCAGATGGCGGGTATGGCATTGTTCCATCATTCTAAATCCAGAAACAAGTAAAGGTCAGTCTCAGTGCACGAGGCCTTTGTCACTGCAAGGTCTGGGGAGGGTCAAATGTCCGCAGCCTCACCTCTCTGCATGTAGAGAGGCTGTAACTACTATTGCCAAAGCTACTGCTAGTACTGTATCTGTTTCAATCTAATTCAATTTTTAAACAGTCAGAAATATATGCTCTGTAATTTTGTGAATCTTCTTCTTCTTGTTTTGATTTGCTTGTAAATAAGGCATGTATACTTTCAAATTTTGTTGACTATTTTTGGTTAATAATGAAATATATAGAAGTCCACCAGAATTGAAGATTCTACTTCTATCATCAGTAATGATCTTTTTGTCACATTCATCCTAATCCTCCTAGTCAGATTTCCAACTCATCTTATTCAAAATCTCATTTTGTTATAAAAGTAAAACTACGATCTTGACCAACAATGTTCTCATATATGAAATAATACCTTTGCCGACCAAAAAATTGGTCGCTAAAAGTCCATTTTTAGTCAGCAAAAATTATCCGCAACCAATTTTTTTATTGCTACTTTGGTCGCCAATTGAGAGTCGGCAAAAGTAATTCGCGACCAAAATTTTTGTTGGTCGGGAAAAGTTAGATTTGCCGACTAAATTTTTAGTCGCTAAATATATCATTATTGCGACTAATCCATTTTGTCGCTAAAACACTTTGGTTGCGAAAAGTAATATTTTCCCGACCAAATATCTTAGTTGCCAATTGTCACATTCCACGACCAAACAGATTAGTCGCCAAAAGTTGAGGAATCACCGACCAACAATTTAGTCGCCAAAAGGTAAGGAATTGCCGACTTATAATTTTAGTCGCAAAAGTGTAGAATTAGCCAACCAATTTTTTAGTTGCCAAATCTTTTTTTTTTTTTTTTAGAACACTCAATTTTTGTTTATAAACATTCAATCCAATATCGAACTAAATTCATTCAACCTAACCACGATTAAGGAACAATAACATTTAAAAAAGAAAAAGCTTAGGAACAATAATTATCAAATTTCCTTTTTTGTAACTTCACTAAATCATCAAACAATAATTGAATTTCATTTAAAATAAAGATGAGTCATTCATTTTCCAATTTTGCAACTCAATACAAAAAAATAAAAATAAAAATTGCTAAACAAAGCATTACACTTCATCAAGCAGTGTCACAAGAATTATAAATTCCAAATGCCACTTCGTCAATGCACTATCACGGCACCAACCAACCTATTATCAAAGATGAACACACCAAAGATATAGTATAAACAAATTTTGCAGGCACATAGAGAAAATAATACTTGATCAAAAAATTCAACATGAAGACATAAATTGATTCACAATCAAGAGAACTGAAAAATTCATCAGGTAAAAAGAAAAAGAAAAAGAAGTTGATTCCTTAAAAAGACATGGTCCAAAGACCACAAGTTGAACAAATTTGGGATATAATAGACAAACAAATTAGTCACTAATTCAACATATCCCAAACATCAAACGCAGCCTAAATAGTCACTAATTCCTCGATCTTGCACACTTTTCATTGAAGAAGTCTACCACTAGACTAGGGACTGTATTCCCTATTTTGTTACCTGCACAACTTTCTCATGTAAGAAACAAATCTCTGAATTTGAGATCTAGAAACTTCTCATACCATATGCATATCCCTGGCTGCAAAAATAAAGAGGTCCACTTAGATCACATATGACTGCATAAAGCTTTCTGTATAAGCATAGAACAAATAATCTTAATTCAAAGTATAGAGGGTGTGGATGGAAAAAAAATAACTAAAAAATGGCCACAGTATCTCTAGCTTGAACTCCTCTTCTAGAGCCTTTACAATCTCCACAGTATCTAAGCTATCCAATCCCAAATCTTTCTGAAAATGGACATTAAGAGTCACCTGCAGATAAAGGCAAAACGACCTGTAATTCCAATAATCTCTCTTCATGGTAAGAGTGGAGCCAAAGATAAAGTTACACCAAATTATAAGAATCTCACAATGACATAATTATGTAATGCGGATGAGATTTACTAATGAAAAGAATTGCATTTAAAATTTGAAGTTCAATCAAACCAAGAGAAATCCATATGATATTAATGGCTTAAGAAAAAACTAAATTCTAAAATGAGGTCAAAATAGTGTTGTCAATATGGAGTTTTTTGGTTCTCCTTTTCATCTAGGACTTCTTTTTATGAAATTACAAGGCATCTCTATAGTTCCTCTAGTTTGTTGCCAACATTACTTTGTTGTTTTCTCTAATTTACAGTGGTATTCAAGCCTTCTTTAGTAAAATCTACAACATTACTCTACAATACATGTATATATATAGGAGTACAATAAAATAAAATAAAAATTGAAATGTGGGATAATTTTTTGGGGAATGGTTGGACATCAGCCACATCACTGAAAACAGCTCAAATAATAGCACTTAATAAAACAGTTGAACATAGATGTTCACAAATTACAAAGACATCAAACAAAACAATTATCAACGGTATAGTAGAGATTAGAATAAATTGAAAACCAATTACAACTATACGTCATTCATATGCTACCAAAAGCACGACAAACTAATTTCCAATTCTCTGTAAAGTGTAAAGCACAATAGCCTTCTACAAACCAATGAGAACATTGGGATGTTTACTCAATTCACTATGACCAAAGCAAAGGAACCTGGGCAGCAGTCAAGTGAAAGTCAGTCCTAGAGGAGAGGGGGAGGTTGAATAGGAACTCAAATTTTGCTCTCTTTCCTCACTAATTTTATCATCTTTTACTTAATTCAATTTTCTATTGTCTTAAACATCATTAATTACCCCTTTAACTAGTTTGTTGTCTTACTTGATGAGTATACTTGAGGGATTAGTTAAGAATTTGTCATAACCAATCATCAATTATCCCTTTAACTAGTTTGTTATCTTACTTGATGAGTACAACTTAAGGGATTAGTTAACTGTTGTTACTTATCTTGATTCAAGATCAAACAGTTGACTTATCAATTTATCCCTTCAATTCCTAAAGCCTCAAACTATGTTTTTCACATCCCCAATTTATTTTAGAATAAGATTGTGGCAATTCATCAATCATCCAAAATGACATGCAAAAGCACTCATCTCAGCATATCAGTATGTAAGCATACAAATTAGAATGCATCTAATAAAAAGATGAAGATTGATAAAGAGATTCACACCAAGATTTACAGTAATACGGCAACTTGTCTATGCACACTCCTAACCTTCCCTACCGGCATTATCCAGTAAGCAAATGGGTTTTCACAAGTTGCTATGATGTATGGTAATAAATGTAGAGCTGTTAAGGAAAAAAACAAGTTCAAAAAAAGAGTGTAACCAAAATAAGAATGTCGAGCCGGATGAGCAATGTTGCAAGAAAAGATGAAAATAAGAAATAAAACCATGAGAAGTTAAAAGTAGAACCAGTTGAAAATAAGATAAGAGAAAGCCGTTTGAATCGAGAGATTGAAATTGCTACTGAATCGAGCTCTCCGACAAAAAAATATATATATTCAATCTACAATAGATAGTTGTAAATAGATAAAAATATATCTAGATGACATATATATATATCACTAACAAGAACTAAAAAACAGAGACAAATCTAAAAGATTGATCATATTGAAGATCTACGTGCACATCAAACTTCAACAACAACAAATCACAAACAAATCGACAAGATAGATAGATCATATTCAACTTTCATTACAAAAATAGAATCAAAAACCACAATTCATAGCTTTCATACACCAAATCAGATCAGTTTTATTAAAGCTAAACCAATACAAACAACACATAGATTGAAATAGAGAAAAGAGAGATTGAAATTGATCGAACCTCTAGACGAAATCGAACTGCTTGAAGCTTGGTGAGACGGCGTAGAGATCAAGCACAGAGAGAGAGAGAGAGAGAGAGAGAGAGAGAGAGATAAGAGGCAGGAGAACAGTCGTCGGATTAGGGTTTGATAAGAAGAGAGATCAATCATGGAATAGAAGGAGGAGTAGTGTATGTACCTGAAGGATGAGGTCGTCGTAGATATCGATGATCTTGTTGTAGGATTTGGAAGCCATTATGTCGCTGTGGATCGCTCACGACGGTCAGATCTCGGCCTAGGACTCAAATCTGATTCAGATCTCGATGATCTTCTCGGATTCGGCGAAGGCACAGGCGGAGGAGGAGGAGGAGGATCATCGACGATGTAGATATGGTGATCTGTGGCGATGGGGTGAGGTTTGGTGGTGAAGGAGAATCTATGCGAGAGGTTTGAACGAAATATTGTGTGTTATTGTAAACAGAGAACAGGAGTGGACGAGTGATTTCCCTCTAAAAAAATTTCGCCTTCAGCGACTAAATATATAACGACTAACTTTTTTAGTCGCCAAATCTCAATCAGCAGCGACTAAAATATTAGTCGCTAAAAGTATTAATTTGGCGACTGATTTTTTTTTGTTGTTGAAAATAAGTTTTTGGTGACCAAATTTTTGGTCGCCAAAGAAAAAAATAATTTTTTATTTTCCATTCGGCAACTAAAGTATTTTTTGGTCAGGGAAAATAAGTTTTTGGCGACTAAAATTTTGGTCGCCAATTCCACAACCAACTTATTTTTTATCTTCCGCGACCAACTTATTTTTTGGTCGCCAAAATGTGACCTTCCGCGACCAAATTTATAGTTGGTTGCCAAAAACATATCACTTTCTGCGACCAACTCATTTTTTGGTTGCCAAAATATCACATTCTACGACCAACTCATATTGGTCGCCAAAAATAATGATCATTCGCGACTAATAAATATTTGGTCGCCAAAAGGTAACTTTTAGCTACCAACTTTTATATTGGTTGCAGAAAGTGGTTGCTAAAAGTACAGATTCTTGTAGTGATAAGTGCCTACTATTACCATGTTGGTGCCACTAAATTAAACTGAAGGAAAATTTACCTACAAATCCATTTAATTGAGAAATGATAATCCATTTAATTCCAATGATTTTTTTTTATAGATTAATTAGTCCTATTGAATTTGGAAAGGTAGATTTAATATATTACTTAGAAATTAAATTTACGGTTATATCCTTATTTTTATTATGTTTCCTTCTTCCTCTTCTTCTTCTTCTTCTTCTTCTTCTTTAATAGAAGGTAAGGTAAACAATCTATGGGAATTAAATTTGGGATAAATTTTTATATGAGAATCTTTTTTGGGGTGTTTTGGGAAGATAGTTAAAAGCTGTTTTTTGGCCTTTTATTTTTGACTTTTTTGTGAGAGAGGGAAGTGGGTTAAAAGCTGGGAAGTGGCTTTTAACCCACTTCCCAAAATAGCCCTTTATTTGCAAGACATTTCAAAAAAAATACAAAAAAAGACTTAAAATATGTGATTATTCAAACATTCCAAAAGGATGTAAGATTTTTCAAACATTTCAAAAGGAGTACAAAAATTTCTTAGTAAGCTTTGGGTAAATGTATAATTTCAAGCTATAATACTCTATGTAATATTCAAACGTAACACTCAAAAAAAAAATCCTTAGTATACTTTTTTCAAACGTAACACTTCGATATAACACTTCAAAAAAACTCCTTAGTGTAACATTCCAATGTAACACAAAAAAATTTGTTAGTGTATTTTTCCTAAATGTAACACTCCAATGTAATACTCTAAAAAAAAGATGTGGGATTCTTCAAACCATTCCAAAAAAAGTACAAAAATTTCTTAGTAAGTTTTGAGTAAATATATAATTTCGAATTGCGAGTGTTACATTAAGGAGTATTTTTATTGTTTTTGTGTGTTACATTAGAGTGTTACATTTGGGATTACATTAATTGGAGTGTTACGTCTGGGAAAAATATACTAAGGAGTTTTTTTTTTTTTTTTTTTGTGTGTGTGTGTGTGTGTTACATTAGAATGTTATGTTTGAGAAAATTATACTAATGAGTTTTTCTGAAGTGTTACGTTGTTACGTTTGGGAAAGTGCACTAAGGAGTTTTTTTAGTGGGTTACGTTAGAGTGTTACATTTTTGTTCATAATGTGAAATTTGTTCCATAAGGAGGGAAAATCCAAAACCTCTATACTGCGAATTGCCCAAATATGTGTAATTTTACATTTAGAGAAACCCACTTTTATATCTAAAAAATTAAAACCAAACATGAAAGTGACTATCTTTTTGTGTAATTTTCATTTTAATAGGACCTGGTGTCATGACTCGAGCCTACCCCTAAAAGTTTAGGTCATAACCAGTCAGTAATCACTTGAGTACCTTTGGCCTCAAACAAACATACAGAGTAATTATGGTAATGGGGCCAAAAGCGGAAGTATACAACAAATGAATGAGTCCATTGAGCTATACTAATATGAGCAAAATGTAACACAACCACGTCATTTACATGTCCATGCAAAAAGAATATAAGTATCAAAGGAAATTGTGCACAATGTTTACAAACCCAAGACCACATTAACAAAACAAAGTAAAGTCAACATATGAAGTGAGTCGAAACAAAGCTCCATCACGGATACATGACTCGATTGGGTCTCAAACAGGATGCCTCCTAAAGCTGACTCTAGGATTGTGCTCCATGCTACGAATTACCTACATGTGCGTTCATAAAATTGGGTGAACGAAACTCAATGAGTAACAATACAGTAAAACATTGTAAATAGATAGTCATAAGATTCTTACAATACTCAAAATCGTATAAACAAACAACCTTAGGCCCAATCATGCTTCAAAACAGCCTCGGGCCCAATATATAACAAAATGGTCTCGAGCCCAATATATAACAAAACGGCATTGGGTCCAATCATATATCAAAACGGCCTCGAGCCCAATATATAACAGAACGGCCTTAAGTCTAATCAAATATCAAAACAGTCTCGGATCCAATATATAACAAGCGGCCTTAGGCCCAATCATTTAGCACATGTCATATAATATCAATGAAGTTTCATCATTTCCAATTAATTCATAATGTTGGCACCAACCACCGTTCATGGTTCAAGATACGCAACGAAGAGTATAAGTGTACTATATTACTACTCACAGTGCATTTGGTCTTGCGGCGTTGCCTTCGACACCTGACCTACACAAAACATGTCACATACACATTCGATAAATTATTTGTTTCAATTCGTACACCTTTCTTTAATTTCTCTCAAGTGTTCAATGCTAATCTTCTCTACATGTGAACCACGTACAAAGTATGTTCCAAAGATGTACTTTAAACAGCCCTAAATCTTCATGACTTAAATTAATGTTTTCTACAATAATTTCATATGTTTTTCATTGAACATATCATGTTTACTTATTTAAGATTTAAGGAAATAGCAAAAAGCGAAAGGAAACTAAGTTAGGGTAGGAAATGGCATGAAACGGCATGAAACGATTAAAAGAAAATAAGCATCCTTCACTAATTTGAGCATATCAATTTTTGTACTTAGAATTTAAGTGTGAGACCACCACCATTAGAAACTAGACTTTGATGGCTTGAATTTAGGCTCAAGAATCTCTTAAAATGGAGTCCGGATGAAGGAGATATACCTTTTTGAAGTTGGGTTGAAATAGGGGTTCCGCACATGTGGAAGTATTCACCGCTCGAGCGGAAACACCGGCCGCTCGAGCACCCAAGGAGCAAAATGAAAACCTCTTTTTTTCTTCATGTTCCGCTCGTGCGGTCTGGGCAAACTCAGACAGTCCAAAAATGGCCAAAAATGCAAAACCCTCTAAACTCAATTCCAAGCTCAAATCAAAGCAAAACTCACTCAAAATCATGATACATAAGCATGACACAAGTGTAATTCCACATTAAATATATCAATCTTGCATCAACGACAATTCCATGGTCTCATCTTTTTCCCATATTCATACCATACATAAACAAATTCAAAATACATGATCTATGAGCAATCTTTCAACAAATCTTGTTTTCATGAATTATCTAGGGTTTGTTTCATGGGTCAATCACAAGAATGAATTTAAATCAAACAAAGATGGAGATATTAGGGTTCAATTTCATGCTTTTAGCTCAACCACCATACAACTCAAAACCCTAGCTCAAATCCCTAATTTCTTCTTGATTTCTTGACAAAGATGTGTTAGAATCAAAGTTTGTGAGTGATTTTCCATACCTTAGTTCAAATCTATGGTTTGCCCCTTGATTTTCCTTCAAATCCCTAGCTTTCTCCTCTTCTTCTCTCTCTAACTCACACTCTAGGATTCTCAAGCGACAATGAAGAACAATAGGCAAACACACATATATGACCTAACTAATAAAACATTATTTAATCATTACGAATCATAATTTTTCAAAATCTCACCAAAGGCTCTAAAAATCATGCTAATCATAGTTATGAAGTCGGTTTTTGTTTATCGCGCCTCTACGGCCTTCAATTTCAGTTCAAAGTTTTAATTACAATAGATATTTCTGCTTTCAAAAGATATTTTTCCAAATTCACATATTTTCCATACTCAAACTTGCAAATTCATATCAAACACATAATCACATATATAATTAAGCATAGTACAGGTTGGGTTATCACACCTGAATTGCCTAAATGTGTAATTTTACATTTAGAAAAATCTACTTTTATATTTAAAAAATTAAAACCAAACATGTAAGTGACTATCCTTTGGTTTAATTTTCACTTTAATGAGACATTTAGATTCATAAGGGGAAAAAAATGACTAAACAATTTACAATATCACATTTTAAGATTTATTAATACTTCACCCTAAGCTAAATTGTCAAAACTATTTGATTAGTATATGTATACCACAAATATTTTTTAACCATTAATTGGTATCTTTCAGCTAAAATTTATCAGATGTGAGTGAGAGAGACGTCACGCTATTAATTAGTTGACCTTGTAATTAACTGTTTTTACATACATAGAATCTACTATATATCTATATAATAAGGGAGGAAGGTTTTTGAAAATGTATAAAATGTATGTGAGATACATTTTAATTTAATGGCTGAGATTAATTCCAAGTTTATATCAATGGTTGAGATCAGTTTTTTTCCCGCTCAAACGCTCTCTGCTCTCTCTCTCTCTCCCGCCAACCCACGTCTCTTCCCAATTCCTTCTTTATCTCTCCCCCTTTATGTTCTCAGGTGTCCCCATTCCCTTTTTGTCTCTCTCCCTTTCGAAATCGGATCCTTGGCTGAAGAATGTTTGAGTTTATCTATGGTATGCACAACAACGAGCACAACAATCCACCGATTGGCATAAACCTCCGAACTGTGAATCGCAACGCCGTTGCCAGTTACGACGCCGTTCGAGGATCGAAATCGAACCAGAATCCATTAGATTCGGAGAAGAAACTCGAATCAGGTCAAAGCGTTTCACGGCCATTGCGGTCGCGACCATACTGAATCCTCTCTTGAGATGGAGATGGATCGACTCCTCCAGATTTGATCAGAAGCGTTTGATCCGGAAACATGCACTTGGACACAGAACCACCGTCTTGGCGAAGGAAATCGAACCAGAATTCATTAGATTCGGAGAAGAAACTCGAATCAGGTCAGAGCCCAATTGTGATATCTATGTATTATATCATTTCCATTCCGTCTTGACTTCGTCTTTGATAGCTATAACTTCAGGAAAAAATAATTTGGGGGAAATTGAAAATGGAATTTAGGTAAATTCTCATTGAAAGCAAGTTTATAAATAAAGTTTTTATCATTTATTGTTCAATTGCCTAAAGTTAAAATAATTAGCATTTTTGGCAATAAAATTTTCTATTTTCCTCATAATTATTTGAATTTTTTCTTATTGTTAACAATTTGCCGAAACACAAAAATCAAAAGTGCAACAGTAGATATGATCAATATATAAATTCTTTTTGATTTATCATAGACTGACTTCTTTTTATAAATAATTGAAAATTGAACCGAGATGTACCTCTTGTGCTTTGATTCTTTGGTAGATCTTTGATTCTTTTAATGAATTTATAATTGGAGACGAAGAGGCAGCGATTGGTTTTCCAGGTACAGCTTCATGGGTTTTGTCTATTATCATTAATTGTTTTGTTTTTGGTTCCTTTGTTGATGAATTTTCAGTGTGTGTTGCAATTTTAGGCAAAAATAGAAGAATTGAAGCTGAAATTTTAGAAGACCCAATTCAATTCAATTGATTTATTTTTCTTTCTACAATCTTTGTTGGAGCTGTGTCCTTCATATTGGTTTGGAATTTTATTCTCATTTTAGGAAATTATATGAGCATCAAAATTACGAATTTTATTCTCATTTTATTCTCATTAGCCTCATTTCAAAAGCAGCAGTCAATGTGTCTTGGAAAGCTAATCTTTATTCTCAAAATTTAATCAATAAGTAATTTCTGGTTACAAAATTCTTGATGGTTTATATTTTTCAATTATAAAATCCAAGTAACATCTAACATACTCTCAAAATTGTTGATTAGTTGAGAAGAAAATTTTATAGTACGTCATATGCCAAATTATGATTTTGTGGTCTTTTGGTTACTTCCTATGTTATGACTTGGTCATGGCTGGTGTTTATGATTAGTTGATTAGTAGTGTTTATGACTTGGTCATGGCTGGTGTTTAAAATGATATATAAGCTTATTTTTTAGACTTACTTTTTAGATGCAATGATGTGTGGAAGACATGATTGGTGATGATTAGACACTACTATCAGGATTATTATTTTGTTGGTTATGACCTATGGTGATCTTGGTTATAATCGAAAATGACTTTGGATATATTTTCGTGGTGTTTGGTTGTGACACTTTTTTTGAAGTTATGATTGAAAATGATTTAGTTATGACATTTATGTAATTAATATAAAAAATGTACATATGGTAAGGCTCTGTATTCTAGAATGACCCCATTGTAAGTACACTAATATTGTAGATGGTTCAAATGTCAAAGATTGTTGGTTCAGATATTGTGTAATTGTGCACATAATGTAATTTTAGAGAGGTTCAGTTGTAATTGTGTAAATGTTCTTTTATCTCTCTGCTCTCCAGGCCTGTTCTTCTTTGGTATTTTCTGATCGCAAGGTAAAATTCCCTTTTTTATTTTCATCATTTCACTGGTCTGAATCTTTTTATATGAACAGTGTGCTACAATCCTTGATTGATTGAGTAAGGAAACCATACTTAAAAGTTTATTGGGTATTTGGTGAGATTTGAGTATGCGATCTATTGTCTGCTATGATACCATGTGAAGTTATTTGGGACCAATTCATTTAAAGGCTTAATTGTTTTAGAGAGGGGTAATTTTATTTAGCCTTTCTGCACATCCATTTTCGATTCTTTATATATTATGTGATGTGTGTGGGCCTTTATTTTTAGTGATTTGTTGTGCCTTTGGGTTGATAACTTTGGTCTCCATTGGCTCTAATGTGGCTCAGTTATGGTGTTTCTTACTGATACAATCTGCAAAATTTGAGTGGGACCTGTGAAAGATTGTTTGCTGAATGGAAGTTTGTTGCCCTCGTTAATCGAATTTAATGATGGATTGGCAGATTTTTGTGAAGTTATGAATATCTATTGGCACATAAATCTTGAGACACATGATCTAACTGTATGTATGTGTAGATACAAATTGTACACGATACGCATCACTTTTGGGTAATTGTTTTTTGAATATTCTTTTTTTTTTTTCTTTTTCCTTGAACTTGCAGGTTCACATTACACAAGGTGACCATGAAGGTAGGAGTATGATCATTTCATGGGTGACTCCAGTTGAGAAATACCCTAATGTGGTGACATACTGGGAAGCAGGCACTAAACATTCACACAAGCTCCAGACTCATTCTGAAATCACCACTTATAGATACTATAATTATGCTTCTGGTTACATTCACCATGCTACTATCAAAGATTTGACGGTACAAATATATATGCATTAAATGTATTTTGTTTTAATCTATTGTCTTATGTTTAAGATTACTTTTTTGAGCTTTCAAACTTTTTTTTCATGTAGTTTGACACAAAATACTTCTATGAAGTTGCGTCTAACGAAGTTACCCATCAGTTCTCCTTCACAACTCCTCCCAAGCTAGGACCTGACGTTCCCTACACCTTTGGCGTCATAGGTTAGGGTAATCTAGGGAATTTTAGTTTATTTATTTAATTCATCATTCATTACATTTTGTATAATGTTAACATTATTTTTGTGCAGGTGACTTGGGACAAACTGCAGATTCCAATCGAACTCTAGAGCATTATATGTCGAACCCAATAAAAGGCCAAGCTGTGCTATTTGCTGGTGATCTTTCATATGCTGATGATCACCCTAACCATGACAATACCAAGTGGGATACATTTGGTCGTTTCATTGAGAAGAGCGTTGCGTACCAACCCTGGATTTGGAGTGCAGGCAATCATGAAATTGACTTAGCTTCTAATTTGGTAAGACACCAAATAAATATGTTCTGTTCATTGTCAATTTGTCACCGATCTCATTTCTCTGTCATAAATTATTTTATGGATTATATCATCTTCTTTTTTAGGAAGAAACCGATCCTTTCAAGCCATATTTGCACCGCTATTATGTACACTACAAGGCATCCCAGAGTACTTCCCCATTTTGGTATTCAATTAAGCGTGCATCGACATATATCATTGTTCTTTCTTCTTACTCAGCCTATGGTATGAATCTTCTTCTTTTTTTTCTTTTACTTTCATATTTTATACTTTTATTTTTTGTTTTGCTAACAAAATTTTATGGTTGTTTAGGGAAATATACCCCGCAATACAAATGGCTTGAACAAAAGCTCCCAAAGATTAACAGATATGAAACTCCATGGGTCATTGTTATTTTACATGCTCCATGGTACAATACCAACCACTACCATTACATGGAAGGAGAAAGTATGAGAGTCCAGTTTGAATCGTTGTTTGTTCAGTACAAAGTTGATATTGTATTTGCTGGCCATGTTCATTCTTATGAGCGTTCAGTAAGCTTTCTTTCTAATACAAAATTAGATAATTTATTTTCATATTGTTTATGAAAATTAATTTCTTATCCTATGTTATAGGAACGCATATCAAATATTAAGTACAACATTACAAATGGATTAAGCTTACCGGTTAGAGATATTAATGCTCCAGTATACATAACAATCGGTGATGGTGGAAACATGGAAGGCATAGCTAACAAGTCAGACTGTTTAATTGTTTCTTAGGTCAACTGATTCTCATACTGAACTATTTTGTAAAATTGTCTACTTATAAAATTGACCTTTAATTTTGCAGTTTTATATATCCACAACCAAATTATTCTGCATATCATGAAGCAAGCTTTGGGCATGCAATTCGTGACATAAAAAATCGGACTCATGCTTATTATTGTTAGCAGCGTAATCAAGACAACGAACCCGTTGTAGCAGACTCTGCGTGGTTTTTTAATAGGTTCTTTTCTTATGGCGGATGAAACCATTCCATGACAAGGAGACTTAGGAGATTGTGCCCTCAATTACAAGGAGGCTTAGATTTTTGTTTGGAGAGATTTTAGTTTGGATTTTTTATTTATTTATTTATTTTAGTAGGTTGTATTTGTTTTTGCCAGTGCTTTTTAAATAGGTTCAATAATGTTTAGTGTGTCCATTATGTTAGCCTTTTAATAAATGCGAAGTATTGTTTTTGGATATCCTTTTTGTCTAGATGCCTAATAATAACAGCCGATTAGATGACTTAATAGTAGAGCAATAAAATCAAATGGGACAAAATGTGTTAAGTTGACAACTTGAATGGCCAAATGGTTGGAAATTCAATTTGTATTAAACTACCCACGTTCAATTTTTCTTAAACTGCCCATAGTTGACTCAAGTTTAACATTTTGGATTGTAATCTGCTAAAATTTTATGTTGATTTATTATGGTGTTTTGATGATTTATGTTAATTAGAGGTTAATTTGAATATCATGTTTCATCTATCTTTTTAGTGTTATTTTAGATTGTTTATGGGTCAATTTATAATTTATTAAATAGTATTGGAATTATAATTATATTTTAATCTTAACATTATTTACACCGTGCCTTCAGGCACGGGCATACGCTAGTAATAATATATTGGTAACAATTAGTTACATGACTCCCCTCAACACTTAGGCCTTATTTGGAAATATATTATTTTAATAATTTTTATTTTTTTATAAAAGGGATATACAAAATAGTAAAAAGAGTTATATGACAACTTATAATGATTTTTTGATTAAAATATATAATTGACAGACAAGGCCTTAATTGTAATTTGCAAGTTACTGTAAAAGTCACCATTGTCCATCAACTGCTTTGTGAATCACAAAAACATATTGGAGGAATATTTTTGTTTTCTAGGTACATATTATTACTTTGAAGAAACCCGTCTATACTTCAATATGACAATCAAAATGCGACAGAGTCAGTCTTGTTTTAATTTTGCACACTTTTCCAAGAAAAGTATTTGTCTTGGTTGTTCTTTTACTATTGCCAAAGCAGATTTTGTCTTTAGGCAAACAAAGTATTGCATTGGTCAATTGTACAGTAGAACTAGCTAATGCATTGTTTGCTTTGGCCGAAACCACTTCCATTTTGGCAATATATAGTTGCTCCTATCATGAAATGATGCCAATTTTGTTTTCAATTTTTCTAGGTACACCCTATCTAATTTCAAAATCAAATACAACTCTCGCACCACATATGAGAAAGTTATGTCAGATTTTATGATCAAATTTAAATTTTCATTAGTTTTTCTTCTCAATAGCTTGGAAGAATGAAATCATTTCAAGCCCATGGAAATGTCCAATTTTGCTACTATTATTTACCTTTTGAGGGGTGATGGTTTAATTAAGGAAATGAAAGTGTTTGGTTTCTTCTCAATTTTAGGGCATGCTAGGAGTCATGACAGCTATCTAATAAAGGAAAACAGATGGTTTGATGATTGAAATAATCATGCCATTGGTGGGTAAAATGGGGAAATTTTGGGAATTACTTGAGCCCAAAGCATACGCTTAGTGGGCCCTCCTATGGTTGAATAAGCAAAAGCCCATTATGGGAACCACAGTCAAATCTTCTTTCTCATGTTGGTTGCCTCATTCATTCAATGAAGTAGGGGAATTTATCAAAGTACCCTTGTGCTATTAAAAAAACGACACATACTGGCTGTTAAATGACTAGAATACCCTTCTAAATCTTCATCGTTTATTGCATCAATAATGTGTTACCAAATGACCATCCTCTTATAATCTCCTAAATACCAAGAAAAATATATTCTTAGATTTCACTATGTCAATTACAAACAAGAAAGGTACAACCATGGCAATACCTTTTTCGTATTCATAGTAATTAACTCTTTTTAAAATCATATTTGGATTCTTTGCTATTCTTTCTTTGTAATGATACTGTTATAATTTTTATTACAACAAGACATTTAACAAAGGACATAATTTAATGGTCCAAGTTTGAAATTAAATTTTAAAAAATAAATATTAAAATAATATTAATTACATATTCTAAAATTATGTCGTTTTGTTTCAATTTTAAATTTGGACTCATAAATTATCACATCAAAATCATTATAGAGACATTGATGATAAAAGATCCTAATTAGTTAAAATCTATTTGAAGGGCATTTTAGTAATAAGAAAACTCATCCTAATGCATGGACTGTGGAAGTGTTTTTCCCTTCTATAAATACAAAAAGAATATCAACCTCATTCAATTGCAAAGCCAAAATTAGAGAGTGAAACTCAAGAGAGACATTCAGAGATGAGGCCAACCACCACTGGCGCTGTCGCCGCCACCAACACCACTGCTGGATTCCAACGGTGGAATTCACCCATCCCTTACCTCTTCAGCAGCCTAGCTCTAACGCTGGGACTTATTGCATTTGCATTGGCAATTCTAGCTTGCTCCTGCAAGCAATCTTCTTCCAACCCATCAAGCAGCGCCAATGAACAACCTGGTACTCCCCTATCTGTGTTACAGCCAGAAATGGAGCCAAAGATTGTTGTGATCATGCCCGGAGATGAGAATCCAAAGTACCTGGCAAAGCCAATCCCTTCTTCTTGCCATAGCGAAAGAGTCTGAGATGTCTAGCGCTTCACATCCACAACAACTCTAGGTTGGTTTGGTACAGCTTCTGAAAGCTGATAATTAAAAGCCACAAGTCAAAAATACCCTTCTTCTGCTGCCACCTTATTTTCTTTTATTAGAACAGTTTTCAATAGCCCTTCTCAATTTAGTTCTTGCTTTTGTTGGAGCTTCCAGGAATATTATGTAAATTGATGAGTAATATAGGTGTTAATAACCTTGTATACTATGTTGTTTGATGCATAATTTGATCATGTCTTTGTATTAGTTGATCATGTTGCAATTTTCATTCAGAGTTTTTAGTTCTGGTCTGCTAATATTTACGGGTGAATATGTATATTTATTAGTTAATTCATGTGGAGCACATCATTTGATCTTTGTGTGAATAAAAGAAACAGAATACTTGTTTTCTTGAGTTTAAGTCATGGCATGAATTTTATTTTTTTTTTAATATTTTTTTTCTGAAAATACTGCATCAAATAGGACTGAGTCAATATTTTAGAAGGAAGTTTGCTGTAAGAGTTGCCTCCAAACAAGCCATCATACTGATAGAGCTTACAAAGAATAATTTCTAGTGGGAGACTACTACTTAGGTCATGATTCTCATGACAAAAAGGACTACAACTATACAACCAATGATTTCACATGCCACTTAGGAATCCTTCTCAGTCAAAAATCACCCATATCAGACCATCATAAGTACTTTGGATTGACATTAATGCTCCAGGTCTTCTGATCTTATGAGAGAAGCTATATTCAAAAATTGAATTCAACGAATCAAAAGTCAATCAACCTTTTTTTATGATTCAGTGATTCCATTATGTTATTGACCAGTTCATCCTCGATTCATAGTTATTTGACGATTCATGTAATTATCTATTGAATGGTACAATTGGAATTACAAATTGTGCAAATCTAATAACAGAGGTATTGATTACTTCAAGAACATTGAGTTGGCAAGTTTTCATCTTCTCATGATTAGAATGCAAAGTCATTGCCACAAAAGTTTTGTGAATTGATTTAAGTAATTTACATGCTTCCTACCACTACCCAAAATTTCCACGCTTCCTACCACTACCCAAAATTTCCACACTAGTGCTTTTTCTTTCTCTTTTTTCCTCTTCTTTCTTTCTTTCTTTTTAATGAATTTCATTGACGGGTTTCTTTCAAGTCATTGTAATAATCAAGAAATTAGCCACTCATTATTTTCTCTTTTGAATTCCCCCTAAGAAAGCCGCAAACTTGACGCATAGAAGTGACTCAGGCTTGTTTTGGCAAGTGACTCAAGCCGTAAACTTACACAATTTTTCAAAAAAAGCCACAAAAAAAAATAATTTTTAACTAATTTCTCAAAACAAGCCTAATTGCCACTACTAAAAAGGACTACTAGTACTAATATTAAGAAACACCTAAACATGAAATAAGTTGACTTCTCTTTCTACTTTTTTGTTTTTGGAATGACTTCTCTTTCTACTTGGATCTTTTCATAGCACAGGGATCATTTGTTTCAAAAAAAAATTTATCTCCTTATCTCGTAATTTTTATATTCAATAATTTTGAGTGCTTTCAGACAAAAAACAAAAAAAACAAAACAAAAACAAAAACAAAAAAACACAAAGGAATTAGATGACAGAAGATCAATGATCATTAAATTAACCAACTATCCTTGATAAAGAGGGGGATAAATGTATTTGAAATTTGGTAATGGGTTAGGTTGGTGAGTTAGGGGGAGAAATGTATGGTTGCTTTGAGGACTTGGATAGTAAGAAGTTTGAAAGGTTTGTGTAAAACAGCCAACAGAGTAAGTAAAAAGGTACAATTACTTTTTTCTAAGTGTGACAAATTAGTCTAAAGGAGTTTGCAACTCCACATCATCTTCATTTAGTGGGAAACATATGAAATAATAATTAATTGCCACTATATATTATGCTTTCTATACAAATAAATAAATATATTTACAATTATATTGCTTTCAAGTTTCAAACTTCTAAAGAGCTCTAAAGATTCATTTTAGTTTTATATAAGTTCCCAATCAAAATACTGCAAACTCAACCAACAAGTGTAAATACCTTTTAAAAAATAAGTAGACTGACTGCAACAACCAAAGCAATACATCCCTTGATGTATTATTCTTAATCATAACACTTTTTCAAAAAGACGATGAATGTCATTCAAATTCATCAAAAACTTCTTTGTTTTACATAGCTAAAAGAATATCAAGTATTGTCATAGAATAACACTCCAGCTATAGGTGATTTCCAAAACTAGAAATAAGGTTCTAAAGAGGCTATACTAGCAACCAAACAAAGAGACATCAAAAACACTAGAATGGTGTGTGAGAGTGATCAAAAGGTGCTACAACTGAGGTAAGTATGGGTTGTTGAGAAATAAGATTGTTCTCTCGAAAAGTAAAAAGTCATGCAGACAATTCTATGCGAGGCAGAACATATTTCCACAGGGGAGTTGTGCTTAGGCCTTCTAGAAATCTCTATAAATGGTTCAGATGGCTTATGTATTAAGAGTATGCTCTAAATAAAGCCATAACTATTGCTGAAGCAAGAGAGGTTATTACAACCAGTGCTTCAATCAGTTGTAGTGCACAACTGGTCAAAGCACTTGTTTTGGACCTCCCATGCTTTGGCAATAGCTGCAGCCTCTTAACTAGTACTAAAAATATTCTGCTCCATTCTAGGAAGTCATGGATGTTAGGGTTACAGCGGAAGTGGTTTAAATACAGAAGAAACATCCCAATTCATAGAGTCCAAAATCTTAAACAATACGGTCATGGTATTTCATAGAAACATACATTAAAATAGAGCATCAACCCAAATTCAGGTTCTGAAGTAAGAAATACACACAAAAGAGCATTGCAATAACTGTTTCTAAACACCAGAAAATCATACATAGGAACAGAAAAGTTCATGGAGTTTCAGAATACACCGACCATGAGACGCAAAAATGATACACAGCCTTGACCCAACTGTCCCCTTTCAATAGCTAAGAGGGGGTGAGGAGATTCTGCTTCAGACTTCAGTTGGAGGTTTCAACCTTACGAGCCTTTTGATTCTATCCTTGTCCATGTTCTCTAGCAACCCCTTTTCAGCACAAAGAGGAAAAACTATCACAAACATGAACACTTGACAGTAAAATGTGAAACAAACGGTAAAAGAAAATCAGATTAGATAGCTTCTCCATTTATATGACAAACATGAACTTTTATACACTACGTACGTAAGTAGCTACCCACGATGAAGGTTGATCAGAGTGACTTCAGATTATCAGCTAACCAAACCAAGCCAAATTATGTCCTGTGTCCCAATCAAGTGGGGACACAAGGCTAGTGTCTCTGATGACTATCATCAGACACCTTTTATTTTGTGCATCACAAGGCATTATTGTATGGTGCTGGTTTCTCAATGGTATAATAATATTAGTCTAGTTAATTTGAGATTGAAAACCATTCCAGTGTGAAACTGAAAATTGGAAACAAAGGTTTGACACTTGGATTGATCCAAGGATGTCCAGTTCTCAGCAAAAATATTAAAATTGATCTAATAATGTTGGTGCATTCCCTTACCTTCCACACAATCTCATCCAAACAAAGGCAGATCTTTCCATACTTATCCAGGAAAAGTCGCTCTGTTGGAGGTTTCCCACATACATCCTTCACAGCTGAATTTATAACAAAAATTGCTTCTGCCACTTGGAGAAACCAACCAAATCAGAAAGAAAAAACCAAATTACATACAGCGGACAAGCATATAAAAGCTAAGCACCTCTCCAGTTACTATAATTGTTACACAATCAGTGTCTCAGTGGGCCACACGGAAGTAGAGGAGGTGCAATCATCATATCACTAAAGAAGATGGCTCATCATAACTGATTTGTTTCAACTCGGGCAAAAAAATTCCATCACCCTTCCATGACAAATTGGCAAGGGTGATGATTCTAATCACCCATGCAGGAACTTATATCACAAAAGAATAGAATAAATATGAAATATACTCACAGGCAAGTTCATCATACTCATCCTTGCCAACAGCAAAAATGCTTACATCCCCAAGCACTGTGTAAACAATATAAACTGATCTGGAAAAGAAAGGATTAATGAATCACGTGTAATTAAGATCCAATACAAAACTGTAAAGGTCTTACAATTCCATTACGTATAAGCAAAAAAGATGACTCATAGTAGACCAGTTCATCATGCAACCCGTGGATAGATCTGGCCTCAAGTTTCTTTAACTTAATAGCATTTTTGTGAGAGTTTCGTACGGACAAGAATTACGATTTGTTGGTAAAAGGATGTGGCATTTATATGAAAGATATTCACATCATCTTAATGAAAAAGGCATCCAAATGATAGAACAGATATTACATACTTGTGGCAAGCAACTAGTAGCTCTTCATTCTTCACACCTTTAAGATTATCTGCTCCCAGCTTAACCAAGAAAGAACGCCAGTGCAAACGTTCCTCAGCTGGAACTCCATTGAACCTATACAATACAACATAAATATTGACTCAATGCCTCAACCATGTAATACTTCAAAGAAATCTTGTAAGTGCAACCAATAAAGATTGTGCTGTCATGCTTGTAGCACCCACATTTGTTGCTTTCGTTTCTTGACCCCAAGAAGGAAGTTGGCATTGATACTAACCAAATTTTTCTCTTTTATATATATATATACAAAGAGCATAACAAAACAAAAACAAAAACCCACAACACAATCAACAGAGAAATATAGGAGTTTATTCTAGATAAAGAAATATCTTATTAGTTAGATGTTCTTTTCGTTGGCGTATGTGCACTGAATAGGTGTCTTCTTCTTTGATTCATTTAAGTAGGTGTCTTCTTTTTGAACTCTAATGAGTGAAACTCAAAAATTATATGACAAGGGAAGCAGATATTTTTTTTTGTGTGGGGGGGGGGGGGGGGGGGGGGGGGGAAGAAAAAAAAAATCCGAATAGTCTACATTGTACACATAATCACTTCTTTTTTCCTGGCATAGCGATTTAATCTCACATCTCTTCAACTATGTTGTACTTCAAAGTCCTTCACTCTTTCTAATTAAATTACTTGGGGTTTGTTTTATGAAGAAGAAGAAGAAGAAAAAATAAAATTCCACATCTCGCAGCAGTTGGTTAATACAAATAAACATAATCCATCTCAATTATATTATAGCAATTTCTTGCAATTTGTTTTTCCAACATATCAATAAATTGAATCAATCAAGAAATCTTAATTTGAGGCATTTGGGAAGAAATTTAGAAAGGTAAAGAAAGAAGGCAAGTGAAATGGAAATAAAATATATTTATATTTTACCAAATTTTAGGCCCCTATTCATTTTCTAAATCGCTTTCCAAATCCCTATCCCTCAACCAAATACAACATAAATGTCAAAAAAGGTGACCTAGCTCTGGTATCGCAGAAATCAAAGCAGAGAGTTCATCTAATCTAAAATCTATGAGTGGGGCCAAAAAATAGTGAAACCCTAAATTCTTAGCCAAGTAAGATCGATCATAAGATTTTAAACCCATTCAACAAGCTTGCTTTTTTATTATCAAAAAACAAAAAAGAGCTATGCTACAGATCGAGAATGTAGAATAAAAGGGTAAAGGAGAGAGACAGAGAGACAGAGAGAGAGACAGAGAGAGAGAGGAGAGATATCGAACCGTTCGACGAGGATGTTACCCTCCGAATTGGCGATCAGCAAAGCCAGTAGCATATCTTCTTCGCTCGCTCCTCTTTTTCTTCTTCTTCTTCTTCAATGGCTGGCTGGCTGGCTGGCTGGCTAATCGAACGCCTTTTGTTTCGAGAATTTGGATTCGCTGAATTTAGAAAAGAAGAAGAGTATTAAGTGCGTTTGATTTGAGTTTTTTAAATTAAGTGTTTTAGAAGTTTAATTTTTTTAATTTTCGTATTTTTTTATTTTTAGTGAATATTTTTAAAATTTTAAATTTTTTTTTTATTTTTCTAAATGCATCTTACTTAGATATATTTAAAAAGTAAAAAATTTCTGAAAAAATATTTTAAAATTTTAATAAATATATAAAAATATAAAAAATGTACTGAATTTTCGTATTTTTTTTTGTATTATTGGTATTTAGTGAATTTTTAAAAAGTTTTTTTCACAAATTTTTTACTTTTTAAGTATATTTATGTTAGATATATCTAAAAAAATAAAAAAATTTACTTAAAATATTAAAAAAATCAGTAAAAATAAAAAAATATGAAAAATAAGAAAATAAAATTTTCTAAAAAATATTTTTAAAAAAACACAATCAAACAAGGTGAATAATATTGGTTGGACCGAGACAACAGGCGAGGACCAACCCCACTCATTTTGTTACATTTTCATTTGTTACGTTTCATTACGGGCCGTCCTGAGTGGATAAAAAACGAAAACAAAGTGGAGACAGATAGCAGTTTTTTTTTTTAAATATTTTAATTGAGGTGGAGTTGGGCAATCACTATTTAATTTTATTTTTTTTGACGTCAAACGAGGCCTTAAGAAGACTCTTGAACTAAAAAAATAAAATTAAAATTAAAAAAAAACTACCAACTTACTAAGCACAACAGTCTTTTTATATTCTTAAAAAAAAAAAAAAAAAACTAACAATTTATATCAAAAATCAAAGATTCACTTTCTCTCTACTTTTTGCACATCTTTTTATAAAAAACTAAAAAGTCATCTTAAATATATTAGTTTTTTTATCTTATATTTTAGCCAAAAAATTAAAAAATTACTAAAAAAACTTATCCCCAAACGAGGCTTAATTTTAAAAAGTTTTGGGACAACTACTAGTACAAATTGGTGAGGGAGGGGGTACTGCCTTTTTCTCGAACCTTTCTTTTTAGGAATTTTTATTGATAAATTCATTTAGGAGTTGTTATAACTCATTAGGTCCACAAAGGAATATTATAACCTGATTAGTCTCATATACTTTTCTTTTTATTCCATAAAGTCCATTTTACTAATTTTATATTTTTACCTGGACTATTATGCCCCTATATATATATACTGTGTTAATACATAACACGTTCCCTGTTTTTTCGTTGATTCAGTTTTGACAGTTTATATCTTTACGCTTTTCATCATCATTCTAATTCAGATTAATACGTTTTTATCTTGCATGCTCGTTCCGAAGCTTTGATGTGCTAAGGTTTCATTGTTGATGTTGTAGTCTGGTTCGATGATTTTCAAGTGAAGACGACGAATTTGAAGGTGTTCGGTTGTCACATTTTCTGGAGTATAACTACTTCAAATCAGTTGTTTTCGAGTTACTGGACGATTGTAGGATTGCATGATTAAGGTTAGTATCATTTTGGTTATGAATACATGTTCACTTTATGTTTTGATTTGTATGATGGATCAGATACTTTGTTTTTTGATTGATATGAATCGGATGCTCTGTTTTTTCAATTATATGCATCATACGTGGTTCTGTGGAGGGGAGGTCATTCAGATTATGTGAATAATGTGTAGTTCTCATTTTACTTTGATGTATCCATAATGAGGCTCTATGTGGGTGATATAATTCAAAGTATATGTATCAATGTGAATGTTTACATCTTGGTAATATTATATGAAGAATGTAGATGTTCTCATTTTACTTTGATGTTTGCTTAATGAGGCTCTGTGTAGGTGATATAATTCAGAGTATATGGATCGACGTGAATGTGTACATCGTGGTCCTATGGAGGGGAGGTCATCAGATTAGTGATGAATGTGGATGTTCTATAATTCAGAGTGTATGGAACAATGTGAATGTTTACATCGTGTTAATATTATGTGAAGAATGTGGATGTTCTCATTTTACTTTGATGTTTGCTTAATGAGGCTCTGTGTGTGTGATATATTTCAGAGTATATGTATCAATGTAAATGTTTACATCATGTTAATATTATGTGAAGAATGTGGATGTTTTCACTTTACTTTGATGTTTGCTTAATGAGGCTCTGTGTGGGTGATATAATTCAGAGTGTATGTATCAATGTGAATATTCACATCTTGTTAATGTGAATTATGAATTTAACACTTGAACTGCACACGTAGTCATCTAATTTTTGCACAATGTGAATTTTCATATCATTTTGGATTATTGTTGATTGTTGTATTGTTGTGTTTTTACAGGAGATGGATACCTTTATGATGTTGATGTGTACATATGGTTACAGTACAACTGTAATAAATGTTGCCCGCGCATTGTGTTATTCGCGTTTGGTGGACTGTTTGTGCGAAAAATAGGGGGAGTTGTCTGCTAGTTCTATTTCATTGTTCTGTCGGTTACCTGGGATTAATAAGTGTGATTTGGACAATGAGAAAGAATTTCAGAACATGTTATTGCTTGCTAAATCAATGGAGGTACAACATGTAGAAGTTATTGTTGAGTTGAAAAGTGATATTGGTCAGTCAAGTAGCTTGAGATCGCTGCGTGTGGGGGTTGAGAAAGAAATTGATGCACTATGGAGATTTTGCCACCATAAGGAGAAGGTGTTGTTGTCAGCCTCTTGGACAAATGATATTACGCATGTGGGACAACGGTTTGTTGGAGGTGCACAAGAATTTCGTGATGTTTTATGTAAGCATGCCATCCAATATGGGTTTCAGTTTACGTATGTCAAGAACGAGACAACAAGAGTTACTGTTGTGTGTGCGATGCATAAGGAGAGAGGCTGCTTGTGGGCTATACATTGTAGAGCACAACGAGCAAATGGTTTTTTCTACATCAAGAGGTTTAGTGATGTGCATAGTTGTGGTACGGATGTCTGAACATCAAAGAATCCGCGAGTTAGTTCGGATTTGGTATCGAGTACCATATCTGAAATTGTGAGGGACAAGCCGTTGACTCGACCGTGTGAGGTGGTGACTATTTTGAAGAGGGATTATGGGCTAGATGTGAGTTACCATGTGGTATGGTTGGGCGTGGAGAAAGCAAAGGCTGGTATTCATAGAGATCACTCATTATCGTTTGACCAGCTGCGGTGGTATTCAGATGCTGTGATGCATTACAATCCGGGGAGTTATGTCAATTTTGACTATGATGCGAGTAGTCAACAGTTTTGTCGTTTCTTTGTGTCATTCGCTGCGTGTATTTCTGGGTTCAATTCTTGTCAGCCTTTATTATTCCTGGATGGAACATTCCTCAAAGGAAAGTACAAAAGGTCAGCTACTTGCGGCAACAGCGAAAGATGGAAATAATGGTTAGTATTTTTTTTAGCTGTCTATTCATGTCAATATTTACATTGAGCAGCATAGTCTGGATAAATGACAGACGATTACACAGTGTGTTCCACATTTACACTGGTGTCAATGTTTACATCAATACACATTGATGTGAACAAGAATAAAATACGAGTGATTGAGAAATTATAAGTAATGTGAACATTTACATTAGTACGCACTAATGTGAATGTTCACATCTGTGTCTGCTAATGACAGTAATGTGAACATTCACATTATTATACACTAATGTGAATGTTCACATCTGTGTTTGCTAATGACAGTAATGTGAACATTCACATTATTTTACACTGATGTGAATGTTCACATCAGTGTATACTAATGTTAGTTTACCCATTAATGAACAGTACTGTGAATGTTCACATTATCAATGACTCAACAATCAACAATGAATTATTAATAGTCATTAATATGAATGTTCACATCATTGATGTTTATGAATCCAAATCCAAAAATAACAATAGTAATAGGGCAATGTAGATATAAACATTCACATGACCTGTTTCGTTTATATTGTTTTCTATTCACTTTGGAATATTGTGAACAGTTGTGTAATGGTGTTGTGTTGTAGGTCTATTTCCTGTTGCATTTGCGATTGTTGATTTAGAAACCACGCCCAATTGGTCGTGGTTCTTGCACAAACTTGGGAAGGTTGTTAATGGTAAGCGCCAAATTACTTTTATTTCGGATCGTAATCTTGGTCTGTTAGAAGCTATACCAAAGGTGTTCCCATCGGCTCATCACGATTATTGCTTACAACACTTGAAGAGCAATTTAAGAGACCGGATGAAAGGAATTGATAATGGATTTAGGGATCACCTAGTAAGTAGTTTGGGTGACTGTGCTTACGAGCCAACTGTGGTAGGGTTCCATGAAAAGCTTGCAAAATTAAAAGAGGAGGGTAAACAACGAGCACATAATTTTTTCAAGGACTTAGCACCTGAGCACTGGGCAAATTCATATTTCAAGTAATAATAGTTTCCTAAAGTGTTCCATTTGTCAAGTTTAGAATTATAGCAATGTGTATTTTCAGTTTAGAATGGTAACGATCGTCCAATTGTGTTTCATGTTCAATGTGAATGATGTGAATGTTCACATCTGCTAATGATGAATGATGTGAATGTTCACATCTGTTAATTTGTCAAACAGTCATACAATGTATTACAGATATGAATGTTGACACCTGTCATATTATGTTGTTAACATTCACATGTGTCTATCATTTAAGTTAACAACATAATAAGCATATAATGTTCACTGCGAATGATGTTAATATTCACATCTGTCAATGTGAATATTCAGACCTGTTAAATTCCGTATTGTACAATGTTTGTGATATTGTGCAGGGGCATGCGTTATGGGGAGATGACATCCAATGCAGCGGAGTCATTTAATAACTGGATTAAAGAAACACGTAATCTTCCTATCACTCAAATAGTGGACACAATTCGTACTTAGTTAATGCGGCAAATGTCTGCACGGCGTGACCAAGCAAACAAATGGAATGAGCTTATTTGTCCTACATTCAAAACAATGCTTAGGGATTCGTTCAATGACAGCAGGTCTTGACAAGTTAGCAAAGCCAATGAGGATGTGTTTGAAGTTCATTCGATACCATCTGTTACAGTTGATGTTGCGAGGCGTACATGTTCTTACTTCAAATGGCAAATCAACGGATTCCCATGTAACCATGCTGTTATTGCTATTCAGAAGAGCCGCTACAATCTCAATGATTGTGTGGAACATTACTTTCATGTACAGACATATCGTGCAGCCTATTCGGGTGCCATATTCCCTATACCATCGGTGGAAAAACCACCTTTCGATCCGACGAACTTCACTATATACCCGCCAACTGTGAAAAGACCACCCGGAAGGCCGAAAAAGAATAGAATCCCATCAAGGGGTGAGAAACTGAAACAAATAAGGTGCGGGAGATGTGATAACTTGGGAAACCACAATCGGAAATCATGCAAGGAGCCGATATAGGGTGTACATTTTTTATTTCAACATTGTGTTTTACATGGGATTCTTGTATTGATTGTTGAAATAAGATTGTGTTATGTTGGCACACATTGTGTTGTAATAAGATTACGTTGCGTTGGCAAACATAATAATGCATTAGTATTTGATTTTTGTTTTATTTTTAATTTTTTAAGGTACCAATCTAACATTTTTGTTATTGTGTTTTGGATGAATACATGACGTTAACATTCACACTTATGTAATATAATCACATTATGTGAATAATTGCACATGGGTTGAACTTTTAAACATTTATGTGGTGTGAATATTCACATTCTTATTACCGTTGACAGCATCAAAGTAGATGACATGAACATTTACATCAATGTAACCATTCACATCATCAACTCAGAAGATGTGAATATTCATATATGTATTACAAAATGTAATTGTCAGTGTTTGTTGCTAACAAAAATTAGATGTTCTTGTGTATATTATGATGCATGCATGGGCGTGCTGTGAATATTGACATTGTTGCTACCATTCAAATAATCAAAAGTTACGATGTGAATATTTACATCATCAAATTATTAGCTGTGAATATTGACTTATGTGTTAAGAAATATCATATTCACACCTGTCATATTGTGTTACAATAACACTTTAAGTAATATTCACATCCATGTAGTATGGCTTTAAAACATAAGAAAGTGTATGATCATTCTGTAATGTGAAAATTCACATCATGTCATGTGTCAAAAAAAAAAATACAATCTCAATGTGCATGACCAACACAAAATAGGCCTCAAAATGCATATACATATATTGATTGAAAAATATCTGTACAATCAGTGATATAGACTTGATTTATAATTAAGCTAATCTGCTCCAATATGTTAAATTTATTGACACTAAATTGTCTTAAATGTGGATAACAGATTTGGATAACAGTGATAGGTGGACACCCCCTACCTATAGGTTTTCACATTGCACTGTCTTTCTGTGATTCAGAAAAAGGTGTACTAATGAGTCTCTTATTTGACATCATTCAAAGCGATTTAGGCTGTCAACAATTTCTTCACGGTATACATGCGCCCTCATGATGTAACAAACTGCAGGCCCGCAATCCACCCTGAAAATGCAAATTTCTTGTTAGATTTTGAAATTTAGGTGTGTAATGGTTGTGGAACATGTGTACAAATCAATTTTAGGCTTACGAATCTGATGCTTGCTAAGGACAGATGTCTACTGATATGATTGGTTGCAAAGTATTTTGGCTTGATAATTTGGTCCATAATGGTGATGATGGTCCGATGTTGCACACCAAAGCCTCGATGTAATCCCTCTGCCAATAATGAAATTTCATATTAAGCACCAAGCAACATAGTGCATACATCCAAGTTCAAATATTACACATCATGACAAGTATTTTATGTGTCAGCCACTTATCACTATTTGTACTTTGTCAATATATAGGTTATGTATGCTAGGCCTTGGGCGTAGCGAGTTATAATGCCTTCATACATTGTATTTCACGTCGTACACAACAATCATCCAGTGGAAGTTGTCGTGTATTGGGAAGATGAAGTATCTCTGGCCTTGATACTCCTTGATATGTACATCAATCAGTTTATTTCTCTTGTGGAGAGTACTCTTGCATGACTTTTTGCACACAAAGGGCATACAATGATGTACCAAGTATTTATATCAATGTTCGATGTAAATGATGTGAATGTTCACATCTGTTAATGATGAGTGATGTGAATGATGTGAATATTCACATCTGTTAATTTGTGAAACAGTCATGCAATGTATTACATATGTGAATGTTCACACCTGTCATATTATGTTGTTGTTAACATTCACATCTGTATGTCATTTAAGTTAACAATATAATAAGCATGTAATGTTCACTGCGAATGATATTAATGTTCACATCTGTCAATGTGAATGTTCAGACCTGTCATTTTATGTTGTTGTTAACATTCACATCTATATATCAATGTTCAATGTGAATGATGTAAATGTTCATATCTGTTAATTTGTCAAACAGTCATGCAATGTATTACAGATATGAATGTTCACACATGTCATATTATGTTGTTGTTAACATTCACATTGACAAAGAATGATAATGTTATCATTTAAGTTAACAACATAATAAGCATATAATGTTCACTGCGAATGATGTCAATGTTCACATATGTCAATGTGAATGTTCAGACCTGTCATTTTATGTTGTTGTTAACATTCACATCTGCCTATCATTTAAGTTAACAATATAAGCATATAATACTGAGATGAACATTGACATCTATTGAACATGCAAATCAAATATTGTTCGTGTGAACATTCTCATCAACGTCAAACATAAACAAACCAAAAGTGTAGTGATTACTAAACATGTGCTTGTAAAGATGAATGCCGAATCCTCCAAACTTGGGTTGACTAGCCCTTGTAGTTCGAGTAGAATTTCACCATATGCATCTATCACTTGCACAAACAGAGAGGTGACAGTACATTATTTGCAGTGTCTTTACAGTGTGTGTGTGTGTGTGTGTGTGTGTGTTTTGTACACATTTACAATTGTCATACGTTGTTGTGTATTGATTCTTCCTTGATGATCTGTATGATGCCATCAAAATACACGTCTTTAGTCTTTGAGTCCCCTCGCCACATAAGCAACCTGTGCATTGTAATTACAGAAAATGTTAATGTCAACATTGCACATTTATGAAATGATCTAATCTATTAAGTACGTATGTGAAGCTCAACATTAGCATAAAAAAAAATTCAGTTGGGGATATGTAAATTCACTTATTCATCACTGCCATTCTTGTGCAAATTTTGGACCTTCTGCTTGTTGAGTTTACTCATGTTGGCCCAAACCTTCAGTTTGTTGTTCAAGGTTAACTTCTTGTACTTTGTCTGGTGCTTTTTTTGTGGATGTTTGTCTAAATCTTGTGCAATTTGGACTGCATAGGATTGCTCTTCAGCTCCCTCTTTCCCTTTCTTTTGACCAAGCAAGTTGGGGTATTCAAACTCATCCAACCGGTGCTCTTTCCTTACCTTCTACTTGATGCGCTTTACCCTCGATGGTGGGCTGATAATGTGTTCCAATGCTGCAATGGGATGCTTCTTAAGGCTGTCATGAGCCTTTTGTGCTTCAACTTGAGTGATAATGTGGACGGACTGATCATCAAAAAGGTCTTGAAGAATTGTTTTTTCACATTCCAGGTTGATGACCAACTTTGTCAACCGCTGAATTTCTGTATCATTCCACTCCATGCAATTCTTGACGTCTATGTCCATATTGGATAGGCCCGATTGGTCAAATAGTTTGGCTTCAAGGGCAGCAATCACCCTTACCCTCAACTCCCACGATTCTTCCAACTGTTTGTATTTCGCTTCCCATTGTCGTACGAGACCCCAAGCTTTTTGGTTTTCTTTTATAAGTACATCCACAATGTCCGGCTCACTTGGTTGTGTTATGATGATACCTCTCTCAGCATTGGGGGTCTTAAAGCTAGTGTTGATGTCATGTTCAACATCATTTAGGTCCATTGCATCGCCATAAATTTTATCGCTGCTGTCATTGCCTTGATTGTCTTTGCTTTCATCATCATTGCTTTCATCTTGCTTTGCTGGTGCACTCGACAAAACCTCAGGTTTGGGCTCCACATTCAATTTTGTATGATAGTACATCTTTGCTTCAGTTAGGGATGCCATCAGCTTGCCGCCATATACTTACAGTTGGAGACATTATATTAGTTACATAGTTCCTTGTCTCACTATGTGAACGGGCACAATATTTGTGGTTATACTTCTACCTCATTTAAACCAAGCTTAGCCAAAGATATGGACTTCATGTTGGTATATAAGGCTGTGAGGTCCCACTTCACACATCACGGAATGGCATTAGGGTTGTGGGGTTGTAAGATTGTTGTATACTCACACAACCAATACTGAAACAAATAACAAACATCAGAATGTGAATGTTCACATCAAATAACACTGATGTGAATGTTTACACCAGTGGCCAGTAATGTGAATGTGAATGTTCACATCAATTAACACTGATGTGAATGTTTACACCGGTGGCTAATAATGTGTGTTTATCCATTACTGAACAGTAATGTGAATGTTCACATTATTGATGTCAACTTCCACACCATTGCCTAGTAATGTGAATGTTCACATCTGTAATGTGAATGTTCCATATTTGTTTTGGTGCTAACATCACATCAATCTACACTGATGTGAATGTTTACACCATTGTTTACTAATGTATGTTTGTACATTACTGAACAGTAATGTGAATGTTTACATCACTGATTTCAACTTCCACACTATTCCCCAGTTATGTGAACATTCACATCAGAGTGGACAGACCCCGTAAATGTTTATATTAAACATAGAATAAGTTTTATGAGATTTGCCATTAACAACATAACACATCCGGTGACTCATCCTAGTTTTCCCCAGTTTTGGCCCACTGAACCCATCAGGGTTGCCCGGATGCTCTTAGCCCAGTCATACTCGATCATGTTGTCTAATGGGTCCATGTATGAGTAGAAAGCCCATCCAATTGTTTCTTCGGATGTAGAAAAGAACAGCTTGACGCATGCATACATGCAAACTAATCTTACGACCTCTTCATTGTCTTGTTTCTTTGTGCCCTTTAATGCTTCATTTAGAATTTCTCGTATTTTGGCAACATTTAACCGACAAACATCCTTGCACATTCGGTGTATGATGCCGGTCGTTGGTTTTGCACCATAAGAGAGGTCCATCAACTTGGTACGCAGTCCACCCCAAAATAAGTGATACATCACTTCTAAAAATCTGAATGCTCTTGTCCCCGATGTAAAACATCCCACTAGATGGCTTGAATGTCTGCACTATACGTACAATGACATCATCGTATTTCATGCAATGGTTGAGGTCGACTTCATTACTGATCAAACAATCAAATAAGGGCCAAAATGGTGTTTTTCTAAGGCACTTCAATTGACCACTTGTAAATTTTATATCCTTCAACAGTTTCACTAATCTAGTTATATTTGACCGGTAGTTAATCTTTTTCATGTTCACTTGTTCAGGACTAGCTATTTGATCGGGTTTGCCTTTGGCACGCGATTCCCCTCTCTTTTGTTTGCCATCAAATCTACGGGGAAGACCTATTTGTTCAAATAAAAACATATAATTGGCTGAAAAACAGATGGTGGAACCAACAACACCCAACAACACCAACAAGTCTGATATTGATGTCACAGTGTGGATATTTACATCATATTCCATCACATTGTTGAGTGAAGATTGGGAGTTCTATGGACATTAACAATCAACAATGACAGTAATGTGAACATTCACATTATTATACACTGATGTGAATGTTCACATCAGTGTTTACTAATGTCAGTTTATCCAGTAATGAACAGTAATGTGAATGTTCACATCATTTATGTTTACAAAATCAATTCCAAAAATAACATGTAACGCCCTCAAAATAAATCCATAAATCATGCATTCGCAACATCCATAACCATAAGAGAAATAAACATATTTCTATTCATCAGAGTATTTAGTCTAAAAGTATTACATGTTGACAACAAATGTAAATGCCCTACAGGCTTACAACTTTCCAAGTCAACACTTGGTTACAACAAGAGAGTACTAACTCTACACAAAATAAGCCCTTGGCTTGATATACATGTAATACAACAAAAACAACAAAAAGAGTCCAACAGCCTCAAGTCTTCCAAGCTACATCCTTAGAGGTGGCATAATACCTGTACCTGAAAATGATGTCCCATATAGGGTGAGCCAACGCCCAGTAGAGATATGCTAAACATAATATGAGCCATAACTAAAACATTAGCATTTGATAAATGTTTAACTCACATAAATCAATTCATAACCCATTTCAATTACATGACAAATGTGTCCATGTTTCATTTCATTTTCCATTTCTTATCTAATTTTTCAATTCATAACTAAGGCTCAGAACCTAGCCAAACAATTTAAATGAGATTACATCTCATATCTACAGTACTTCCATTTTAATTGAGATAACAACTCAAATTAAACACTTCACACTTCACAATTCACAATAGATATATAATTGATGTATCAATCTCAAATAAAATACTTCCGTACTTCATATATGATACACAGATTTGCTGTATCAATACTTCAATAGATACACATATTAGTTGTATCGATGGAGTCCATCCCCTATCTCCTCCTAAACAATATCCGGTTTAGGAGTCCATCCTCTATCTCCTCCTAAACCGTGGAGTACATCCCCTATCTCATCCCACACAATACAATGTCTATAAACACATATCATATACATAATCAATCAATACATAAATTTGATGTATTATTCCAACCGTCATACTCGATGACATATTCAATTGATTAGTTTTAGTTCGCCTAATCATCATGCATTGTCTACAACAATCGAGACTATCCTCCACCGATAGCTCAAAGCAGTTATTTCTAAATAGATAATAAATGCCTTAACAGATATATATTCAACATTTTCAACGTGAGCGATTAATAAATCCAACTCCACCATTCTGTTTCATATTATGCAAATTTCATCATTTCCACCTCAATTTCGTATTTTCATAGCATTCCCAAATTAATTATATCAATTAATTCATAACAAAACTTAGGGCTTTCCTCCTTCTTTCTCAACCTTGACCCAAAGGCACTAATATCAACAATTAACAACAATACCATCACTTTAAGACCCAAAATACATATTTATGAGTCAAAATAACAAAACCCCTCTTTATACGTTTAGAAACCCTAACACCCAAAATCACCCAACTTCAATATTAAATCAAAATGACTAAAAATTTATGTCAAAGATCATATAAATGAGTAGTTATCCCTACCTCAAATTCGGAGCTCAAAGGAGAAGATGATGAAAATTCAAAGTGCTCCAAACACCAAAATTTTCGGATCAAAATGAAAAGCAAGACCAACTCCACACTTTTTGTAAAGGGACCAAGGTAGAAGATCAATAGATCTAGATGATCTTGTAGAGAGAAGTTGAGATCTAGAGAGAGAGGCTCTCAAATTTGGGTTTTGAAAAATAAGAGAGAGAAAAGGAGTTGAAAAAGTGATCCAAAAAGTCGAACTTCGGACTGATATACTGCACTCCTCGCTCGAGCGTGGAAACCCCCACTCGAGCGTCAGACACAGACTCACGTTCGAGCGTCAAAACGCTCGCTCGAGCGTCGGATGCACACTCACAGAAGATTTGCAGGCGATGGTCCCCGCTCGAGCATCAAACTCCCCACTCAAGCGAAGGAACAAAATTAAAGGGTCACGCTTGAGCGTACGAAGACCTGTAGAGAAAAATACTAGGAGTTGGAAATTCACACTTGAGCGTCAAAACGCTCGCTCGAGCGAAAAAGCAACAACTAAGGGCCCGCTCGAGCGTCAAAAGCCCCGCTCGAGCGTGAAGGCCAAATTCTGGGCATCAACTTTTGGTTTCAAAGCACAACCAACCTGTTTTAAACCTGCCCAACACAGCCCAAGACTCAAATACACAGAGTAAATGATGGAAATGAGAATGAGACGACAACACATCCACGGAACCAAGTCCGGAATACAATAAATAAAGAGAGGAAAAACCAGGATCGCTATATAACAACAGTTATAGGGCAATGTAAATGTTTATATGGGTGATCACATTATGTTATAATTGGCTGAAAAACAAAGGGTGGAACAAACAACACCAAACAACACCCAACAACACCAACAAGTCTGACATTGATGTCACAATGTGAATATTTACATCATATTCCATCACATTATTGAGTGAAGATTGGGAGTTCTATGGACATCAACAATCAACAATATCAACAATGACAGTAATGTGAACATTCACATTATTATACACTGATATGAATGTTCATATCAGTGCCTACTAATGTCAGTTTATCCAGTAATGAATAATAATGTGAATGTTCACATCATCTATGTTTACAAAATCAATTCAAAAAATAACAACAGTTATAGGGTAATGTAAATGTATACATCGGTGATCACATTATGATTGAAAAGTAGAAGGTGGAATGGTATTACTTACTTTTGTTCCTTATGGTGGGTGGGTATGGACCACACTCAGTCGATGAAATAAACTCAGTCCACCGACAGGAATTTTGGAACGACGAAGCACCCTCCTTCCGATGTAAACCTTCGCAGCGGTGAGATGAAGAGGAATCTGGGATCGACGGTGGACGGTGGACGACGACGATAGTGAGACAATGTAAATCTAGGGTTACGGTGAGGCGATGTGAATCTGGGGTCGACGATCAGTTTTTGTTTTGGAAATTTTGTGGATTGAATAGTTGGAATGGGAATGGGTTTTCAGAATCGATTAGACGCGGGAGAGGTGGAGGAGGGTTATTTCGTCCTTTTACAATTAATGGACCTAATGGAATATTCAAAAATAGTTTGGGTTTTATGGAATAAAACAGTTACAAATAGGATTTAATCAAAAAAGAGCCCTTCTTTTTAACATTTTAATATTTTTTTGGGTCTAATTAATGATAATTAATTGAACATTTTTTAATAAAAAAAGAAAAATTTACCTATATATCTCATATTCAGGAATGGTAATTCATTTAGTCCCAAAAGTTTTTTACCTATTAGTCCAATTGATTTTGGAAAGAGTGATTTAATATATTATTTGAAAATTAGATTTACGGTTATACCCTTATTTCTATTATATATATATATATATTTTTTTTTTTTTTCCTTTTTATGCTAGAAAGGTAAGATACACAATTTATAGTAATCAAATTTGAGATTAATTTTTATATGAGGATCTTTTTTATTTGGAATGACTTGCAATGTGAGATTTTTCAAATATTTCAAAAGTACAACAAATGATTTGAAATGTAAGATTCTTTAAACATTTCACAAAGAATATAAAAACTCATTAGTAAGTTTTGAGCAAACGTATAATTTAAACTGTAACATTCCGATGTAATACTCAAACGTAACACTCCAAAAAAAATTTCTTAATATACTTTCCAAATGTAACACTCAAATGAAATACTCCAAACTCAAATGTAACACTCCAAAAAAAAAAACTCTTTATATATATTTTTTCTAAACATAACATTCAAATGTGAAACTTAAAAAACTCGTTAATATACTCTTTTCCAAATGTAATATTCAAAAAAAAAAAAAAAAAAAAAAAAAAAAAAACTCCTTAGTGTAATACTCCAATGTGAGATTTCAAAAAAAAAACTCATTAGTATACTTTTTCTAAATGTAGCACTGCAAAAAAAAAAAAAAAAAAAAAAAAAAAAAATTATAATTCAAAAAAACTCCTTAGTGAACTTTTTCCGATCGTAACGTAAATTTTGGATAAATGAATAATTTCAAACTATGAGTGTTATGTTTGTGAAAACTATACTAAAAAGTTTAGTGTTTTTATGTGTTACATTAGAGTGTTACATTCGAGAAAAGTACACTAAGGAGTTGTTTATATATATATATATATATTGGAGTGTTACATTTAAGATTATATTGATTGGAGTGTTATGTTTGGGAAAAGTACACTAAAGAGTTTTTTTTTTTTTTTTGTGTTACATTAGAGTATTACATTGAAGTATTAAGTTTGAGAAAAGTTTAGAGTGTTATATTGTTACGTTTGAAAAAATTACATTAAGAAATTTTTTAGTATGTTACATTGGAGTGTTACGTTATTGAAGTATTACATTAGAGTGTTACATTATTGTTCGTAGTGTGAGATTTGTTTCAAAAATAGGAAAAATCCAAAACTTCTATAGTGCGGATTGTCCAAATATATAAGTTTAAATTTGGAGAAACCCACTTTTATCCCTAAAAAATTAAGACAAAAGTTAGGGATCATGAAATTTTTTTCATGAAAATGATCATGAGAGATTTATGATTCTTGGATTACCTTGATTAGTGTGTAGTACTTTATTCTAAGTGTAATCCAAGGGTCACAAAGCTTTCATGATTATTTTCATGAAAGATTTTTCATGATACCTAGCATTGCTGAAAAATTAAATCTAAATGTGTAAGTGACTACTTTTTTGTGTAATTTTCACTTTAATGAAATTTTAGGTTCATAAGAAAAAAGAGAAAACTAAACCGTTCATAAAATTATATTTTGAGATTTACTGACGCTTCACCCTAAAAAAAAATCTATTAAACTTCTTTTAAGCCAAACCAAACAAGATGGTTTTCATTCATTTAGTTTTACCATTTTTCAAAAAAAAAAAAAAAAAAAAAAAAAAAATTGCAAAAAAATACTTTTCTTGTGTTTCTTAAAAATGGAATTTTTTTTTAATTTTTTTATTTAAAAAGGCTTAGCAAGCAAATGTGCTGGTAATTTTGTTAAGGGGTTGTTTGGGATGATTTAAATAAGTATATATTTTGACTTTTTATAAAATATGGGTTGGGTTTGAAGTGATGTGATAGAGAGGTGATGTGACTTAAATAAGATGATATGACTTAAATAGGATAATGACTTTTTTGATTTTTTAACTTTTTTAAGTTATGACAAACAAGACCTAAATTTAGAGTAAGGTACAAGCTATCAATGCATTAAACAATTGTATTGTGTGTTATGAACCCAATCAAATTTGCATTGCATTAGTGTGTTTGGTTTGAGTTTTTTGAATTAAAGAGTTGTTTGGGATATTCTAAATAAGTGAACTTTTTGACTTTTTATAAAATATGGGTTGGGTTTGAAGTGATGTGATAGAGAGGTGATGTGACTTAAATAAGATGATGTGACATAAATAGAATAGTGACTTTTTAACTTTTTGACTTTTTTAGAACACCCCAAACAAGGCCTAAGTTTTTTAAAAATTGAATTTTTTGATTTTTTTTGTTTTTAGTGAATAGTTTTAAAATTTTATACATTTTTAGATGTACCTTACTTAGATGTATCTAAAAAGTAAAAAATTTGTGAAAAGATATTTTAAAAAATTAATAAATACATAAAAATATAAAAAAATGTACTGAATTATCGTATTTTTTTATATTTTTAGTATTTAGTGAATTTTTAAAAGATTTTTTTCATAATTTTTTTACTTTTTAAGTATTTTTGTGTTAGGTATGTCTAAAAATTAAAAAAAATTGCTTAAAATATTAAAAAAATTTAATAAAAACAAAAAAATATGAAAAATAATAAAGTAAAATTTTCTAAAAAGTATTTTTGAAAAACTCTAACCAAGCTTATTATTAATCTTGTAAATTTTGAAAGTAGTACTTTCATTTTGCTCTTGCAGACTTGCAGTGGAAAGTTTTCTTTCTTGTAATTCTTTTTAAAAAGAAAAAAATAAAAAAATAGAAACTCTTTTCCTTTGATGATGTGTTTAGATGGAAAAGAAAAGGAATGGAAAAAAAAAAAAAAGTGAAACAAGATAGAAACAACGAATGAAAAAAGATAGAAAGAGTCAAAATTTATTAAAATTGTAACTTAGAAAACAACAATGCTACAAATTCTCAAAAAAACATAACTCCACAATTCTCACTCACCTGTGATTGGTCCAGAAAGAAAAGGAAAAAAAAATAAAAACAAACACATAATTGATCCACATCATTTTGGGGGTTATAGGGAGTGTTTGGTCGAACTTATAAACAGCTTATTTCAGCTTTTAACTTAATTTAAGCTAAAAATTTGTATTTGGCTCAGCTTATTTCACCAACTTATAGCTTAAAAGAAGCTAATTTTCAACTTATTTGAAAAGTGAGTTAATGGATGCTTATATTTTTAGCTTAAGCGCGCAGCTGCACAGTGGGTGGTAAAATGACTTAAATGCCCCTCCTAATCTCCATTATTTACGAACATGCCACTATATAAACCACACCTCAACACTACTGTTCACGAACCAGAGAGAGACGAAGGCGATTTCAGGCGTGCGCAGGCGATTTTTGGCGTGCATAGGCGATTTTCGGCGTCGACAACCCTAACCCTAACCCTAACCACCGCCATCGATGACGTGACTATCTCAAACCAGAGCTCACTGTCGCATTGCGATCTCAAACCAGAGCTCACCGTCACGATCAATCTACACTGTCACAATCTGAAACCAGTGCTCACCGTCGTGTCACGATCTCAAAGCAGAGCTCTCTCTCTCTCTCTCTCTCTCTCTCACGAACTAAAGGAAGTGGCTAGGGCACCATCGTCGTCACCTCCTCTTTTTCTCTTCGCGATCTGACCGTCGCCGTCGCCATCGCGATCTGCGATGTGAAACCCTAGCCACCAGTGGCGGTAGCTAGGGTTTGTAATGGAAAAAAAAAAATTTTAAAAATGAAATACAAAAAAATGAAATTAATAAAAATTGAAATTGAAATTAATAAATTATTAATTGAAATGAAAAAAAATTTAATAAAAACATAATCATAATTTTTAAAAAAAAAATTAAAATTGAAGAAAAAAAATGAAATAATTTATATTAAATGAAATAAAAAAATGAATATTATAACTTCTATTAAATTAATAATTGAAATTAATATAAAGAAAAATAATATGTAATGCCATTACAACATTAATATAAATACATGGATATTAATTGTAATGAATTAATAAATTAAACAAAATTAACAAAAAGAAAGAAGAGAAGGAAAAAAAAAAAAAAAAGAAAGAAGAGAAAAGAAAATAAGGAGAAGAAAAAAATGGAAATAATAATCTGTAATGAAAAAATGAAAATAAGCCATTAATTAATACTAATTAATTTATAATGAAATAATTTTATACTAATTATAATGAAAATAATAATAATAATGAAAATGACATAATCTATACTAATTAATTTGTAATACTAGGTGTCGTTTGGTAAACTTGGTTTTTTGATTTTTTTGGCTTTTTTAGCCTGAGACTTTTTTGTTCGTTTGATTTTCTTGTTTGGCTTTTTTGCATTGGAATGACAAATATGTCCTCCACTTGAAAATGATGTTTTTTTTATTTTTTGTTTGTATATGGGTTAATTTGGTAATTTTGCATCAAAAGTCAGTGTTTTGTCACTTTGTGATTTTGTGATTTTTTTTGTCCTTATGTGCTTATATAGTCCCAATATGTTTACCAAACGAAAGCTAATTATATTAACTTTTATTAATGAAATAAATTTTTTTTAAATTAAAATTGAAAAAAAAAATGACAAAATAATCATTTTTATATCATATAAGAGCAAAAAAGATAATTAACAGCAAAAAGTTATTTTACAATTTATCAACCAAATACTACTTTACTGTTTAAATCCATAATCCCTCAGTTGTACCAAACAGGTTAACTGCTTATGTTCACAGTTATAAGTTATAATTTGTTAAGTTATAATCTATAATCACTTTTCCACAGCTCTACCAAACGGGGTCATAGAGTCTCTAACTTATAACCTCACAATTCTCACTCACATGTGATTGGTCTAGAAAGGAAAAAAAAAAAACACATAATTGATCCATATCATTATGGAGGTCATAGAGTCCCCAATTTTGGAGGTCCTAGGCATTTTTATTTAGAAAGGGTCATGATTGAGATCCCCTCCAATCACTACCCCCACCACACACACGTGGCAGGTGGTGATTGGAGAGGAAAAAAAAAAAAAAAAACTGGCCAATCATGTTTTTTTTGGGGGGGGGGGGGGGGGGGGTGGTGTGTGTGTGTGTGTGTGTGTGTGTGTGTGTGTTTGTTGTAGTTATTGATTTAGAAAAATGCTCAACAGCATCATATACATTCCTAACTCTGATAGAGGTCAACAAAACTGTGGAACATGTGTACACATGAGAGAGAGAGGGAGAGTATTTCTACAGTTGAAAGTTTAAGATACAAAGGCAATCAGCCTTCTGCACAAGTATAAAGTGACAAGGCTAAAGTAAAAAATAAATGACTGTTTGGAAATATTATCCTACATGTCAAAGGTTTCTAAATTAATGCTAGAAAAACCGGAATAAAAATCCTCACTCCCAATGCAATCAAAATTTACTGGATTGACCACTGATACTAGTTTAATAAAGGAATGAAATCAACAGAATCCATGTCCAACATCAATACTGTGAGTCTATGATGTCTACAAAATGATCATCAATAAGCAACAAGTTCATAATGGAGGTACATTCAGAAAAGAACTAAAATAACAGCTAAATTTTATGGAAAATGCTACATTGGGTCGGGGATCAAATCCATAATTGGATATTGCCATTTCAGCGCCACAAATCCATCTTTATAGAATATCTCATACAAAAGAATCATCTGGATGTATACATGACCTAATTGAAGAGACTTTCGAAAGAATAAGGAAAAAAATCCCAGAGCTTCGCTCTGAAAGTTGAAACTAATGATGATAAAAATCTGAAGAGAAAAAAATGCACCTGAACCGAAATGGACAATAACAGCAGTCCAATCTGTAAGTTACCACATTGTTGTAGCAGCAGAAACAGTACTCACCTAGAGGCCAAAATTGCACACTTGCACAAATTCCATTTCATAATCAACATATTTAGTCCAAAGATGCTTGAATTGGTTCAAAGCAATGTCAAGCCAAGGTTTCATGTTTCCATTAAAATGGATGACAGCAGCATTACGGATCTCATCCATACTAACACTCGGATTGTACCCAAGTCCAAGGACATGCCATGATTTGTCCAAGGATTTTGTTGTTGAGTAGAAGGTAATCAGGCCGGCTGGAAGTGACCCCAGTTTCCACAGAGAACGATCCTCATTCTGAAAATAAAATTTACAAAAAAAATTATGTTAACTTGACCTAGCACTTACAAAAATGAGTACAAATTCGTCAATACCCGAGTCAATTAGAAACAAAAAACAAGTCAAACTAGAAGCTAGAACACACTTACTGAGTTCTGCCAATAATGATACTGATCGGTGCATTTCTCACGCCTCCAAGCATCAAGGTCGAATATATTCATCCCGAAAGCCCAGGCGCAAGCCTTGGGATTGAACCTTTCCCTAATTAGAGGATGAGAGAAATTCAAATACTGAGCATAGCGGTGGAATGACCCAAAGCAGGTCTCAACAGCCCCATTTACCTTCCCATCCAAATCAA